>CM060951.1:144767642-145205142 GCA_030765055.1 Mantis religiosa
TATTTTCACCATTCCTTGCACATTTAGAGGCAATTTCTCTATGCATTTGCTAATACAGTCGTTTCAATGCATTTGCATACCCAGAAGAGTTTCTTTACTGCACAAGTCCAATAAATTCATTATAAATATTATAACAACGTTTCAATGGTAACTAAAATTACTGAACAGTAAAACAAATATAATGCGCCAGACTTCATATGTTACAAAAATCATAATATTGGCATATAATTTTCAGAAGTTATGAAGTTTTTGTTGACTTTCTCGAAACTCAGTTGACTGGACTTGTGCACTTATGAAAGTCATGTCTTCAAATGTCAAGTTACTAAGACGGCTAATGCCACAGAAATTGATAGAACTATATTGTCAATGAAAGTGTTTCAGAGTCAGCATCTTTATATACTGACTTGAACAAACAGTTTTATAGAGAAATGATTGATCTGACAAAGAATTAGATAAACCTTTCGCAAATCCTGATGAATTAACAGAAAATGTGGTAGTTATATATCTGCAGAACTGTAAGGATTTATCCAGAATGACTCGTTTAGGAAAATCACACATGCATCTGTTATAAAATGTGTATAAAATCATATATTTATATCACACTTGTAATATACTCTGCCTAAAATCTCTCTGCCTCTACTATTCTGGACTAGAATCTTACCTGAGGTTTTAGTAATGCTAAGGAATTTATACATTCCAGAAGCACGAAACAGTTGAGTTACTATGGAAAGATGGAGTCAGACTGAAAAATGCAATGCCATAACCGGGATTTGAACCACGGATGTTCTGGTTGCCGTCCAGCTGCTCTAACCCTTGAGCTACCATTGCCAACGTGCTGACATGACATTAAATTCTCCAACTGACTCGTCTTTTTCCCGTGTATCTTTCCATACATTAGCCTACACACGGCCAGTGTGAAATAACAATTAATTTCCATTAATTGACCTAATAGTGGTTAACTATAAAGACCGGGCCTTAAAGTACTTACATGTTGTAAGTCGCCATTAAGGTAGTTATCTCATGTGTTTATGAGAACTCCTAAGTGGTTTACCGGGAAAAATACGAGCCAGTTTGAGAATTTAATGTCATGTCGGCAAGTTGGCCATAGTAGCTCAAGGGTTAGAGCGGCTGGACAGCAACCAGAAGATCCGTGGTTCAAATCCCGGCTATGGAATTGAATTTTTCAGTCTGACTCTATCTTTCCATACATTAGCCTACACACGGCCAGTGTGAAAAAACAATTTCCAGTTGAGTTACTATTTTACGGCCAAGTGTGCTCATCGTTATATAATAACACAGCTTGAAATAACATGGTCTACAAGAGGCAGTACACGAAACAACCAAACGCCGTGCTAACCCTGTGACAGTCAAAGAAATAAAGCCAGAGGCTACGATTCCAATATGTAGATACTGGAAGTTGATTTTGAAGCGTGCCATTGCATTCTACTGTATGTAGTCGCCGAGTGTACAATACAACCCGCCTGGTACTTCCGCAGAGGCTCACGACTTCTATGTCTGAGAAGTTGCCTATACGACAAGGCGTTCATTTCATGAGAACTTTTAGCAACAGATAGCGGTCTGAATGACATGTTGCTACCCAAATAACTTCCACAGTGTATTTTCTGGTCGTTACTCGAAGGTCCATGAAAGTTGTATATGGGATACCTGTTGTCATCGGTAGAATAAGGCAACATGAATCTATCATTATAAGATGATGATGATGATGATGATTTATAACTAAGGGCGTTCAACTCCATGGTCATCAGCGCCCTTTCAAAAAATGTATTTTATTTTTCTATTACTTTACTTTTACTTTACTTTAATTTCTATAACTTTACCTTCTATAAACTTAAGTTTACCTTAACTTTGCTTTGGCTTTGCTCTGGCTCCGCTTTGGCTTTGCTCTGGTTCCGTTTTGGCTTTGCTTTCGTTTTGCTCTGGCTTTGTTCTGGATTTGCACTGGTTGTGCTCTGGCTGCGCTTTAGCTCTGTTTTGGCTTTGCTTTGTCCTTGCTTAAACATTGCGTTGGCTTTGGTTTAGCTTTGTTCTGGTTCCGTTTTGGATTTGCTTTCGTTTTGCTCTGGCTTTGTTCTGGATTTGCACTGGTTGTGCTCTGGCTGCGCTTTAGCTCTGTTTTGGCTTTGCTTTGTCCTTGCTTAAACATTGCGTTGGCTTTGGTTTAGCTTTGTTCTGGTTCCGTTTTGGATTTGCTTTCGTTTTGCTCTGGCTTTGTTCTGGATTTGCTCAGGCTCTGCTCTGGCTGTGCTTTAGCTCTGTTTTCGCTTTGCTTTGTCCTTGCTTAAACATTGCGTTGGGTTTGCTTTAGCTTTGCTTTCGTTTTGCTCTGGCTTTGTTCTGGATTTGCTCAGGCTCTGCTCTGGCTGCGCTTTAGCTCTGTTTTCGCTTTGCTTTGTCCTTGCTTAAACATTGCGTTGGGTTTGCTTTAGCTTTGCTCTGGTTCCGTTTTGGCTTTGCTTTCGTTTTGCTCTGGCTTTGTTCTGAATTTGCACTGGCTGTGCTCTGGCTGCGCTTTAGCTCTGTTTTGGCTTTGCTTTATCCTTGCTTAAACATTGCGTTGGCTTTGGTTTAGCTTTGTTCTGGTTCCGTTTTGGATTTGCTTTCGTTTTGCTCTGGCTTTGTTCTGGATTTGCTCAGGCTCTGCTCTGGCTGTGCTTTAGCTCTGTTTTCGCTTTGCTTTGTCCTTGCTTAAACATTGCGTTGGGTTTGCTTTAGCTTTGCTCTGGTTCCGTTTTGGCTTTGCTTTCGTTTTGCTCTGGCTTTGTTCTGAATTTGCACTGGCTGTGCTCTGGCTGCGCTTTAGCTCTGTTTTGGCTTTGCTTTATCCTTGCTTAAACATTGCTTTGGCTTTGCTTTAGCTTTGCTCTGGTTCCGTTTTGGCTTTGCTTTGTCCTTGCTTAAACATTGCGTTGGTTTTGCTTTAGCTTTGCTCTGGTTCCGTTTTGGCTTTGCTTTCGTTTTGCTCTGGCTTTGTTCTGGATTTGCTCAGGCTCTGATCTGGTTGCGCTTTAGCTCTGTTTTGGCTTTGCTTTGTCATTGCTTAAACATTGCGTTGGCTTTGTTTTGGCTTTGGCGTTGTTCTGACTTTTCTTTGGCTCCGCTTTGGCGTTGCTTTGGCTTTGCTCTAGCTCCGCTTTGGCTTTGATCTGGATTTGCTCTAGCTCCGCTGTGGTTTCTCCCCGGCTTCGATCCTATCTCACTGTAACTTCACTCTAAATGCACTCTAACTTGGCTCTGGCTTTGCTCTGGCTAGGTTCCGGCCTACCTTCCGTCCCACTCTGGCTGCGCTCTGACCTCACTGTAACCTTTAACTTCATTCTTTAACTTAACTTTCGCTTGGCTCTGGCTAGCTCTGGCTTCGCTCTGCCTAGGTTCCGGTCGCCGCTCCGGTCCCACTCTAGCTTGGCACTGGCTTCGCTCTGGTTTCGCTCTGGTTTCGCTCTGGCTTCACTCTAACCTCACTCTAATTTCTTTGTAAATTCATTCTAATTTGGATCTGGCTTTGCTCTGGCTAGGCTCCGGCACACCTTCGGTCGCGCTCTCTGGCTTCGCTCTGACCTCACTGTAACTTCATTCCTTAACTTAGCTCGGCTTGGCTCTGGCTTAGGTCTGGCTAGGCTCCGGTCACCGCTCCGGTCCTGCTATGGCTTCGCTCCAGCTTCGCTCTAGCTTCGCTCTAGCTTCGCTCCGGGTTCACTCTAACCTCACTCTAACTTCACTCTAAATTTACTCTAACTTGGCTCTGGCTTAGTTCCGGCTAGGTTCAGGCCCCGCTCCGGTCTAGTTCTGGCCTCACACTAACTTCATTCTCTAACTTAACTCTGGCTTGACTCTGGCTCCGCCCCGGCTTCACTCTAACCTCACTCTAACTTCACTCTAAATTTACTCTAACTTGGCTCTGGCTTAGTTCCGGCTAGGTTCAGGCCCCGCTCCGGTCTAGTTCTGGCCTCACACTAACTTCATTCTCTAACTTAACTCTGGCTTGACTCTGGCTCCGCCCCGGCTTCACTCTAACCTCACTCTAACTTCACTCTAAATTTACTCTAACTTGGCTCTGGCTTAGTTCCGGCTAGGTTCAGGCCCCGCTCCGGTCTAGTTCTGGCCTCACACTAACTTCATTCTCTAACTTAACTCTGGCTTGACTCTGGCTCCGCCCCGGCTTCACTCTAACCTCACTCTAACTTCACTCTAAATTTACTCTAACTTGGCTCTGGCTTAGGTCTGGCTAGGCTCCGGTCACCGCTCCGGTCCTGCTATGGCTTCGCTCCAGCTTCGCTCTAGCTTCGCTCTAGCTTCGCTCCGGGTTCACTCTAACCTCACTCTAACTTCACTCTAAATTTACTCTAACTTGGCTCTGGCTTAGTTCCGGCTAGGTTCAGGCCCCGCTCCGGTCTAGTTCTGGCCTCACACTAACTTCATTCTCTAACTTAACTCTGGCTTGACTCTGGCTCCGCCCCGGCTTCACTCTAACCTCACTCTAACTTCACTCTAAATTTACTCTAACTTGGCTCTGGCTTAGTTCCGGCTAGGTTCAGGCCCCGCTCCGGTCTAGTTCTGGCCTCACACTAACTTCATTCTCTAACTTAACTCTGGCTTGGCTCTGGCTCCGCTCTGGCTTCGCTCCGTATTCACTCTAACTTCACTCTAAATTTACTCTAACTTGGCTCTGGCTAGGGTACGGCCCACCTTCAGTCCCGCTCTAGCTTCACTCTGGCCTCACTCTAACTTCATTCTGTAACCTAACTTTGGCATGGCTCTAGCTTCACTTTGGCTAGGCTCCGGTCACCACTCCGGTCCCGCTCTGGCTTGGCCCTGGCTCCACACTGGCGTCACTCAGGCTCCACTCTGGCTCCTCTCTGGCTTTGCTTTAGCTATAATTTGACTTTAATTTAATTTAGTTTATTTATATAAGGATGAAACACAGACATGGACCTTCTTTGGGCATTTGCCATTAGCTCTCTCTCCACTCAGAGGCGCCCAATCGAGAGATTTGGCTTGGGACCCCGGAATCGCCAATTTCCGTACCTATCGCAGTAGGCCCCTGGGGGGACAACATTAGAAGATGTCGTCCGCTGTAGTCTAGGGCTACTTGTTAGCCTCTGGCTGCTAGGTCGCAGGTTCTAACCCGGCGGAGGACGATGGATTTCTTTTTGGAGGTAAAAGTTCTTAGCATGGCGTCTTTCGGAAGAGAAGTAAAGGCGGTGATCCCCTGTCGTATATTTACGGTACGTAAAAGAACCTCAGGCCTGATTAAGATGCCTATAAGCAAAATTAAGCAGTATTTCAAGCCCAATATAGAATTTGGCACTGACAAGCAAAAAGCCGTTAAAACGGATCCATAAAAAATCGATTTCAATTCAATCAGAATGTACTATAGTTCCCTTCTAAAAATAAAAATAAAAACATTATCTGAGTATAATGAATAAATGCACGTAGGGGTTGGCAATTGAGATTATTTGTGTCGTTACATGCAATTGTTTATTTAATTTTGGCATTATGAGACACGTTGTTTATTATAAATGTTATGATTTATTTCGATACTCTATTATATATTCTTTGGATTGAACGCCGCACTCACTAGTTAACTTTTCCGTCATGCATATATTACTTAACATGCTTCCTTCGAGGAGTAGGTGTTGAATGAAAAATTGACTTAAAACAATTACGTTATGACACACTTAGAAATGATCACTTAATATTGCCTCAGTACAACAAATACCCTTCGAAAAGGTTGCTGAAGCTAACGGTAAAAGCTGACTATTTATTGCAGAAGAACTTAAAGGCATCAGTCTTCTTTGTTATTAAGCTTAGCGTGCAAATGAAATGGCATGGAGTTGCTCATTGCGGTGCTGCCTATGACTATGCCATCTAGCACCTCAAACAACCACCAACAAGGAAGGGTAGCCTGCCTTCAAGGCACAGTTAGCCACAAGGGACAGATTCTCGACGAGCTGGTTCTGAGGCCTCTTACAACTTGTAACTTTGTCCAAGCTTTCTTAAACATATAGAGGGATTTCCAGCAAACTTATCCTTTGATCCTTTTGGAACATTTCCTTCCTTAAATTGCTCATGGTTAAAGCCGGCTTTCCTTGCTGAAGATACTTTATTTGATTGCGGTTCCCTAAAGAATAAACCAAAGACATATTGATCTGTATATTTTTTCTATCTTATATTTTTCTCATATTTATGGAATTATTTATCGTTCTTTAAATTTTACCCCTTTCTTAATCCTTCCATTTATGTTCTCTATGTCTCTTCAGATGCATTTTCTTACTAATTTAGTCAATTAGATACATTTAAATTATTATAAATACAATAATTATTAAATACACATGCTTTATTTATACCCTTATTATGATAGGTAAACACCGTCTGCGCAGAAAGTTTCAAAATTATGTTATGAAAATATGCTGTGATATCTAAGCATAGAGGTACATGAAAATAATATTTTGTTACGATACGTTTTAGTTAGAAAGTTTTATATGAATATCCAGTTGGAAATTCTTGTTTTGTGATCTGACTGTTAGTGGGCCATGTAATGACAATAAAAAAATGATGAACGGTTGCTAGAAAAAAGAAAAATCAATAATCTTGCTTGATGTGGATAAACGAAAAGTTTTGCATAGTAATAGAAATTCTTCAAAAAGGAGATATTCTGTAATCTTGATAGTGATGAGTGGATGTGCAGGAGTGAGGAATTTTATGTAATTAACGGAAAATATTTATTAAGAAAGTAAGGATTTATCGATATACTGGAGGTAACCTGCAATGATTGACCAGGAAAGAAAGTTCAAGTAAAATGTAATCCAGAATATCCAATTAAAATATATATTACGAAATTGGACTTACTTAAAATTTTTATTTATGTCACTAGAAACCACACCTAAAACGAGAGAAATCATGACTCTTATTTAATTAAACACAATCATCAAGAAATAATTCAAACTACAACGAAGCAACTCTGTTATATCTGGCTTCCCGACCTGGGTCTTCGAAACAGTCAACACGCATCCTATTGAGAATCGGGTTATAATTTTTATCTACTTTAAAGGTTGAAGAATAATTGTATTCTATCCGAAAAATTGCATATTCACATTTCACCAGAAATGCGTATTTTGAGTATTATCATATAAAGGATCTTCTTTGTGCGTCTTAAAGGTAACATATATCTTCAAGCTCACCCTAAGCAGTATTCTATTTATTACCAAATTCTCATTAATGGAATAGTACAAAAAAGAAAAGAAAGAAAACAAAGAAAATAAATAAATAAATATGTCTAACTACAGAAAAGAGGCAGATTTCAATGCATGTTTAATTAAAGCATACAATTTATACCAAATAACACTCCTGAGCCGTTAACGATTTTCGAAATGGTCGCTTTATTTGGCTTATGTATCTTTAAATATTTTATCATAGGTATCCCTTTTGTTGCTGTTGTAATTTACGTCCGCCAACGTTAAGTCATATCGGACGATGAATGAAATGGGTGAAATGATGATCAAATGAGCCCAGTGTCCATACAGCTTAGAGTTACCCGACATTCGTCTTTAAGGATAAGGGAAATCTCCGGAAAAAACGTTATCCAGGTAACTCACCCTGACCGAGATTCGAGCTCGGGATCTCTTGAACTTGAGGCAGACACGCTACCATCTACGCTATCGAGGCGGGCATATAGGTCTCTGCAATCTATGTGTTAATTAAATCTTGGTAATGCTCAGCAGCTCTGTAATTATAGGATTTATAGTTAGCAATTTGAATGGAGCTTCTAACAGAAGATGATTTTAAAGTATAATCATACAATTTCCAGGAAAAAAATTCTAAACTCTTACGGTGTTTGCTAGAATACATCGGTATTTAAGTAAGGCAATATTGAATTCCACATTTATAAAATAAGAGCACCAGAGAGAGTTCAACTACATTAACAAGTGTATACATAGCATACGGGAATGTCGTACTACTTTCTCTGCTCGTTACCAGTTCACGACTTTCTTTTTTTTAACTAAATCTAAGAACATAGAAATTGGGGTTTCTCTCTGCGTTCTTTAATTATAATAAACGTCTTCCTCTGAAATGTTCAAATGAGTGAACTTTGACTTAATTTATGTTCAAATTATTGTGACTTTGTGGGTTCGTGAAATGATAAAACGAGGTTATAAAACACAAAAACTACACTTTGTTCTCCTCGAAATACACTGTTCACCATTACAAAATTGCTAGAACCTCAAAACTGTTTATTTTACCAACTCTACATTCAACTGTCTTTCACTTCCGGTAACGATCGGCCATCATTTTTCATCGGCTTCGCGAGACTACCGCCAGGGTGACACTGCTCCCTCCTCAAGGCTGGTCGTCCCGAACAGTGCCTTCGTAGCGGGCCAGGCGATCCAGGTGTACCACCATCTTTCCTCGGGGCACCTTCTGGATGCGGTAGACCACGTCGTTAATCCTCCTCACCACACGGTACGGCCCTTGCTATGGCTGCTGAAGCTTCGGGCAGCGTCCCTTGGTCCGGGTCAGACGGTACAACCAGACCAGGTCACCTTGCTGGAACCCTTGGCTGTTGGCTTGCCTGACGTATCGGCTTTTCATGCGGTCGCTCGCCTTCTGGATGTTCTGGCGAGCCATCTCGTGCATGTCGTGGAGGTGGTCCACCAGGTTCTCCACATCCCTCAAGAGTGGCCCCAAGTCTGCGTCCGCCAGCTGCTCCCTCCTCAGGCCTGCGCTATCCCAGCCATCCGCAGGCACTGCCGTGACTACTCGAACTGCTGAAGCACGCTCCTTCCCCTCCACTCTTGTGCATTGGCCAAACTCTTCTGAACAGGGTCTTCGGGACATAGCGTCCGCGTTACCGTGACCCTTCCCTCTGCGATGTTCCGAGGTGAAGTCGTACTCCTGCTGCCTCTGGACCCAACGTGCTGTCTGACCTTCCGGTCGCACCGTCACTATCACTTCGCTCCTCGCGGGGACAACCACGTCTTCGCTCAAGACGACCCTGCAAATTCCAAGGCACTCTTCTGTTTGACGGAGTATAACCACTTCTCCGTTGAGCCTCAGGACCTTCCTGCCGACGTCGACCGTCGCCTCGTGGCTCCTGAGGGCATCCAGTCCCAGAATCACCTCCTCAGCCACCTTCGCGACGAACACCCACAGACGCACGGCACTCCGTCCCAAGTTCAGCTCCAGCAGGGCCGCCTTCTCCACAGGCATGGTGTCGCCCGATGCCATCACAAGCTCGTATGGTCGGCTCGGCTTCCTCGTCGGCAAACCCTTTGCCACGTCAGGTCTGATGATGGTCACGGCTGCTCCAGTGTCCACTAGCACGCGGCACGGCTTTCCTCCTACCCAGCCGTCCGCGATGAGGCTGCCATCCATACGCCGGTTGACGGCGCGCAGTGTCACTCGAGGGGATGGTGGTGATGGCGCCGACGTTCCCCTCTCTACGACAGCCCTTACTCGTTTTCCGGCTGCTCTTCCTGGTGTGGGCAGTCTCTCCGCACCTGTCCGGGCTGTCCACACCCCTACACAGGCCACTAGGTGTTCGTCGGCGTCCCTCAGCTGGTCTTCTGTCTCCGGCGTAGCGGACACTCCTCGTTCTCGACGTCGGGATAGATGCTACTTTGACCGCCTCCATCCTTAATGCCGCTGTCAGCGCCTCGTGGATGGTTTTATATTCGCCGAGCATTACGCGCTGACGAATCTCCGTGTCCCGTACCCCGTCGAAAAAATTGTAGGCGGCTTCCCGGGATACGAACTCCAGTGGCAGGTCAACCAAGGCCTTGCTAGCCAGCTGCTCGATCGCCATGACGAACTCCTGCAGCGTCTCCCCCGGCTGCTGCGACCTTGCCTTTAGCTGGCTGCGGTATGCTGCGGCTAAGCGGTGGTTCCCGAAGCGATTCTGCAGGGCCTCCCAGATGCCCTTGGGCGCCGCCGTCGTCTGCACCGCGTTTAGGATTTCCGCAGCCCGTCCCTGGAGGCTGGCTATTAACTGTGTGGCCTCCTCCTCCGGTGACCATTTGTTGTGCTTGGCCACTGTGTCGAACTGGCGGCGGAAGACCTCGAATGTTGACGCGCCGTCATATTTCGGAGGTTTGACGCGCGCCGATGTGTCGCGTCCCGGTGCGTCGGCCTTCAAATCCTTCAGTCTCCTGCCGACGACGTCCTCCACCATGGCGCTCAGGGACTTGACGCTGATGTCGGCCTTTCCCTCCAGGTTGTTTACGCGGTTCGCGAGGTCTTCGACGTCTTCAACCATGGCGTTCAGGGACTTGGCGTTATTGTCGGCCTTTTCCTCTAGGTCATTGAAGCGGTTCGCCAGGTCCTCGACGTGCTCGTCCACTTGGCCCATCCACTTGCCCAGCTCCGTCACGTCATCCCTCACGCCGGCCAACTGTTCCTCAAATTTGGCGGCGAGGAGCTCGTTCTCCTCCTTCATTTCCGTGGCCAGACTGTCGTTCGCTGCCTTCATTTCTGTGGTCAATTCGGTCTTTATTTCTTTCAACTCTGCGGCCAGGTTGTTATTTGCCGCTTCTGTTTTTGTTGTTAACTCGTTCATCTTCGCGGCCAAGTTATTTGCCGCTTCCGACTTCGCTGTTAATTCGTTCATCTTCTGCAAAAGCATTTCCAATACCGATTCCATGGCCATAATCTTCGGTGATGTTGTTATCCCGCATCCTGACACCAGTGTGACTTTGTGGGTTCGTGAAATGATAAAACGAGGTTATAAAACACAAAAACTACACTTTATTCTCCTCGAAATACACTGTTCACCATTACAAAATTGCTAGAACCTCAAAACTGTTTATTTTACCAACTCTACATTCAACTGTCTCTCACTTCCGGTAACGATCGGCCATCATTTTTCATCGGCTTCGCGAGACTACCGCCAGGATGACATGTAAAAAGCACTTAGCTTTGTATGTATATTACAGTTCATTTTTATCAGTAATGAAATCACGATGAAAGAGAAGATTCCACGTAGGAAAAGAACAAAATGATATGGAGTTTACAGTGATACTTAACTAATTTCTATAAAGGTTAAGACATGTGGGAATTACGTTTCGTCTATCACGCAACAACCTTTCTGTGACGCCATACTCAACAATTTTCAGCCAGGGACTTGGTAGTTGCTTCCTGGAGGAAATATTCATTACCACAGGCTGAACGAAACCTGTTCTTAAGCGTAACTCAGGAACCAGAGCAGGATGGGTTGGCAGCTACAGGAACACCAGTGTGCTGTTGGTGTTTGCCAAATGCTGTACACAGCCTTTCATTTATTACCGGTGTAATTACGGTCCGCACCACCGTATGCATCCTCCGACATTGTTCTCCCTGCAGTCTCAATTACAAAATGGTTTTAATATACTTGCATTGAGAATTAGCAATAATTCATAATAATTGATAAGATATTTTGGTACCAGTCTTCCAATAGGAGGGGTTGGAAGTGTTGGCCGTTTAATTCGATAGATAATTCACATCTTAACTGCTGTTTACAACTGTAGTTCCGTTAACATAATGTCCCTAATATCTGTTGTTTTTCATCGACCGCCTCGTTCCCCAAACCTTCTTACTGTAAAATATCTATGGGCAAATCTGAGAAAAGTATGTAAAATATTCTTGCCACACTGGAGGAACTTAAAGAAGTATAACACATTAACTATACTGGTGGCCAATCTAGAAAGTGACTGACATTTCGTCTGGTGAGGGGCGACGTTGCCGTTTACTGCTGCCACGTGGAGAGCGCGATAGAATTACGCGTGCGAAGGTGATTCAGTTGCGACTGTAGTGGACATTATTATTATTATTATTATTATTATTATTATTATTATTATTATTATTATTATTATTATTATTATTATTATTATTATTATTATTATTATTATTATTATTATTATTATTATTATTATTATTATTATTATTATTATTATTATTATTATTATTATTATTATTATTATTATTATTATTATTATTATTATTATTATTATTATTATTATTATTATTATTATTATTATTATTATTATTATTATTATTATTATTATTATTATTATTATTATTATTATTATTATTATTATTATTATTATTATTATTATTATTATTATTATTATTATTATTATTATTATTATTATTATTATTATTATTATTATTATTATTATTATTATTATTATTATTATTATTATTATTATTATTATTATTATTATTATTATTATTATTATTATTATTATTATTATTATTATTATTATTATTATTATTATTATTATTATTATTATTATTATTATTATTATTATTATTATTATTATTATTATTATTATTATTATTATTATTATTATTATTATTATTATTATTATTATTATTATTATTATTATTATTATTATTATTATTCTTATTATTCTTATTATTATTCTTATTATTATTCTTATTATTATTATTATTATTATTATTATTATTATTATTATTATTATTATTATTATTATTATTATTATTATTATTATTATTATTATTATTATTATTATTATTATTATTATTATTATTATTATTATTATTATTATTATTATTATTATTATTATTATTATTATTATTATTATTATTATTATTATTATTATTATTATTATTATTATTATTATTATTATTATTATTATTATTATTATTATTATTATTATTATTATTATTATTATTATTATTATTATTATTATTATTATTATTATTATTATTATTATTATTATTATTATTATTATTATTATTATTATTATTATGTATAAGACGTATACAAAGACAATAGAAAAGTCGTGGATCTACATGCAAACGCTAGAACATGCAAGAACACATCAATGCAAATATCATGGTAACAAGAGAGGCATACCCTTGCCATTTTGATACTTACTGAAGTAGGGAAAAGCCGTTTACATACTTTTTCGCGGGAGTTTCTAATTTAGTTTCGATGCCTGAGTTTCTTCTTTAAAATAATTTTCTTTCCCAATCTTAACCACAGTGAAGTCCTATCAAGCACCTTAGATAATGGAATAATAGGCTCCCCTTTCAATTTCTCCTCTTCGAAGTATTCTCTCACAGAGCATATATATTTCCCGTGCCTGTCCTTTAATGGAATACCATTACCAAATATAGTTTTATTTGGTTCCCAAGCAAGTTCAGGTTTTCGCTTGTCACCATTTTTATTCATAATTAAACATTCATTAAAACACAATTGCAAACGATCACAACACACGCACAGATACACGGACTCAGACACACGTAAACCAAGGAAATTTGCCACAAATAAAATGCAAAGGAACTTGCCAGTACAGGATCTCTAACTGTTGTAAATAAAATAAGAACAGCAACATGTAGGTACGTGAAGGTATCCTGTTTATGTATCGTTATCGGCAGAGAAACAAACATCAAGGTATTACGATTACTGCAGCGTTTGCGTAACTCGCTCGCTTACACGTCATGCTATGCACGTGTTAGAGCATCGGCAACCAAGGTTTAGTGTCTAACGTTGTCATGGAAAATCTCGACTCTAATTGGCCCTTCTAATGGTTAGTATGACAACCGTTATGACGTAATCATCCCCTACCATTTATTTAAAGCGTTCTTCCATGTGTTTACTGTCAATCGCATTCTAGTTTGGCGACCAGTATAGGACATTATTTAGCGTATCTAGGGAGAGTAAGCAATGGTTTATTAAAATGATGGCAATTACACGTGAAAGTAAATGAGAAACAGCAACAGCAACTTGTGCGAGGAGGTGAGTACCAAACTATAATATTAATTGTTATAACAATCGTGTGAGAAGGTGCGTAACAAATAATGTTATTAACTGTTTTGCTAGTGTGTAAGAACAATTAACTATCATTAATTGACGAAAACTATTATGCCCGATAGTTGTAAGTACTTACAGCTCTGTAAGTCGCTACTAAGGTATGCTATATAATTTGTATATAAGATCACATAATGTTTAACCGGAAAAATTCAGATCAGTTGGAGAATGTTGTAGTGGCAAGTCACCGTGGTAGCTCAGTAGCTAGAGCACCGGTGGGAGATCAGGAAACCCGATCTTCAAATCCGGGCTATTGTAGTGAACTTGTCCGCCTGAGTGCATATACTGTTACAAATGTGTTATTAATTATTGTAACTTATTGATAATTCTTATTACGGTTTTTAAAATGATTTTATAGCTGAGACTACATGGAGAACAATGCAGGCGATGCATTCACAAATATCCATGGCAGCGTCAAGAATATAAGTGGCTCTGGACAAAAATACAGCATGCTTTTTTATGAACACTGTTGTTCTAAACTTTCTAGTCTGTATTTTTTAAAAATAAATGTCATTCCTAGCATTTAAGTTTAGTATATTATTAGTGTTCAAGGATGTTTAAATTTACGTCCTTCAACGTTAAATCAATCGGACTATGAATGAAAGGGGTGAAACGATACTTAGAATAATCCCAGGATCCATAGAGCTTAGAGTTATGCAATATTCACGTTTCAGGTTAAAGAAAAAGTCCGAAAAAACCCTTATCCAGGTAGCTCACACTGACCGATATTCGAATTCGGGACCTCTTGAACGCGAGGCAGACATGCTAACACCTTCGCTACAGAATTATTGGGTGTGAAAGGTGGCTTAGGTTTGCTCAGAAGGCTCTTAAATTTTGAGGATCTTTTTCATGATGTCATTAATTTATAACAGGAGGTCAGCACCACCGACTTTACTTCTTTTGTGAAGGAAGCCACGCTAGAGATGTTTATTCTCGAAACATTAATCTCCATCCATTGGGTTTGTTGAATCTTTGACCTCACAAACCAGACTCTGGTCGTACCTCTAGCCACGCGGACAATGTTCTATAGAAGACTGAAGCTTTGAATACATTTTATTTAAGTGAGCGCATTTTGTAAGCGTTCAGAGCACTTCTTACTTTACAATTACATTGGATAAAATGCAGTACAACATTCAATGCTTGCATCTAAAAGTGCTTCTGTAAAAGAACTTGGTAACTTTAACTAAAATGGTAAATATATTAGACACAGAAAGAAAATATGGTGTACATGTTAATTCTAAAATAATATGATTTTATGTTTATCACAAATGATATTTCTTTAAAGCCTGAAGAGGTTTAAAGAAGATAGATATTTTATTAGCAATGCCATTATTCAAATTTATGACGTTTTTATCATAATATTTAGAATAATGTTTGAGAAATTAAGGAATAACTGGTTAAAACATACCGTTATCCAGAGTCCAAACAGAGAATAAACTTAAGAGCTTCTAAATGAGTTTAAATTTAAGTAAAAAATGATATTTATCTTAGTTTTTATTTTATTGTTGTGCATTTTAAAGAATGCAATAGATATACACACATCTTATAAAAACTCCTTTTTTGGCCTTAAAAAGTGTATTTACGGTATAAATAGCATATCACATTTTTTAATTGATTTGACACTTCATCTAACCATAATCGTAGTGTGACTTCATAAATAAAAATAACTTCTGTTAAAAGTGGTGTTTAAATTGCTACCTATACATCACAAATACAGAGCTGTTAGAACATGAGGGAGATATAATTAACACGTACGCGAGCATGTGATAGAGGACCAACAGTCGAGGTACACAAACATGGTAAAACATTTGCTAAATAGGGTTAGCTATTTATATTTGTGCAACAGGCATGCCGAAAACGAAAATCTATGAGGAACGTTTACAACGGACACGGTAAGCTGTCTGTGAATGGTTGCTACTGATTTGGAATTATGGATATAGCGAGAGCAAAGTCGTTATCGGGGCTGAAAACAATGGCAGCGAGAGACGATGGGAGATGAATAAACGATTGCAAACATGGAGATTAGTGAAAATCGTTAAACGAGTTGGAATCAGAGATACTAGGGGAGCTGTAGAGGCAGGCTATGCAATTCAGAAGCGTCTGCTGAGCAATGCATTGTGAGAAACATCATTACTGGCTTGAAGTACATTTGTCGTGAGAAGTTCATAATCCCGGTGTTGATGAGGACTTCATAAAAAGAGTCGTTAATCGTCCAGGAAATCAAGCAACGTCAGTTCACGAAGGCATCACAGTGCCTCGGAAACAGGAGAAGGAAAGATTATGACGTGTCTTACAAAATAATGGTCGACAAGTTTAACAAACTGAAAAAAGAATCTAATGACGATAATCATAATACGTTTAAGCCAAATACTCATGCATAGAACTAATTGCTCTGAATGATTTATTTAATATTTAATTAGTTATTAGTAATTACTAGTACATAAAATAACAGCATCTAATAACAAATGAATGTTGCGAGTTATTTATCATTATTATATAGCAGAAAATCGATTGGACTGTATATGTTTGCCCTTTTCTTTCTTGAATTAATAACGTTCCGACTGTCTTGTATATTTCCTGGATGAAATTTCCCAATATCGCATGATGAATAAAATCATGAGCAGGTATAGCAAGAATGAAACAATTTTGAGAGCACGTTTCTCGATTATGACAGTTATAAAGGTATTTAAAGCGAACATTTCGCTAATTTGCAGTGCTAAACTCTAGGAATTGGTAGAGATGTGACAAAAGTACAATGTTCTTCGTTTATTATTATTATTATTTTTTTAATTTACGTTCTCCAGCGTTAAGTCATGTCGGACGATGAGTGGAATGGGTGATATGCTGCTCAAATGAGTCCGGGGTCCATGGAGCTTAGAGCTACCTGATATTCGTCTTTCAGGATAAGGGAAAACCCCGGAAAAAATCTTATCCAGGTTACTCACCCTAACCGAGATTCGAACTCGGGACCTCTTGAACGTGAGGCAGACACGCTACCATCTACGCCACCGAGGTGGGCTAGTTCTTCGTTTAATTCAATGCAGTAATTCAAATGGTGATGGAATATGATCAAATCGAAAAGATTGCATACAATCACACTCATCTATTTTAAGACTACTGAGCTTTGGTAAAAAGAACGTCTCAGTGGCTAATATGAGAAATCACAAACTTTTATGTTAGTAGTTTCTTAAATGAAGTAGGCAGAAAATTATCAATACGTTTTAAATGATAGACTATTAGCAATGTTGTCCTGTGCTGTGGCGTAATGGCTACAGCGTTTGCTTTGGTTCCCTGCGTCCGAAATGCACCCGGGATATATCCAACCCCTGCGGGGTGCGGATTTAAGTCTCGGGTATAGGACCGGTGCCCACTCAGTGTCGTGAGGAAATTGAGGAGCTACGCTAGGTAGCGAACTCCGGTCTGAAAGCCAGGCTGGAGTTGCAGTGATGCTGACCACATCTCCTCCCTGTATGAGTTGGATGATTGCCCACCTCTGCGTTGCGTATGTGGGCGTTAGGCCGGCAGTTGGGTTGGTAGGTTCGGGCTCATTTTGGGCTATTACACCATGGGTTACGTTTTATTAGCAATATTACAAACTTACCAAACTGTCTCTGTGGTCTGATATTTAGTATGTTAAATTCAAATTTAGAGGTTGGAATTTCGTATAGAGTATATGACTTTTTCTTTAATGATTATCCTATTCTCCTTAGAGTCTGAAAATATGAGTGATTTCCTTGATAATTTAACAAAAATGTGACATACTAATGACTAAATGTTTCTAACGACAAAACTGCGCCCCATACCAAAAAGATATAACCACTTTTCTGTGCAGTGTGGAAATGTGACTGAAAAGGACAAATGTGATATGCACCAGCTGAAAAGGTAGAATCGCACTGTAAAATACAATGCTCTTTTTGGTATTTTAAAGCAGAGATCTTCGGCCTCCCGTGCTATTCATTACTGTAACTAAGTGAGCTATCTGGCAACATGACAACTCATTGAATTTCCCAACTAACTCCCAATTTTCCCGTGGTACCACAAGGCTCTCTCAAATATTTTGAGATTATATACGTGTGAAACTATAGCCTCTTAAATAGTACCGGGTTTCGTAATTAACCTACAATTAGATCAAACTGTTTATACCGAGTTGCATATAACAAATACGATAAATAATTAACGTCTATTGATATTTAAAATAATAAAAGCTTATCAGATACTCATGAATAGTAAAATGAAAGTGCGATATATTACAACAAAAGTTGTAATTTTTCACTTGTTTAACTATTATATAATGTCACCAATAAGAACTTACTTTATACAACATTTTTAACTAAAGCTGTGTGTAACAGAGAACGATAGCAAAGGAGAAATAACTAAAAATGTTTCGGGTGTAGCAAATAGAAAAAGTAACCTTGAGTGAAAAAGACTGCGGGAAGTTTTGAAGGAAGTTGAGGGAAGACGTTTGTCACAGGAAGCTGGGATGCAATGCAAGAGATGTTTGTTGTTTTTAATAAAGTCTTGAACCTTCTTTTACTAACGATTATTGGCAAAAAATGAGAGCAAAAGTCAGCTAACTTTCCAATGTTAGAGTTTTACTGCTACATTTGTAAGTTCTTCAGGGTACTGCAGTGTTTTAAGTCGCAGGAATTGCGAAAATCGCGGAATTAGGTCAATAATGAGAATTTACTCAGAAATATTAGCAGACACCTAAAAACTACAGGTAAAGCAGATTGATTTAAATTATCAGAAATACGTGGGAGTTACGCAAGAGAACGGGAAATTAAAGTTTGGCCAGTAAGCTTGATCCAAAATTATCACTGTTAAAATTTTGCAAGTATTTTCTGTTAACTCAAACTCATTTCTGATACACACCCTCTTAAGAGACACTTGATTTAATCTAGCCAGCTAGATTAAATATTCTGACAACAGCTAAAAATAGGGGGCCCAATTAAGGATAATACACGTAAATAACATTCTAGCCACACGTTTCTCTAAATATAACAAGTATAGTAATTTAGAAAAGTAGAATCAGACTGAACAACAGTTAACATACATCACATGTATTATTCTTAGTGACTTTGCAGCTTCCAACTAAACAATGTTTGAATTTCGAGGAACTTTTTTTTTTAAAACAGGAGAAACTACCGTACTAAGAAGCGAGATACCATTAGATAAAAAGATGATACTTAATATTTCATACATCTTTCAATCAGTAAAACTGTCCTTAAACAGACGCAGAGCGGGATGGCTCAGGCGGTTTCATCTGTGGCACGCATTCGGAAGGCCCGGGTTCGATTCCCATGGCCGAAAAACCTGACCCATGGGTTTTTTTCGGGGGTTTCCCGGGTCGCTGAATGAATGCTGGGTAGGTTAATTACATCCCCCGAATTTCCTGTACCTCCATTTCATCTCCATTATCATTTCATATCATCTCTCATCTGGTGGTCTCTTTCAGGATAGAAGTGTCGGCGGCTGTCTCGGCGGCGCATGGCGGGATGATATGCTCTGAGGAAAAACTACTTCCTCCTCCGGTAGTTCGGTTGCCGGCCTCTGCTCCTCTGCTGGGACCATTTCGGGACCGCCAGCCAAGGATCTTTGGTACTCGGATCGCCTGCCTGGGACCATTAGGGCTCGGCTGCTGGACTTATTGCCGTCCCGCTGTAGGGGAACGGATTCGTTGTCCTGGCTTGCTGGGGGAAGTATCTATCCAAGTAAACTGTAAGGACCCTGCCCTCTGTACTGTCGTGGCTCCTTGGGTCGTCCGCCCTCTGTCTCCTTCGCCTCATCCTTCCTCCCGGGGGGACATGGGCTCATACGTACCGAATCCCCTCCGTAATGAAATCCCAATCTCAATCCCTTAAACAGACATCTTATACAGAAATATTTATTTACTGGTAGCAAATTAGTACACAGAAAACTGCACTGACTAATTAGTAACACCGCACCTCCCTTCCCGCTCCCGAGTAGGATATAACTTTTCCAGGGAGTGTTTCTCGAAATAAGCCTAAGGACAAAAGTATACTTTACAAAACTAACAAACCAATCTAGAAATATAAGATGATGTTGATAACAAGATAATACTAATAAGAATGTAGTTAAAACTATAAACAGCTAATTAAAAATGACACAAACTAATACAAAGTTAATATAGAAGCTAATATAATCCATACAAAACTGGCTATAACGACTAACAATAATTCTTTAGTAACATGTAAATAACACTCTTAATTTCATGTGAATAAGATTATAAGCCTTTATCTCTTCAGAATAATTATTATCTGAAAAGAAAACAATTTCCTAACCTACCTATTCACAGCAACCATAGCAGGCCAACAGAATTAATACTCTTTATTGCATATAGGTACGCATAGTACATATGTAGGTACACACACGCACACGTTCAGATTAATTGCTTTTTAATTTCTTCAAATTGAGGCAAATTAATGTGAAGACATACTAAGTTAATATTCTTTAGCTCATAAACACGTACCAACAATTTATATTCATATTTCTCTGCGTAAGAAACTGATAGCCGCAACCGCAAAGAAGATAAATGCATATCGCCTGTTTGCAACAGCTAAATTTATAACATCATCATTGAAGGATGTATTTTACCAACAATAATGTCTAATTATCCTATGCCATAAAGAAACTCATATAGATTGAGAAATTATTCTAGCTGTAGAAAGAAAATGAAAAATCAGATACAATGGACACATGACTTCTACTCATTCTTGTACTTACTATTCTTTTATCCTGTTTATGCTAATTGATAAATATTTGCAGAAATTATCTTATTGTATATTTCCTTACAGATAAAAGGGGATTTATGGATAAAGACTTTGACGTAGATGATGGTCTCTTGTGAAAGAAACACATTGTAAGCAGTGTTTAGCATCGGTAGTCACCCATCCCAGAGAGGTTGCAAGCGAATTGCCAAACTAAGAAGCACCTTAACATTAAATTTCAATTCCAATAGCATCTCAGGAAGAAAACCATCAAACATGGACACGTAAACCTTAGTGGGCCTTCACTTTCAGGGGCAATGGTTCACCTGAAGCTTAGATGGAAATTCTTCGCATCGAGTGCTAAATGGCACCAGAACGAAAAATATCGCTAAGGATCTGTACAGCGAAACCCTACAGTTAATAGAACACTAGATAAGAGAATGAGACTTGGAAGTATAAGAATGACGAAAACCCGGGTAGCTAAAACCACAGCGATGGCAACAGAGGAGGATTCATCTAATCAAGCCTCATCATTATCAGCTTCTGACCCGCACAAGCAAAGTGATCATACAAGCCAAGTTAAGGACGCCTAGGTAAACACATACTTTAGGGCTTGACAGGTTACACCTGCAGAAGAAGCTTTATGGCGGTCGACGCAGAGAGATTGTTATTGCAATAGACAACCAAATAATAATCTTCCTAAAGACAACTTAGTTAATGAAGCGAACGAGGCTTTCTTAATCAAAATATTAGCGATAGGAAATAGTAAAGGGAATTATAACCACATTCCATCACTGCTAGTCAAGTCCTGGCCTGTCTGGAACATAGTAAACCTTAAGCGATAGTTGAAACTGTTAAGAGCGGGTCACTATGTCATCACTTTGATATACCACCCATTTGAATGACACACACGCACACATACACAGAGATAGAGACAGAGATAGCTAATGAATAACGACTTAGCATTTAAGAAAAAGAATAAATATTGGAAAATTCAAACCAACAACAAGGAACTGCTGGCCCTTAGCCCAGTCGGTAGAACACCTGCCTGCCGTGCGAAGGGTCCTGAGTTCTATTCCCGCCTGGGGGTGGGGATTTTTCTCCAACCAAGATGATTACCCATCTTCCCCAGCGTCTGGAAGTATGAATGAAAGTGTGAATGTATGCATCATCTAATGGTTGAAGGCCAACGAATACGTTCCTTCGATATGTTCCATAGGAGAAAGGCCGAGCATATGACCACTGCAGTTAAAGGCACGGTATAAATGAAAAAAGCAAGGAATATCTTGCAGATAGTTAATCGTATAAAAGTACTTGGCATATGTAACAACTGTTTTTGTTTGGCACTAAAATGAGTTTTTTTATTTACTTGGTAGTGTTATTTAGAATTTTAAAACAATTAAAATATTATAATGTTTATATTAAGTATGTGGATGTGAAATTCTGGAAAAAAAACAAGATATGTATATTGGTTGGTAAAATTGAAGTCAGTATAAAGAAATGAACGGTTGCTATGGAGAGAGAAAATCAATAATCTTCCACGTGGAAAAAGGACGCAGAGTAGATGAAAACTTTTATAATGATGAGTGGACGTGCAGCAGTAAGCAATTTTATGTAATTAACGGAAACTATTTATTAAGGAAGTAAGGATTTAGCGATATGCTGGAGGTAACCTGCAATGATTGACTAGGAAAGAAAGTTCAAGTAAAATGTAATCCAGATGATACTGTGATTTTGTGGGTTCGTAGAATTAAAAAGTCCAATTTGCCGAAATTCTATATGTTCTTTATTTATTATAGAAATAACTCCGGAGCAGCGGAATTACATCACACATTACAATGTACAGCACCAAGGTCAATGACAATAACAAACAGCTCTCATTACAAACCAACACAGCTGACTCTGCTTACTCACTCTGTTTACAACTAACTCTTGGCGAGTCGGCACTTCCTTATATTCGAGATATTTCCAGAACAATAAAGAAACCGAATAATCAAAGTATTACCAGAAATGTCCATTTATCTCAGTTTGTTTGTTTCGGTAAGTCTCTTATCTCAAGCGCTATGTTTATCTGCTTATGCAGGCTCGTTATCTACGTGAAACCTATCCCTCTGTTGTCTTTATCTGCAGTCTCTTTTGTGTACACAAACCGCGCTTCTCTCTCGGCACCGAAACTTTCGTGTTTTTTCCCCCGCGACAATACAATTAAATTATACATTAAGAAATTGAACTGATCCAAATTTTATTTCTTTCACTCGTAATCATCCTTGTAAAGAAGAGATCTTAAGACTCATATTTAAGCAGACAATATTCAAGAACCAATTCAAACTAAAACGAAGAAATCCCGTTCTACATGTCGCCACAACTTGGGGAATCATCATAGTATATTCAGCATGGCATTCACATCTGTAACTGAAAAAATCCTGCTACACATATAGAATGTGCTATAACGAGATCTACATTTTAGTGCACTTAGATTTTATCTGTCTCTGATGGTTCACAAGTTATACAAAAGTAATTTAGATTGAAGATAACTTTACATGATTTCTTCCCCTGGTGATCAGGCAGTGCTCACGCGCGCATCTTCTTTCAAAAAGTACTTTTTGGGGGGATTGAGAGACTCATACATATTTCCGTTGAAGTCGAATCGTATCGAATTTTTGAGTGGAGTGCAATACTTGCTCTACTTACTATACGAAGCGGAGAAAGTAAAAGATGGAGTGTGTGTTTCAGAAAGATGTTCACGACTTTCAGTTACTGAAAATGGACAATATTGTGATAGAGCAAATATGTGACTTGCGAACGCACTCCGTGGAGGTTAAGGCCGGGTCGAGCGGACATAACAGAACACCAGCACCAGGTAAGCCTGGTATTGATCCTCTCTTTCTGCTTTTCATTATCATGCTGTTCCCTCTCTGTCAAAATGTAAACTTCGCACAACCCGAAGCGTGTGTTTGTGTGCGTGCGCGCCTGCCAACAACTTGTACCGACACACGCCATTAATGGACATCAATAAGATTCTTTGACCACCTTTATGACATGCCCGCTACATATTTTCAAAAGCTACAATTTGACATTTACGAATATTCGTAACCATTGTTGCATATTTCTCACAAAATATTAACTATCGGAAATGTGAAAACGAAATCACGTGTTAGAAAAGACCTATCACAGTTGATACAAGAATATGTTAAATAATTGCAGGTAAGTTTCTTACTCTTTAGCAGTGCTCTTTGTACTGTAAAAGATCTTGTATATGTTATGCAGAGACTAAGTTTATTATAACAGTAGAAGCTGATCATCTGTCGGATTGTTTAATTGCTTAGGTATAACCTGCTGATTCCAAGGTTGTGGCTTCAAAACCGGCCGAGATCGGTGATTTTTAAATGTACTTAAAAGTGACAGCCGCCTCTCGGTGGATTCACTGGAATGAAAAATGTGCAAAATAAAATTCTGGCACACCGGCGACATTGATATGATTCTGGCAATTGATAGAGCCGTTAACTAACAAAATATTTTTTATTTTTACTTTAAATGGAAGCTGATTCTCAACTACGTCGTCTTAATATATTGCTTCTATTCTTCATAACAATTTTCAGAAGGTACGAGGGCTGATCAACAAAACAGACTATTTTTTTTACTGATGTTTATTATTCCATTTTAATGTTTACATGATCTTTCTCAAAGTAGTACGCTCCTACTTCAATACACCTTTTATAGCGTCTCTGCCAGTCCTTGAACACATTCTGCAGGCAATTCTTGGTCAGGTTCTCGAGAATCGCCTCACTTTTCTTGAGTACAGCTTCAGAGTTCTGAAATAGAATGCCCCTAAGCTGTGCCTTTAGTGATGGAAATAAAAAACTCACAGGGTGCAAAATCGGGGCTACGAGCTGGATGCGGTGCACAGGTAATGTTGAATCGAGCCAGAAATTGCATGACCCTTTATTGCGACGTGCATTGTCATAATGAAGTTGCCACCCAGTCCGAGAAAGCTCTGGTCATTTCTTTACAATATGCTTCCCCAATGTAGCCAATATTGAGTTTAGTATGCTGTTGTAACACTGGTGTGAGGGGAACTGCATTCTGAATCACAGTCAAAAAGTGTGATCATCACTTTTACTGAACATGGAACAGTTTTTGCCTGTTTTGGAGTTGGAGAACCTGGCGATTTCCACACTGTGCTGGCTTGTTTTCCTTCAGAATCACAATGGTGCAGCCTGACTCATCTCCGGTGATAATTGATTTCAAAAACGCTTTCCCTCCATAAGCAAAGTGACGTATCACTCCATTGTCTGGTACGCGTAATGCATGTAGCGGTTACAAAACAGAGCATTACTACCAACCTACCATTGCGAGAGTGCTGCCACCTACGGACATTATACACAAAACACGCTATTTTCAAATATGTATGTTATAGATAAGAAACTATCACGGAAGCAAAAGGAAAAAAAAAACAGTCTCAGTCTTTGTTGATTAGCTCTTGTATTAAGAATTTGTTAGCATCTTAAGGAAACGTTCATTGGTATATCCACAAACCATTTATAGTGTTCACTACTGCCACCATTTCGCCAATTAATACAACATTGGTACATCAAAACAACGGTAAAATATTAATCATTCAGTTTACTATTTTATGTTTGCAGAAGTTAGAGATATTAGTAAAATGTTATGGAATTTCAGGTGCTTAGTGTATTGACACTAGTTGTGAACTACTTTATTTAAATAATATACTTTAGGAAAGTATCAGCAATACAAATATACTCCCTTACTGAGCGAGATAGGCAGCAGGACTGAAATTCCATGCGTATGCCTGCTCAGTCTGACTGGAATGTTTCCTTCATTGGCAGGAAAGTACTCTGGGATCACTCCAGGGGGCACTAAGAAGCGGGGGGGTTGAAACCTTCCCTCTCCTGGAATAGTGCTGTTGGTAACATCTTGTTACAGCTATAAAATTTTGAATGTATGCCGCGTTACATTGTTATTACCAGGCATAGTAAGTATTTAATCTGCACTCAAAACACTATCAATAAAAGGAATGTAAACAACCGCAACCAAGCGCTTCTGACGGAGAAGTACATATGACACGATGAGAGCTGTCTGCCAATCCAACAGATTGTAAGAGGATGAGTTTGTAACTACGACATCACTGCATAAATCTTGGTCATTTCTTTTGTTCAGATTTTAATGCTTACAAATTCACATGCACTTACAAAGTAGATGCAGCCAAAAGGTTTGATTACGTGTAAATGATAACTGCTAGTGTTTATGCCACTATACAGTCATTTCAAAAGTAGTTTATGTGCACCTAACATAATGAAACGATATTGCTTACGTTTCTCAAAGGAGAATGCATATTTAAGAGGAGTACATCTGTTGGACTAAATAGAGGTAGTTCTCAAAAGTTTACAATTTTTTCATTTTATTTACTATAGTAATAAGCAAAGGAACTACTGCATTTTGCCCAACGATTATATACAGTGGTGTCACTGGAACACCACGTTTTGAGTTCCGCTGAAAGTAGCAAATAAGTAAATAAACCAACAAACAATTAAGTAAAAATAAGTACATAAATAATTTACATAAAGCTCTGCGCGTGCGCATGTGTATTACAGGTATATGAGTAGCATACCTCTCCCTTCTTCTTTACCTTATTCCTGGTATACCATTTATCGCGGTGTTCCTCAAGCCGTTAAGGCCGGGTCTGAGGAACCGAAGCTTTGGATCTGATAGAGAACCAGAATGGGTGATCAGCCTGATGTTCGGTGTGAGGATGAAAGAAGTAGATGATAGTATGAGGGCGAGATGAACGATAGGAAATGTGAAGATGCAGCAATTGATGAAATGATGGCAAGGAGATTCAGGAGACAATCGGCCCAGCGCCGTGTTGTCCGCCACAAATCACTTTGCATTCGCCTGGGATCGAACCCTGACCGCCTTGGTGAGAGTCGAGCGGTGTATAGCGTAACTCAAAGTCCTGCAAGTCCTGCAGCTCACAAGAATGCGACACAAGAATTTTCACAATAATCTTCCACCCAAAACTACCTTTTACATACAACATTTCTGGTTATTTTTGATTTTCTCAAGAATGTTCCTGACGGTTATTATCAAAGGTCATATGTTTAAGAGATTTACATGACAAATAAAGTGTATTTGTCTTGTATTTTCTGGGAAGAGTCTACGAAGTCCTTTTCATTCTGAATGGATTTTTTTATTGATAAATCGTAAGAAATAGTCAAATTTGTTTTGCACAAAAAATTTTATCATGTTAAAGTACACAATTTTTGTAGCTTTTATCATTTGTGAGATATTATTTATTATTTATTTGACTGTTAAAATATTTATAGGCACGTAAGTGAAGTGATTAGTTGATATTCGGTTTTTGTCGTGGTGCTGTAAAGATCATAGAATATCAAAGTCATCATATAGAGGTTTTTGTTTCAACAATTTTACTGCGACTTAAACCTCCTCTATCCTTATATCTAAGATGAAAACTGAATGCATAATGAAGGTTTGTGTTGATTGTCCAATAGTAGAATAGGAAACATATTTTACAAGAGAAAGCCTTGCGAATGTAACACATCAGGCTTTTAAAACGGAACATTTTATTATTTCACTCAGGGAAGAGATGTAAGTAGTTTCTTTATATTTTTGGCCATAAATTATTTGATTTAGAATACTTAGGAATATTTAATGCAACCAAAACAAACAGTTCTTATAATTAAAGCAGCAGTCACTGGTAGTTTGTTGAAACCTCGAGTTTATTTAGCAAGTTCATTTTATTACACAGTATTTAGTGAATAGATTAAAGTTCACCGTTTAAATCAATAAGCAAGGACACACTGTTTTCATGTATATTATTACTCATAGTTAACGAACATATTTCACAGGTTCAAAACATTAAACCATTTTCTACAAAAACCATAATTACAAAGACTTAATTTCGTAGAAAGCATATGCTATATCGTTGGCAGTATCCACGTAGTATAATTATTGACAAAGTTAGTTAGCCACATTTAGTCTTCATTTACACATGCGACTTCAAACCATGCGGCGAGTTTACACAATCTGAAAGGACGCTGAATTAAATGGAAGCATTTATATCATACGACACGACATCCTGCAATAATGTATCGTGCACCACAGTTGGATTTACTTGTCTCATGCCTAAAACAGAGAAAGAGATATTCATCCTTTTGTTGTTATGACCATGGGGAAAATATTTGATTTGTTCCATTCAATCAGTGAGGGGCCAAAGAAGCGATTTGTGCGAAAACATATTTTGAAACCCCCGCTCCTAACATATGATAGAAGCAACTATCCACTTTTACTCTAACAAAAACAAATCAAAAAGAAGTATATAACCTCAAAAACACATAGAATAGTATTTCAGGGTACACGAAACATATGAGAGTCGTATGATCTGAACACACAAGTGGAAGGCATGTGCTCGTCCTGTTGCTGTATCGTGAACGAGAAAGTTCAGCCAGTAGTGCCACTTTGGTACAAGCACAGTTGTGGTTTTCATTTTTGAGACTGATTTGTGTTTTCAGATATCACCTGAACTGTTCAGACATTTATAAAGTATGGATACGGAATATTTTATAACATAAATTCCAGTTAGGAGTTCAATATGGAAGTACGTACACTTTAATCCTAGTTTTGTATTTTACTTCGTGTTAAGAGTTATCAATAGTACAACAGGTTGGCCCCGTAGCTAAGTCGGTGGAGCACCTGCCCGCCGTGCTAGGGGTCTCGAGTTCGATTTGGGTGGGGATTTTTCTCCAAGATAATTCCTCAGCTTTCCTAGAGTCTGGAAGTACGAATGAGAGCTAACGAATACCAGTTAACACCTTCGATATATTCCAAAGGAGAGCGGCCGCCAATATGACCAATGCAGTTATAGGCGGGGTATAAATGAAAAAAGAAAATAATACAACACATCGTGTGCCTAAATCACTAAAAATGATGGATGCTTTGCATCTTTCTCCGTCGTGTAACTTGAAATCAAAACTGAGTGTTATTTATGTACCTCCCTTTACCGCTAGATTGTCAACATACCATAGTAAGCATTATTTTTCTCAGGGGCCTCTTTATCAGCCTTGAGGTTCTTTTTCATTCCCAACAGGGACTATCGCTTGTATCTCCCTTCTGTAGGAAGCCATGGTAAAAATATTTACGCTCGAAAAGACCCATCACCTTCCACCGTGTTTGAACCCGCGATATCTGAAATAAAAATTAGCATATTACCTCTCGACCATGGAGGACGACGACATGCAATGTATGCATAAATGAGGTTTTAGAGTGCTTTATTATGTAACATATTTTCTTGGTGGTATTAAATCTGAAAAGTGGAGACAAATGATGTGAACTTTCTGTCTTGCTGTTGAAGAGAAGTGGGATTGTCATAATGACACGCTTTATCGCACTTAATTTGGCGAGCTGTGGGCAAGCGAGTAAAACATGACCTATTATTTCGTATGTAAAAATTATATAATATGTTTACGAGTTTTTATGGAGGCTTTATTTGCTTATATTTATATTCGCGAGCCTTCATTCCAATGCTTCAAACCACATGTATTTCGTCTTCGTTGTATTACAGACGTCATCGTCTAGTTAACTGACATACTTTTACCAGCTGTGACTCATGTTTGAAACAGTAAATAAGTAAATTACAAATATTCGAGTTTACAAGCAACAACTCCGCACAATTTGGTAATTTAGAGTAGGAAATATTGCGAATTCATTGGAAATTGCAACCAGTGCAACATCGAAACAATATTCAACCTTGCGTGGTAGCAGCTCCAAATTGCAGGAACAAGTTTCACGAGGGAGGATTACTGGCAGCTGTAACCAGACTTAGCAATGTCAAGTTGTCACCTATGAAAGCCCAAATTAAATCAAATGCTTTGTTAAAAGTTGCTGCGATCGATCGCTGTCATTAGCAGGTTTACGCAGTGAGTACATCGGGGCGGGAGGGGCTGAAACAGCAATAACTGAAACACACAAAGTGAAGCACACCTTCATTCTGTGGTCACTTTTGGAGCTCTGTCTGTATGAGAGAAATTCCAACTAAATGAATTAACAGAATATATTGATTAAATAAAGGATACGATATGTCAGCATGACCAAAAGGCAACTTTTCTAAATATTTATTAGACTAAAAGGCAAAAGGGAGTTCATTGAGAAAGGTACAGCTTATGTAAAAGGTCGTGACAATCCACATGCACAAAAGAGGAGAAATGAGAAGTGCTGAAGGTGATAAGGGAGTAAGGGATTGTAAATGTAATCAGAACTTTCAAGCAGTCACTGATTGCACTTATCAAACTCTCTGCAACTAAAACGCTGACTCCCACTCCTCTTAATACGTAAGTGAGCTGATCACTGCTGTTGCGGATTTTTGTTTCAGGAGTGAGCAATATCACGGCATTCTACACAAGCTGCTGGGTGCTGCTTAGGATTGTTAACCATTACAGTAGCTGGAGATCCCTATCCGAAGTGTTGTGCAGGCAACTTGTGATAGTAAAATGAGTGGAGCGAGTCGTTTAGATGGTGTTGATACCAACATATGGAATGATAATTTCCTAAAACAACGGATTGACTTTTTTGTTATCTCCAAGTATTTTCCACTATTTTGCTGTACAAAGGCAAGGTATAAAGTTCTCAGCCTTCTACTGAAAGAATGTAGCTTGCAGAACAAATTACATTTAATTTTTCTACTTAGTCCTCTTTTAGGTCCCATGCACTTTGTGTAGCAGTCTTACAGTGAACATAGATTCCATCCCTGAAGTGTGATTCTGGAAGGTATGCAAAATATACGGCTATCTCAAGGTCTTCATTAGATGCAAAATATTTTCCAGTGACAATTTTTTTAGATGTGGAATATAGGACGATGTATTAAATGGGTGAAATGATGCTCAAATGTGTCCGGGGTCCACAGATCTTAGAGATACCTGACATTCGTCTTTCAGGATAAGGGAAAACCCCAGAAAAAAGCTTTTGCAGGTAACTCACCCTGACCGAGATTCGAACTCGGGACCTCTTGAACGTGAGGCAGACACTCTACCACCACGCTACCGAGGCGGGCTTGATGAATAGAGTAGATGTTCCAACAATTCGTACAGGTTCCCAAGTTTTCCTGTTGCCAAAGCATCTTTTTGAGCAGATGAATTGTTATAATGAAGAATTATTGCTTTCCTACAATCCAGGCCCCTTTTCAAGTACTTTTTGGCATTCACTTGGTGACAGTACAATTGTATGTACAGTGTTTTAGTCCCCTTTACTTCCCAGGAAACACTTCCCAGCACATTTTCAGCAGATGAAATCCACTTTATTTTCTTTGGTGCAGAGCCGTCAGCATCCACCCACTGCTTTGACTGCTGTTTCAGTCGTGTAGTGATGTACCACGTCTCATCCACAGTAACAAATCGGTGCACAAAATAAGTTACATTCTTTTTCAAACCATGCAAACTTTGTTGAGAAAGATCTTTTCGCATTTGCCTCAGGTCATTCAGCTCAACGCGGCTACCAGCTGGCACAAAGCTCTCTTGTATTTAATTCATGTAAAGTATAGCATACACCTTCTTATTATTCGCTTATGGTGACAGTTATTTCATAAATCTTTTAATGGAACTTTTCGCCTTTCATTCATGGAATATTGGTGCAATTTACAATAATAAAGTTTTAAGCATAGAACAAACATGAGAATACAGCTCTGTTTTTTGTTTGCCGTTTTTAATCAACGTCCTCCAAATTAAGTCATATCGGAAGACGAATGGTTGAGATAATGCTTAGGGTCCATAGAGTTCCTGCGCGATATATATTCATCTTTCAGGGTAACGGAAAACGTCAGAAAAACCATGTCCAGATAACTCACCCTACCGATATTCGAACTTGTGAATTATTGAATGTGAGGCATACACCACGCTAAAAACGCAGGCTTGAAGCTCTTGATTTATGGATTTGTATATCTTGCGAGGACTCTCAAGTCCTTCTGACACTGCATACGCCTCTGGCAAACAGTTACTTCATATGAAACTCCAGTTTAAAACAATGCTTTATTAAAAGTAAACTGCTGCCACAACTTGCCATTGTCCACCTCAGATGATGATCACAAGTTCTCATCTCAAAATTATTGCAGGTACATTGTTGTCAGTTATCGTTAAGGTCATCATCACACTGATAGAAAGGAGCACGCCAAAACAACAAAAAATAATAAAACAATAATAAATAATAATTAATAATAGTAACAATAACAACAATAATAGCAATAATAACAACAATAAAAATAATAACAATAATAATATACTGAAATATTGAGATACAGAACTATATGAATTAGATGCATTAACAAGAAAACTCCTGTATACATTTCGATATCACAATGTATATGGTGCAATAGAACGTCTCTACCTCCCACGATCTAAAGGGAGAAGGAGCTTGATAAATATATTTGATTTGTGCAAAAATCAGGTGGAAAACATGAGAAAATATTTTTCCCAAAACCATAATAAAATTATTGAATACGTTTTCAATTCGGCAGCAAATTTACACCACTACATCTGCAAAGAGATGGTCCTAGCTTGGCTACAGAGTCTTCATTGGACAGCGAACAACAGTGAAAGGTTAAAGTACTTCATGGAAAATACCCAGCAGCTTTAGACGAAGAAAATGTTAACAAGGTTCAATCGCTGGAATGGCTGAAAAAGGGCTCACTCTATCCAGAAACGGAGGGATTTGTTATGGCTATCCAAGACAAAGAAATAAGGACTAGAAATAATGAAGAGCATATAATTAAATTAAATACAGTTGACAGATGTCGGAAATGCAATTTACGGGGAGAAACCATAGCATATAACATCTACTAGTCAAGCTCTAGCAGATAACTCATATCTAGCTAGACAAAACCAGGTAGCTAAAATTCTCCACATACAAATAGCTCTCCAATACAAACTCATTCAAAATCCACCAGCGTATTACAAAAATATACTCCAGAACCAATTCTCGAATCTGAAGAATCTTTGTTATATTGGGATAGAGTGTTAACAATAGATAAAACAGTTGACTTTAACCGACCAGACCTACTACTGATTAATAAAATGAGCTCTAAGGCAATTATAAGTGAGGTTAGCATCCCATACACTCATAACTTAAGGAAAACAGAAATGCATAAAGTCAGTAAATACCAGAACCTGGCATTAGAGATAAAAAATATCTGGAAATTACAAACTGTAAAATATTACCAATAGTTATATCTGTGGAAGGTGTGGTCTTAACATTCTTAGCAAAGAACATTCAACACATCGGAATTCCAGTGAAGATTATCAGCAATATACCACGAGCAACACTACTCCAAACATGCCACATTGTGAGAAATAAGATGAAATTCTTCTCAGCAGAAGCAATACCAACAAAAGTTGTGAAATAACAACAACAATATTAATGATGATGATGATGATGATGATGATGATGATAATGATAATAATAATAATAATAATAATAATAATAATAATAATAATAATAATAATAATAATAATAATAATAATAATAATAATAATAATAATAATAATAATAATAATAATAATAATAATAATAATAATAATAATAATAATAATAATAATAATAATAATAATAATAATAATAATAATAATAATAATAATAATAATAATAATAATAATAATAATAATAATAATAATAATAATAATAATAATAATAATAATAATAATAATAATAATAATAATAATAATAATAATAATAATAATAATAATAATAATAATAATAATAATAATAATAATAATAATAATAATAATAATAATAATAATAATAATACACGGCGTGAGTCATGGCTGGACCTGCCAACCCAACTGCTGGCCCCACGCCCACATAATGTAAGGTAGAGATGGGCGATCACCCAACCGACACATGGAGGAAATGTCGTCAGGATCTCGGCACCACCAGCCGAGGTTTGGCTTTCATAGATCGAATTTGCTTCCTATTGCTGCTCCTGAATTGCATCACGATATTTAGGAGACACCGGTCCTATACCCGGGACTTGAAATGCGTACCCCAACAGTTGGGATCGAATCATTCCGTGGCAGGAACCACTTAATACTCCAGCACACTACGGCATGGCTCATGGCACTAAAATAACTTATACTGTTATTAATATTGCAGTGTTATCGTTAAATTGTCGGTAAGTCATTGCAGCGGGAAAGCAAACTTTGTAATTGCGTTTACATTAAACTAACGATCAGAGACTAAAAATAGAACCCTTCCGGTAAATACGGGACATTTGGTCACCTTACCTGTAAAAGCGAAATATGTTAACCATAACTGCTTTATAACTTCAACAATGACTTTCTGTGGCTGACGAGTAAGTGAAGGATACGGTGGGAACCTTGTATACAGGTGTTTCTCATTCAAATCCCGCCAAGACCGTGATTTGTGATGCGGCTTTCCTCATTTCTCATAAATGAGAGACGAGATGCTATGCTGGAAAGTTTCCTTCCCAATTTTCTTCCTCCAAAATATCATTTCATTTCACTTTATTTACACTCATATCCACCATCTGTGATACTGCATGAGGTAAGAAGGGTTATTAAACACTACCTAGAAAATCCGATGCGTCACCCTCTGAACTTGCGTACAAAATATATTTTCAAGCGCCTATTCCTCTATCTAAACTGTTGCAGAAAATACCTTATTACATTATTTTCTTGCAGAACGGTAGGAATAGAGTAATGTAGAGATGTCTTTGTAAAAATGACTTTCTACTTAAGAAAAGTGTAAGGGTTAGAAACTTCAAATCAGTAATAGGAATGTGTCGAAAATTAACTCAAACATGCATTTGAGATAAATTTTTTGCTTTAAAGAAATCTACATTTTTTTGTAGTAAACTTTAGTCCATTTCTTAAGGTTTATCAGTCATGCAAAAGAATCCAGAAGGAAGTCGGCTTCGAAAGCTTTTCCCAGAAAATTTTAGATGTACATCTTGGTTTTAATCAAAATGCTTACCCACCTTTTGCAGCATAGATGGTAGCGTGCCGCCTCACGTTCAAGAAGTTCCGAGTTCAAATCTCAGTCAGGGCGAGTTATCTGGATAAAGTTTTTTCCAGGGTTTTCCTCTTATCTTGAAAGATGAATGTCGGTAACTCTTAAGTTCTACGGAACTTGGGCTTATTTAAGCTTCATTTCACCCATTTTCACTGTCGATATAACAGTTGAAGGACGTAAATTAAAAGGGGGGATAATGAAACTGAATCCATGGCTGTGATTATGACCAGGGATCGGAGTTGGTAGCCTGTAATTGGGCATGCTAATTTCATATACTAAGGATTTTAATTTTCTTGAGTTTTAGTTTTAATTCTGGACCCAAAGCGGATGTTTTGTATCTTCATTCCTGGGAGGAAGGGATGAGGTGGAGGAACTGTGGAAGACTGTAAGTCTAGATGGGCGAACACAGACGCGCTAACCTTTCCATGCTTTATGGCCAGGTCACACTGGCGGGCTTAAGAGTAGGCTACATCTAGTAGACAGCGGATTCCAAGCAAGCTCTGCGCCATATATCTATTCCCGACCGATACTACACAGCTCTTAATCCTACCTGAAACATGAAATGCGTAGCGAATAGATAAACAATGAGCGAAACGGAATTTTCCCTTTCATTAGCCAGAGAAAAACCGAAAAACCCTGCTCCAGGAATCAAATCCAGGATTATCCAAATGCGAGGCTTATGGAGCCATCTTGCTCGATAAAGGGATGATGTTTTAGTCCTTCCGTGTCATTGCAAGAAACAACTGAATAAGTCAGTTATTGAAAAATGGCAATGTTTTGAACATTTCAAGTCAGTATAAAAATACTCGGAAATGATTGGTACCTACTACAGAAATTTTGCGTGAAAGAAAGAAGACAAGCTTCAAGGAAATCAAATTTTTTGTCCAGCATGTATTTTCTATTTCTTAAAGCTTTCCAGTATACAACTGGAAGGAATTTCACATGCTGCTTAGATAAAATTCAAAATAAACATTTTAATTGTAATGTAACATGGCATTATTTTAATCAAAATCCTATAAGAAACATTTTAAAAAACTTCTTCACATAAAGTGTAAATTTTCTTTGGAGTCGACGGATTTTCTAAAATATTGTCACATCTTAGGATGATACTGACTTTTAATACCAAGTTAAGATATTTATCCTACGTTTTGTTTTGTGTTATATTGTTCACACTCAGTTTATTTGATAAGTTACATTTTCCGCAGGTTTTAAAATTAAATCGCTGCTTTCTATTCCATATATGATATGATTTATTAAGTACTAAAACAAATACATCTTGGGATACACCTGAGCTGAACCCCAACAATTTTAAAAATAGGATAAACTTTTAGTACATTTACATACTTGATACGTGCTTGCTCCTTTTAATAATAATTGCCCACCATTTAATTGTCTATCATGTATTTAGCTTTTCCTATTTGTGGAACCTCTGTCTATTCCTATTAATTATTACGATTTGTTTTAACTTATTACCATCGTTTCACTGACTCTATATTTACATAATCTAATCTTTCATTATTTCTCAGTTGTACGTTCCTTATTACAAATTATTAAATTTCACTGACCGCTTTTTCAATCTTTCTTCCAGTTACTGCATTATTTCGTGGGACTTTCTCAAATTTTCTCATCTACTTTTCACAATCCCGCTGTAATCTCTCTTCTCTTCCTGCATTTTCTCCAACCGTATAAACTTTTTTACTATTTGCAAAATTTTTAACTATGCTTGACCATTATGTATCTAATTTAGCTTCTTATTACTATAAATTCAGTAAGTCTGGATTTACATAACCACTGCTCTCGTTTTTCTTGCTTTTCCTTTCTCTGTTACAATTATTATGCTTCACCTGTTGCTTTTCCAATCACCCTGATTCTATTCTGTAATTGGAGGTTGTTATGGAAACAAACATATATTTCGTGCTTTTCCACGGCGATCGTCACGCTATTTGATTTATGGATTAAGTTTCACAATATTGGCACTGATGCATTTACATTCAACTCACCTGTTACGAGGTTGGCATGATGAAATTGGCAAACTGCATCAGCCTCGAACCAGGTGATGCGGTCCCGGAAGTACCGATAGAATACGGGAAATCCTTCTTGGGGCAGGAACCATGTGTTAGAAATATTCACCTAAAAACAACAAAATTAATTAATGGACTTAATTTTGCATAACAGTTTTCAATCAATAATATTAGTCTATTCTTGATTACACAAAGACTACATAAAGTTATAATAGCACACGTAAACGTTTATGAACTTAAATTATCATTAACTGTTAAAATGCTGCAAGTTACTTGGAAAACTAATAAATAAAACAATAAAAGGGTAAAACTGAAAGAAGAAGATCGTTTTATATGGACTGCTTTAATCCTGTATTAAATGCTTCTATAATTTTGTCTATAGCTTTTGGAGCAATTAAAGTTCCGATCGCTTAATAAACGCGCACAATTTTATGATGAACTGTTAAATATTTTATATAAATTTACTTTAATAATTAGATTTCTAAAAATCAGTTTTATTGCAGATTTTTGCTGAGTACTTTAATGCATAAGAAACAGCAAAAGTTGGGGAGAGCACCATGGAGATGTAGATCATTGAATGAAAAGATACAATCTGAGAAGAAAGAATACAATGAGTGAGAAAAAAGGAGCGAGAATGGTAGAGACTAGAGAAAGAAAGAGAGACAGAGAGACAGTGAGAGAAGGAGAGACAGGGAGGGAGAATAGTTCCTTTGTAAATTTAGAGGGGATTAGAGGTGGGAGATAATTGGAGTGAAATTATACGAAAGGTAAAATGAGGAGAAAGGATAAAGTGAGACTGTTGTGTGGTGAGAGATGAGGAAGAGGGAGAGAGAGAGAGAGAAGGAAGAGAGAGAGAGAGAGAATATCCCTTTTAACGTAGATGTTTCTACGCAGGTGGAGGGAGCTGGAGCGAGTGGTAAGGAAAGGAAGGAAAACAAGATAGAGAGATATAAAGGAGAGAGAGAGATGAAGGAGAGAGAAAGAGTGAGAGTAGGAAAGACATTTTCTTAATACGTAGTTGGTTGTTCTAATAATTCAGTATGAATACTGATAACACTCGTGTTATTTCCAAATGTTCACTGGTACATTACTGAAAGCATATTATATACTATTTTGGGCACAAATACGGAGATTTGGTAGCTAGTCTTTTACTCGAAAATCACATACTAAATTACTTTTCCAATCAGCCGTATCTGGTGTGTAGTGCAGTTAAAATACTATGGAGAGCTTTCAACGGAAATACGAGTCCTTTGTGAATCCAAGAGAGGAATGTTTACAATTTCTATTACGTATACCACTTCGTGTAGTGGACCTGCAGCTACTACGGGAAGGGATGAAGTGGCTACAGGCCAGAGGCAAATATATTACAGAGAGCGTGAAAGCCCCTAATAGTGTTAGGTTTCCCAGAGAGAGAGAGAGAGAGAGAGAGAGAGAGAGAGAGAGAGAGAGAGAGAGAGAGAGAGAGAGAGAGAGAGAGAGAGAGAGAGAGAGAGAGAGAGAGAGAGAGAGAGAGAGAGAGAGAGAGAGAGAGAGAGAGAGAGAGAGAGAGAGAGAGAGAGAGAGAGAGAGAGAGAGAGAGAGAGAGAGAGAGAGAGAGAGAGAGAGAGAGAGAGAGAGAGAGAGAGAGAGAGAGAGAGAGAGAGAGAGAGAGAAAGAGATGAATCACTCTGGTATTCTGGCGAAATGCTCTCTCTACTTTGAACACGCATTCGTGCCATATGCACCGCCATACACCACGAAGAAACGTGTAAATATGAGATGGCAATAGAAAGGGCAATGACGGAAAAGAAATACTATTATATGAAAAACCAGTATTCGCTACTCACCAGGCAAAATGACAAAAGACCCTAGGTCAAGAATAGGCCTTCGATGGTCAGACCCCCGGGAGGCGAGCTTCACACATTACCCTGTGATCATCTCGCTCGGTAAGTACCTAATAGTTAGAAAAGGGTTTGGCACTACATCCAATTTGTTTGAAATCAAGATTTTATGGTAGAATACTTGAAAAAGAAAAGCTACCTTTAGGAAACAGTCCGTGTGTCTTACCGAAAAGAATGTCATCTTGCTAAATGATACAATTTATATGAAATGCAAATTTTTGTGTGCGGTTAACCGTTTTTCAATTTTTGTTTGTTTGTTATTGCTTTTAATTTTTAAATAATTAGTCAATTCACTCTTTCTCGTGTTCATGTACAGAGCTTGGAATTTTAAAGTCATTAGATAGCAATGTTCTTCTTAAAACTAAACCATCGCTTTAGCCTACTGCATCTTTCTTATATCACAACGAAACCGGGAATATGTATTGTAAGACGAAGTGGACGAAAGAGTGAATAATGAAAGTCAAATAAATGCAAAACATCACTTTTCTCTTAATACACTATCTTTAAAAAGTTTCTTAAGTCTTCATGCACTAATTACACAAACTTTAAAATGTGCATTTCGTTAATCATATAAATTTCTGCCCGCCTCGGTAGCGTAGATGGTAGCATGTCTGCCTCACGTTCAAGAGGTCCCGAGTTCGAATCTCGGTCAGGGTGAGTTACTTTGATAAGGTTTTTCTGGGGTTTTCCCTTATCCTTCAAGACGAATGTCGGCTAACTCTAAGCTCCATGCAGCCTAGACTCATTTGAGCATTATTTCATCATTCACCCAATTCATTCACCGTCCGATATGACAATGTTGGAGGACGTAAAGATTACACTTTCCTTTTAAAGGATGACGTTTTCTGCTGCCAGAGATTTTGCGCAAACTTTAGTTGCTTCTCTAGAAAGGTAATGGAATTAAGTACAAAGTTTGGTATATGCCCGGCCATACATTTTTGCTTTTGCTGCTAGCTCGCTTACTCAAATCATATAATTAATTGGAAATTTCTATAAAATAGTTCTGAGTGGAATACAAAGATATTAGTATACTTAAGTGCTTGTACGTGAAATAAGTATACTATTGTATTATAGTCACTGGTAGAACTGCGATATTCCAATATATGCCGATTGCTTATGGCGACCCTCTCGTAAACGAGAACCTGTCAATAATTTAGTGAGGGTCTAATGGATCAGGAACTGGATCTCTAGAGGCGTCCATCTGAGGCTGATATTGACAACCATCACCAGAAGTAGGTAATATTGAATTATCTATATCTTCCTCCTCTACATCATTTGATGTAACGCTTCAGAAATCATAGGAAAAACGAAACAAAACAATCGAGAAAGCATGCGGTGGCACTTCGCTTATTGTAATGTGTAATCTTTCTCAGTCTTTTTTCCTTAATTCTATCGACTCTTTGGTTTTATTCACCCGCGGCATGGCTGAGTGGTTAGACCGCTTGGCTTTTAGCAGGCGGCCCGGTTGCGATTCCAGGCGACCGCAAAATGAGATTTGTGGGAAACATGGCGCTGGGGTGGATTTTCTTCGGGTCCTCCGGTTTCTCCCACCGAAATTCCACCGATTGCTTCATCATCATCTTTCCTGTCACCTCATCTCTCTCGTAGTTTCACTTCTGACGTTGGACCGATCACTCATCCCGGAATCTCTCTGATCAGGAAACCTCTAATCCTCAACCCGTTGCCTACGGGTTTCTAGGTTGCGAAATTCAGAACACCATTCATTCATTCGTTCATTGGTTCATGCATTCATTTATTCATTTACTCATTCATTTGGTTTTAATTACTATAATTCTCACATGACCACTTGAAGTAAAGAAACGCATAATGCTTCCATCAATGTTTCAGCACGTATTGCAAAATAGGGTTTAATGTCTCTTGAGTCAGCCTTTCTAAAATAAAATGTTTTAGAGGTAAATATGTGTCGCCAGTATGTCTCTCAGACTAACATTGGGAGAACCACAGATGTTTGAATTTAAGTTTGTCTTTTATACTTTAGTGGAACCTTTTCGTGAAATTTCCCCCTTCCCAAAGACACAATTATCTACTACCTTTTATTTTTCTTAAACCACTAACTGATTATAATTTTATTAAAATATTGTAAATTTGATATTTTGACCTAACCGATAAATTGATCTTATATCTTGAATAATTTTGTGCAAATTCTGCAACTCCTCTTAATCTTTATTAAACTCCATACACAGATAACAAACGAAGCAATAGACCATTAGCTTGCAAAGTGTTCTTCTGGAATTAGAGTATACACTTAACTGATCTACTCTTTCATATGTAATAAAATATTTCGTTGAAAGTAATATGTATTATAAACATTAATTACAGGTTCCTTAACTGCTTTTCTGCATTCTAAACATCATTAGCATGCTAGCTTTCATATTCAGTGGTTTTGGCTTCGATTACCAGTTTAGGGTGATCATTTTTATAATTATTTTTATGAACCTAAATGCATAAAAAATCCAAAGCTTAACCAAAAATAGTACCATCGAAACCTCAGAACCACGTGTGGAAAAATTACCTATCATTGGCTGCTATTACTTCCGAAGTGAAATTCATCAATATACCTTTAATATTACTGGGAAATATGAATTTGGTATGTAGTAAAATGTTTAAATTAACTTTAACATAAGCGAGTATATGCTATTTTAATGTTACTTGGAACTTAAAAGTTTTCAGAAATAAGGTCATTAAAATAGCTACAGATGCTGCGTACTTAAAACAATTTAGTAATTTGTGATATCAGCGTGGATATTCGAGGATTACCGAATTAATAAATTGAAATTATTACAAACGTCTAAGCTTCATAGAGTTTATGACATATTGGGCTCATATTACAGTTTCATAGCATTGGTTGAAAGAAATTCTAAATCCTTATGAGAGTTATTCGATGAAAAAGTAAGAATTAGTCTGTTTTAATGTGTGTTTCTGATTTAGAAAGTTTTTATTTTACTCTATGCAATGAAAGTTGAAAGGACTACTATAAAAAGTGTTCTGCTCAACAGCATAATGAGGTGTGCTGCATTTTTATCACGAAATGTCTGGAGTCTAACCAAGCAATAGGATCCAGCATTATTAGGAATTTAAGAGCTACGGTAAGCAGTGATCAAGTGGTAGTAAACGACACATGGCACTGACCAAATTCTTCTATTATTTATCACCGACTGTTAGCATTTGGGCGTGGTGGCGGTAGTGGGTTAGTAGGTCAGAACCCAAAGTATGAAGTTACGATGCACATTTAACTACAAATACCAGGGAACTTGTTTAAATTACATTTTCCTGCTACATCACAGTCAAATGACCTGCTATTCATATCATATTACATATACTCAAGATATTCTCGGGCTTCAAGCCAAGTGTAAAGACGATTAGACACCTACATTACGGGAGTTTACATCTCTCATCATGATGATGATGAATGAATAAAGAATATATATATATGCTATAAGGGAGGTAGGTATAATTTACCATCAGAGGACTCCTTTGCGCCCGAACGAAGTGAGCCCTAGCGATATTGAGGCGGAGGATGATTCATTCTGCCTACCTCCCGAATTGCATATAAGATTTTTTCCACTCATGCCTATCATGTACTCATTATTAGTTATTTCTGATACATAATTTCAATTTTATATTATACCTATTCATTTATATTACTTAATGAGTGGATTTGTTTGTTTATTTATTTATTATCCAATTTTTGGATTCCTATTTTACCCAAAAGTATATTAGGAATAAAGTTTACCAATTTATGAATATAATACAATTTACAAAAACATAACAAAATTCAATATAAAGCTGACAAACAGTACATATCAAGATGAATCCTTTAGCTTAAGAAATATTTTGTTTATGAAAGCCATGATATACTGATAAGTTTTGTAATTCATCAGAATATGCGTAAATGGTTTTGAAAAAGTGTAATATAAGCATTGAAGCAATAATTCAAGTTCGTATCTTTCGAAACATAAAAATGGGCAATCAAATGGGCAATCTTGAAGATGATTTCCAAAAATACAATCAGATGTGGATTTGATTTTGAATCGAAATAAGTAAGCTGAAAATTTGCTATGTCCAGTTAAGAATTGAGTGACAGCATAGCTAGGATTAACGAATTTATATTTATGTCTATCAGAAACCGTTGAGAAATATAAAACCTTACTCAAAGCACCACAATCACTTTTTAACCAGTATTCATTTCAGTCATTGGTGATAATCTCCTTTAATGTTTGCCTCACATAAGAAATAGGGCAAAGAGTGTAAATTTCTGGAAGTTTTGAAGTCGCAGTTCTCTTTGCGTGCTCATCTGAACATTCATTTCTGGCAATCCCCTCGTGCCCTCTGACCCATGAAATACACAGATGAGAACCACATAATAATTGACTTCTTATTTCAGCTGCAATAGGACTGCTGTTTTTTGTATGTTTCAAAGATGCAATTGCTGCCTGTGAGCGGAATTGTTTGTCATTGTATTGTATGTTGCTATGGGAGAGTGATTATTGATTTTTATATAAAGGGGTGGCGGGATGTTGATTTTTGTGTAATTATGAATGAAAGCATGGAAGTGGCTGCAAATTCAGCTTGTCAATTTCTACTTCCACAGAAGTCTAAATCAAAATATGAGTATGCACATAAGTGCTTCAAGAATGGTGTTCTAAAAAGGATACCAAAATTTGTAAAAATTCGCTGTTGGCATATTTTCTAGAGAAGTCTACAACATTTCACTCCCCAGCAAGTTTATGGTGTGAGTATTCCATGTTAAAGACAACTGTTTTAACTGAGGAGAATGTAGATATGTGGAAGTTCTCAAAACTACGAGCCTTTTTGAAACGAAAATATGATGGTTGTAAACCAAAATGGTTATTGTTTTCCAAGTTACATTTGTTTCATTCGTATTTAATTTTGTTTTTATTACTGAATAATTTTCTTTGGATAGAAATAAATAAATAAGAGTATTCTCTGAATTGCATAGAAATATTGTAAACAATTTCAGCTCCTACAACAAATTCAGTCCTTCATAGCAAGGAGGTAAATAGAGAAGTAAGTAGTCAGGTAAGATGACTTACTTGAGAGGTAATTTCTAATTACTCGTAAAGATAAAATATACATACTACTAAACTTACCACAACATGAGTGGAAAAAATTTATTAAACACTAAAATTAAATAACAAAACATTAACGATAAAACATTACCAATACTCAAATCCCTGAATAAATTTTTGAAGTAAATTAAATAGTAGGTCAGAAGATGGCGTGAGTATATACAACTAGTTAGGTCACAGAAAAGGTGACTACTTAATTTGACGTTCACGCTTTATAAATTTGTGCTTCTTCAGCCGATTGATTCCCATTTTTAAGGCCGATTTCCAAGAGGAACTGAACTGAAAACGAGCTCACGATTAAGCGTGCTACTCTGAAAGAAAATGACAAAAGCCTCCTTAACTCTCTGCTCCCAATAGCTTCTGCATTTGAGGACATCAAGAGACTTAAACTGTAGTCATATCATCAAAATGCGGGTAGATATATGACGGTTTTAAATTATATTGTATTTGCATGACCAGTGTGGAAAATATAATCAAAAATATAAAAAAGGGAAAGAAGGAAAAAGGATTGAAAAAGTGTAAATATTTCCAATGCAAATCAGTAATGAGTAATATATCTTAAATGTGCTACTAACATTTATTTGGTATAAGTTATGTAATTTATCGAGATGTACACTACTCCAGTAAGTGTCTGCAGGCTATAAATGAAGAGGACTCTAAAGCCATTCAGAGACAAATCAATATATGTATTTTATTTTTTATGGAATTTTCTTAAACGTATGTTATTTTAATCAAAATCTCAAGATCGTTACACCTATGTTCCATAACATTAAAAAAGTTCGTCTAAGTGTTATTGTGAGAGATTGTCTTGAAAATGTCTGTGTCGAATTTCTATAAGTAGTTGAGTTTAAATACTACATTTACTATATAACGGAATTTGTTTTCTCCGCACATATAAGTACTTTTTCCTAAAAATGTTTTCTTTTTTGTGAAATAGCAGCATAAGATTTTTGAATGTAAAGCAGTGGTAGAGACTAAATAAAGTGACTTGGTAGTAATACAGGGATTTGCTTTCGGATCAAATCAAGATTAAACTCCTAATGCCGATAAATCTCACTACGCTTCATGGTTCTTTCTTGGCGAACACAGGCGAATGTTGACTTGATGTACGTTTCTTCAACCTTAAAAGGCGATAACCATCAAGAGAAGCAAGCCCCTTCAAAGTTAACGTGACGATAAATAAGCAAAACCAGGAAGAAGGGAACAGGCACTGATAACAAAGAGAGAAGTAAGAAAAAGCTCTATTGGGGATTTATTTAGAACAGGTTTGCTTCACTTTAGATTGTCTTAAAAACCGCAACACTAGTTTCACTATGTGTACCCTAAGTATTTGAAGAAAAAGCACTGTCTACTCTTTCTGGAACTGCTGGTTAGAAGTTGGGCAGATTAACAATTGGCCATACAGAATAATTATCTGGGTTTCGGCAAACTCAGGAACAAAATTGAAGAAAAATGAATACTTTGTTGAACGTGTTTGCAAATAAATTAACAGTACAACAACATTATTATTGATGATGATGATGATGATTGGTGACGATGATGAATGCTCAGGATACAATGTGATTTAAATATGCGTTATTTATAAATACCTTATTACATTTTAGAAATAATATACATAACGATGCACAATTAACACTTATGTGGCTCTTTTAATTCCCATTACCTGAAACACAGATTTTTCTTGTTGCTTCACCCATTTGTCCAATTCCTAGTGTCTCCAAAATACCACAGATTCTCTGGAACTGCTGTGAAGATATTTTGAAGATTCTTAAAAGTTTCTTGCTAATTTGAAAGTTATACACACAACTATGACCACGGTATAGTTTTACCCCAAAATTAATGTTTTAACATTTATGAATTTCTTGATTATTTCATTTAGACTTCAACATTGTACACTACATTATCGAAATACGCCAACCTCCGGCTCCGCAAAAGATGCAAGTGCGACAGGTAAATTTTTAAGGAACTAAAAGCTGAACACATTATCAAACTAACACAATTCGTTCATAAATTTGTTTCTCACCACTCTAGTCACAAAATTGCTTGTCCCACTACCGCAAACTCCAAACTGACAAAATACAAAAATTACTGTTTTTGAGTAATTACTTTTCTGGAACATCCTCCAAATGTTAAAATAAATAAACACACACGAACTGAAGAATATCTACTTATTTCTTCCATGTGTTTCAGAGGTTGTCTGTATTTGAGAAATGCTCTATGGCTTTTCTTGTAGGTTTTTTTTTATGTTGTGTTTGATGAGCATTTAGGTTTTTGTATCTTATATAATTCTGAGGTAGTTGGCTTCAAAATATTAACTACTCTCATACCATTATCACTATGAAATGTCTAAAACAAGAGGCTAAGGAAGACTAACAGGTCGGTAAAAAGAGGTCCATGCTGTTGCAAAAACAAAACAGTGTACGAGAAATAGAGAGAGTCTCTGATTTGTTAACTGCACCCTACATAACTGCAGTTCAGTGGCAGTTCAACCGAACTTTTTCCGTCCTGGCTTTATTGCCTCGAAGTTCCCATGCCTGGTAGTAAGAGTTAAAGGATGAATTACAATAGAGTATTTAATAGAACTTCATGTAATACTTTGTAAGTTAATATTGTGAACATATATTTATTTGGTAAGCTAAATTTACAATACGTTTGCCAATTGCCATGGCAAAAAAAATGAAACACGTCATTAATACTTACGGTTCTAATTTTCAATATTTACGTTACCAGTAGGAAGTGACGTAACAACCAATAGCATACTGCTTACTTACGGTGCCGCCAATAGGAAATGACGCAATACCCAAAAGAATAGTAACAATTCTAATTTATTATTGGTTTTTACGCCTTTTTCAAGTATTCCAAAAGGTAATTGGCTTCCCACGATCAGTAAGTTACTTATGTCTTGAATACTTGGGAATTCTTGAATTTCCAATATGCATTTTCGACCCGACAGGTATCCCATTTCTTAGTACTCAAAATAAGTACTATTGTTTAATAATCCTTTATATGACCAACAATTTATTACCTACAATATCCTACAATGTTAAATAGGTACGCGAGTCTTCTAAGTCACTATAATTTGTTTTTTGCACTTGATTGTCATTTATTTTAAACTTTTATTGAGGCAAGGCCAACAATTTTGAAACAAAATTAATGATGCAATGAATTAATAAAAATGCCATATTATTGTTATTTCTTAAAGTACAAATAAACTTTCCGCTTTTGGATTATATATTTATTTGAATGTTTTTTTGCTATACTTAAGAAATGTAACTCTTAAATGAAGATGGGAGAGAGTATCGGAGAAAAGCAGAAATTTCTTCCAGACTCTGGGGAAGATGAGGAATTATCTTGGACGGAGAAAAATCCGCACCCCCACCGCCGGGAATCGAACCCGGGACCCCTAGCATGGCAGGCAGGTGCTCTACCGACTGAGCTACGGGGCCAGCCTGTGGTAACTTATGAGGATCTAGTTTATGAGGTTTTGAGTTCGCTTCCCATTGGTTATTTTGATCTTGGATTTTTTGTGGTTTCTCCGGGTTGGTATGCGAATGCTGGAATGAAATATAACATGCCGCGAAATTTCCTTCTTCACATTTCCTAGTATTTAATTCACTTATGCTTCGGTGTCGAAGGATCAGCAAGTTTTCAGAAATTTATTTACAGGATGTGTCTATCCTGGCATTCACAGACATCTCTCTATTAGTGGGTAGATGTAACCTGTGTCGGGATGTAATTGCTTGCATCTGAGCCTGTGTCCTTTGCTTTACCCTCCCCTCTCGAGGTTTCCAGACCTTCATGTGCACTTAAGTGCCGAAATACTACTCAGCTTGCTAATAACCATAACCATAACCATAGAATGTTTGGGATGTGAGTGTTTGGAGGAGCCAGAACATCAAATTAGGCTAATTATCGAGCAGCGGTGTGACACATTGTTTACGGCGGTATGTGCAATGCAAGGAATGTTTCATGTAATGCAATAGAGCTTTTCGGTGAAAACATGGCTTGGAAGTATCTTTGAAATTGAAATATTGTATGTTTACTGTATTAAAAAGTAAACTAACAGCAAGCGGACTGGTCCACGCAGTAACCTCTGAAATTCGCATTAAGAAGGTCCTGGATGTCGCGAACCCATTATTTACAATATCGCGGCGCAGAATGATAAGGGACAGATAGTGTCGGGTAGAGATAAACAGCTTGCCTAAGCAGATAAACATAGCTCGGAGATAAAAGGCATGCCAAAACAGATAAAGTGACGCAAATGGAACATTCTAGTGACATCTTGATAGAGAACAGTCGATTTGTTCTTTGTTACAGAATGTTCCAGAAATGTGTTGTGATATGAGTAGTGGTATATATAAGAAGCGACACGCCAGCGAGCAGTTGTAAAAGACAGTCATAAACAGTTGTAAACAGAGTCGTAACGAGAGCTGTAATTGAAACTGGTGTTTTGGAAGTGAACTCTTTGTTGTGGTCAACGACCTCGGAAGATTGTGTTTGTGTGTTATGTAATTCTGCTGGTGTACAAAGTGTATTTCTACGCAAATAAAAAACGTTTTGAATTTCTACAACTCGTACTTTTAATTCTACGAACCCACAAAGTCACAAAATCCTGTGACCAGCCAATTTGATTCAAGGTTTTCCTTGGTCAGCAGCAGAATGCCGAGTTGATTACTTTACTTTTCGTAAATTTGGTTTGTCAATTTTCATTTTACCTTAATTTCAATCCTTTCTTTCCGGTTCGGTAGTACCGGTGAAGGAGCCAGTGGTAGAATTAACGTTCTGTAACCGCTGGTCTTGGAGTACAGGCGGCGCTGTTTCACTTGTCCCCGCAGAGGAGGGGGGGGGTTATTATAAATTCCTGAAGATTGTTGGGTGCATGAAGACCCCTGGCGCGGAATTGAAGAATCTTCAGCTTTTGTCAGGGACCCCTCTTTGGTTGTTGCCCCTTGCCCGGATTTTGAATTCTCCCAGCTACTCCCTTTCTCCCACCCTCCCTCCCACGGCTGACATACAAACAGCCAATGCATTCACTCTGTCTGCCGGATGAGAGTAAAGGTTCAATTATGTTCGTGACTAATAATTTAGTTATACTCTCACAAGAGGACGCCATATGTATAACAATATTACAAATGGGCACTGTGTGTGTGTGTGTGTGTGTGTGTGTGTGTGTGTGTGTGTGTGTGTGTGTGTGTGTGTGTGCGTGTGTGTGTGAGTGTGTGAGTAGAGTAATTTGATAATTCTTTTGTCAACGAAAAACCTTTCTTAAAAATATTTGCTGTAAAAGAGGTCTAACTTCAATTTCCAATTGATTATAATAATAGAATGATTCACTAGGCACCAGAATGCGGATGGAGCCGTAAAGAATAACTTTCCTTTCGTTAAGAATGCTTTGGAGTAGAAAGTACTTGCACGTAATACTTTCATTCCCATATGGGTTACGTTTACACGGAATTCTCCATTCAATATCCTTTATTTTATATACCTACCACAACAATTATTATAAAGGCTTATTTTTTCTAACTTAATCTACGTTAAAAGTAATACAATATTTGCAAAAATAGTTTGATGCTGTATTTCGTTATAGGTAAAAGCACAAAAGCAATCATTCTATTTATATACCGGTCTTGAAATTCTTATCTTTCCATTACTTTAGGAGAAGCAACAGAACACTGGAAATACTTCAAAAATGACAAAAGTAATACTAACAAAAGCGGATGTCTCAGATGTTATTTGAAATAGATCGTGTGTTTTAAAAAGATTTATATGTTTTATATAGTAAGCTTTTGTATATATATTATTCTTTATTCGTTATATAAGACTATACAATCCTTTCCAAATGAAGATAACTTCAAGGTAATTTTCATAAAATTCAATTATTAATGAAAATATTTTAAATAGGAGTATGTGGTACTTTAATCAAAGATTTTAGAACTATTTATAAGAAAATCGATTTATTTGAAAACATTTCCGTAAACAGAATTCAACTTTATTGATGGAAGCTCTTTAACTGCAGTGATTCTCAGTATGCCATAAGAAGGACCGCTTAATTTTACTATGATACTTCTTTTAGGCTTGAGATTTTGTTACGTACCGCAAGTCTAGGACACGCTTTACTTCGTTTCCGAAGAAAATCATGGTAAGACCTTTTAGGTCTGAAAAACTCAATTGTCCTCCGCCGGATTTGAACCCGCGATCTCAGAAACCATAACCTAGAATGTTACCCTCAGACCATGCGATAGGTTACCCCAAAAGAATCCATATAAAAGCTAATTAGGTGTGGGTTTTATTTTTGTCTTATATCTTTTTTAAATACCAAACCAGTTTTCGAGTTATACCACACGTACCCACACACCCATCCACCCACCCACACACACACATGCCATATTTTTATCTAAAAATAAATTTTCTAGGATTTCAGGAATCTTAAGATTCCATTGAAATGGATATATCACTTTTTTAGTAGAATACAATAGTTCATCTGTTTCTAAGTGCGTAGTAAAATACGTAGGTAATTAGACAGGAATATTTCAGTGAAAGCAATGCCATGGATAGTCGCAAGTTTACATAGTTTTCCCGGGAAATTTGAGAAAAACACTTTATTGTCAGGTATCACAAATCGTTGAAGCCATTTTCGAACTTCTCATATAAATTGTGTTTATGCATTTTCTCATAGAAATATCTTAAATATATATATATATATATATATATATATATATATATATATATACCTAGTATTATAATCAAATATTATAATTAAAATCCTTATTAATTTTCGAATCTTAATTGTGCCATTTTGTCTTAAAATACATTATGAATTCCAACATGTTACTGATTTTTGGGATCAACAGATTATTTTTAAGAACGTATAGTATATTATACAGACAGAAGAAAGAAACATTTATAAGATTTTGGTAGCTCAGTGCTATCTGAGAGTTAAGGCGAGTCTTTGCTCCTGTCGCTTGCTGCAGGTACCTTTTCGTTTTATCTCTACCTCGTATTGCACGTGTGTCTTTAGTGACAGCGCGTGATTTCGAACTAAAATGTACGTGGGTGCACGTTTCTCTTCAGAAGACATGGCATAGAGAAGATTGGGATGTAGTTGCTGCCATTTCAGAAGCACCACAGATTTACTGCAGCGATAAATCTACAAAAATCAAATTAAATACACTATTCATGGTTAATGAGTAGCACAACTATATTTCTGTTGAAATAATTAAGCTGTGCATGTTTTATAAATAATAGTTAATAGATATTACACATTTTTTGTAATGAATGCGTTCAGATTGAAAGCTTTACTTTTTGTCATGATGTACTGCTCTGATGTATGGCATTGTACCTATAGAAGAAAATTATTAGGATTTAGAACAGCAAATCAATTGGAGTAATATTACTGCTAAAATAATGCGTTCGATCACATGAAGCTTCAATGCAGACTAATGAAGAAAGAACGGGCTATATATTACATTTAAATCCTAATTTCATGTTTTCTTCGACGGTTATTTATTAATATCATGCTGACCTTTGTATAGTAATTGATACAAAATAATAATGTAATATTGTGACTTCGTGGGTTCGTAGAATTAAAAGTCAAATTTGCCGAAATTCTAAATGTTCTTTATTTCCGTAGAAATACACTGTTCAATTCTCACGTAACAACATTACATCACATATAGACAGTTTACCAAGGCCGATGACAATAACAACCAGCTCTCGTTACACAGCATTTGTTCACAGCTGTTTGCTGTTTACTCACGACTCGCGACTGACTCATTTTACAACTGTCTGCTGGCGTGTCACAATCTCTTATATATCTCATTCATAAATTCGTGAGCTTTCTAGAAAAAAAAACCTACCCCTTTCTCTGTCAATCAAGATATCACTAGAAACTTCCAAACGTGAAATCCTATCTGTGCTGGCAAGTCCTTTATCTCAGCTATCTATATTTGCCGGCTCTTTGTGTACACTAGCCGCGCTATAGTAGATAATGGGTTCGCACGAACCTTTTATGTGCGTTGCCACGACAATATACAAGCTGACACTCAAAGAATAATGGATCCAACATCCAAATTATATACATCGATGGTTTCAGAGACAGAAAATGGATGTGGATGCACCATAGTGTACCCAGATCATACAATGCTATACACTACCATCTTTGGGCTCCACATTTACATGTCAGTGGTACACCATCAAGGAAGCATTACTGCACATATCCAACGAAAATAAAAATAAACCATATCTTATACATAGAGATTCTCAATCCAGTATACAAGCCCTGCAAGACATGTTCACTTCATCAAATGAGTTAGTCCACGAAAAAAAAGTGATATATCATCACTTTTGATGAAACAAGGTAGGAAAGTAACCCTAATGTGCATACCATCACACCATGATATTTATGGTAATGAACACGCGGACTCCACAGCTAAGGAAGCCACAAGACTCCCAGTTCATGAAAAGGTGACTGTACCTTATAAAGATGCTGCAAGATTGGAATTTAAAAACTTTCATAAGCATTGGCAAACAACATGGGAAACGTCACCTCCTAGCAAACTACACGAAGTTAGAAAACACTAAAACACCATATCCACTCCAAAAACGTTTCAGTTGTCATCACTAGACTTTGTATTGGACAAACCAAACTGTCTCATGGTCATCTGATGAACAGAACACCGAACCTGAATGCAGCATTTGTCATATGACCACCTCTGTATGTCATATACTATCAAAATGTCTGCAATACAAGCAACAACGAGAACAATGTAACCTTCCAGATCTTCAAGAAGCCCTCAGTAATCCATCACACAGTACAACACTATTTAAATGTATAAAATTAATCAATTTACATAAGAAGTATAATATACATTTTATAACTAAATGTTAAACTTGGTGGAAGTGTGTAGTAGTGGCATTGTTTCATGTAATAATGAATTACTGGCTACATCCACATATTAACGCTTGCCTAAATGGTTCACTACACTAAAACGAGTATTAACTCATCGTTTTGTTTATTAATATAAGTATAATTGCTTTAATGTTTTATGGTTCACACGTAGCAAAAAGCACAATGGTCTCATTTCTTTGGAAAAACAACGATAGCCTCCACACTCAATAGATAATTACACACCAGGAATATAAAACATATTCAAGAGAGAAATTGCATAAAATATTTTTCTCATACAAATACATAGTAAGTGAAGAGCGAAATATAAAGAAATAACGTTTATAGTTCACACCTTATTAAGAGAAATGCGGCTTATATAAGGTTTAATGGATATTTAACATTGCTGTACTGTTCTATGTGTAAAAGATGAGTTTTTAAATAGTAAAGAAATATTTGAGCCTGATTCCATGCTTATTATTACTAATAATACCATTGTTAGTGCCTGTTTTGAACTTGCTTTCAGTGCCTATTTGCCTATCTAGTTGAAGCTATCGCGTCGAGGTTTACTAGTAGTATGTAATAACGCTTCTCAATTTGAAGAATGTCACTTGCTGTGCATCATAAAAATCATTTTCCTCTCAGCATTGTCGCACATTTCTTAAATGGAGCTTTACTGCAGTAGATACAAAATTTGCAATGAATAGAATTTTCCTTCTTCTTCTTCTACTTCACGGATTTACGCCTTTGACCCATTTCCACATCAAGAGATTGAGTTTATCTATCTGGCACATGGATACTATTTTGTGGCATCCTATTTTATGGCCAGTCGTTTTAAGGGTTCAAAAGTTCCCAGTTTTAATCTTTATAGGAGAATGGAAAACTGCGGAAACATCTTATCCAGGCATATCTACTCGAGCTCTCTGCTTAACTAGGTAGCCACTTTTTTATTATAAGTGGGACACTAAAAGGATAAGATATTCTCTACGGGTACAGAAAAGCGACGTTGATACATAAAACTGAAGATAATTCTGTCATAGTAAGCAACGTTTTCGGAGGCTGACTACAAATCTCACCTTTAACTTTATAGTCCACAAAACCATTTTCCAATCTGATGGTTTTGTAACTTCACGAACTCTGGGATTAAAGTTAATCTTTTAAATAATGAATATCAACGAACGAATCCTGCTTCAATAGCTAAAACTGCTGCTATTGAAACATGGCGGAAACGACCTATAATCTACGAATGTTAAGTCATATTTCGTAGTCTGGAGTTAAAGTATTAAATTCGATTTCCGATTTCGAGTTTTAATCCCGCATAGGGCAAAGGGTGTTTGTTTTTCGGCTGTAAAAATCCTTAGCACTCTTTCGTTAGGAATGGAAAATTAAGTCAATGGTCTGTAAATTTATGGATGTACAAGAACTAAGTCTTATAATGAAGCCTCCGAGCAAAATAAAGTGCTCTTTCATGCCTAATGTACCTATTAAATGAGTTGAGTTTGTATAAATCAATTTAAGGCTTTAAGTTAGTTAAAAGCAAGCTTTTCATCCTGCTACACCTTTATACTCATCATCATCTAGTAACTTCTGATATCTGGAGCATTGCTAACATACAGCCTTAGAAAAAATAAATGAACAGCTGCCAAAAACAAAGTTCGATTCGGCAGACACCGAAAGCATTCGATAACGCTGCATTCACAATATACCTTTTGGAAAGAGAATCAGACTAAAAAGTTCAATTTTTTGTTGTTGTAATTTACGTCCTCCAACGTTAAGTCATATTGGAGGATGAATGAATTGGGTGAAATGATGCTCAAATGTGTCCAGGGTCCATGGAGCTTAGACTTACCCGACATTCGTCTTGAAGGATAAGGGAAAACCCCGGAAAAAACCTTATCCAGTCAAATAACCCTTACCGAGATTCGAACTTGGGACCTCTTGAACATGAGGCAGATATGCTACGATCTACGCTACCAAGGCGGGCTAAAAAGCTCAATGATTTGAATTCCGGCTATGGCACTGATTATTTCAGTCTGATTATACCTTTCCCTATTTTGGCCTACACACGGCTAGTGCGAAAAACAATTAATTTTTCCAGTATATGTATGCTTTGATACCACTCTGGCTTCATTTCAAAGTACGAGGTGTGTCCGTAAAATACGGTCTCCAACTTTATTTGATATAGAAAACATGTTTATTGTTAATGAATGTTACATTGATGGAAAGGCGGAACTTACAGCTATTTTTCAACGTAATCACCATTGTGATCGATGCAATTTTGCATGCGCAGTGGCAGTTTTTGTATACCCTTGTCATAGCACTCTCCAGCCAAGTTGCGTACGTAGCGTTCAACCTCGTTATTCAAATCATCGTCGGTCTGGAAATGTGTTCCACCCAGGTGTGACTTCAACTCAGGAAGCAGACAGATAATCACTAGGTGCTAAGTCTGGAATCGGTGGGCCGCTTTAACAAGTTGCCGTTTATGGTCTTTGGTGAGCATTATTGGAACCCATCTCGCACACACATTGCGATAATGCAAATGTTCGATCAAAATCTTGTCAATTGTAGTCTTACTGACTTCAGTGATGAGTTTGCACTGTCACACGCCGATATTTAAGCACTTCTTGCTCCGCTTTTGCAATTGTTTCGGCTGAAACCGAAGGCCGACCAGAACGCTGTTCGTCATGGAAGTCTGTACGTCCGTCTTTGAACTCTATGACCCACTTTCGCACGTTTTTGACGTCCATATACTGTGTCCCATAGACTTCGCATAACTGTCGATGAATTTCAGTGGGGGTAGTGCACTTGGCTCTCAAAAAAACGGATCACTGCACGCAACTCGCACTTGGCGGAGGAAGTGATAGGAAGCTCCATCGCAAACGGCTGCTCACCAAGACTAATGGTTGCAACTAGTTCGTTGTGGTGGGGATTTGAAAGGCTGAAACCAGGCTACACGCCAGTGTTTCCGGATCTCGCGTAGTAGCGTTCCTCACGGCTCCAGCTCCTTGGAGAGCTTATTTTACGGACACGCCTCGTACGCGATAGAGAGATGCTTTGCGGCTTGGCCATATGCGATAAAACACGTGTGTCTGTAAGTGGAATAATAGTTTGAATCTTTGATGTGCATGTTTCTGTTTATTATTGTTACTTTAATAGCAATGCCTTATGTTTTCTTGTTTGCAGAAGATAAAATAATATTTTAATCACAATCATTTATGAAACTGCAAATAATATATTCCAACATTCCGGCTGGGGGATGCCGAGATGCTGACCACATCTCCTCCCCCTATCGGTTGAATGATCGTCCACCTCTGCCGTGCGTAAGTGGGCGTGAGGCGGCAGTCGGGTTGGTAGGCCTTGGCCCTCTAAGGGCTGTCGCACCATGGAAAAAAATGATATATTTCTATGGTTTTCAAAATAAATGCAATTGGATTAGAAAATTGCCTTAATATTGGACACATTCATCTGTTATGAATGGTACTGGCATATAACGCGAAGTACCCTCTCGTGAAAATTTCACTAGGCATTTGGTCTTAACCATGTTCCATAGAATGAGGGCAGTAATCGAAAAAGAGGGATACTAAGTTAATTTCCATTTTTATTTGATTTTACATATAGGAGTAAAACATTTAGTTAGCTTAAAAACAGGGTAGATTGTTTTTGTCTTTGTGTGTGAGCATAAATGTCATTAAATCAAGTAAACCTTAGCAATCGGAAGTTATATTACAATGTGCGTAATGCACAATTTGTATTTGTACAATAAAAAATCAAAATGATGCCGCTGACTTGAATCTTTGTAGGTCTAGCTCCTACATACGTGTCTATAATCGCTCAGCTGTTTAGACGTTCAGTAAGTGAGACTCAATTATCTACTTCGGTAATTAAGCTCGTATCACTCATGTGGTGCTGAATGGCTGTGACCTACCGGAAACGAAAGATTTGCTTAATTCCTAGGCATTATACACTGCAGTGGCTTCAAAATTATCGACTTGCACATCATTTAAATAGTAGGGTACAACATTTTAATCACTGGTTGCCATTTTTAGCCCCTACAGCCAAGTTTGAACGGATTTATGTCATTATGCCCTGTTTTGAGCATTTGTCATTGTGGTTCGCCGCCTTAATCAAGAGACAAACAAGAGGGTCAGCTTTCTGTACAATCAATCTATTCCTTACGTATGCGTTGGTGGAAATATTGGTTATTGATATTTTCTGCAGTAACGGCACATCGTGGGAGCCTAAAAGCAAAAAAGTCGTTTGGGGGGGGGGGGGAAATATGTGCGTGTACTTGTATGTATACCCAAACCAATGCAATACGAAAAATCAGATATCAGCTTTCTTACTTAAAGATTCAAGAGAAGAGTTTTAAGTAGTTTTCTAAAAAATGGAATGTTCTCTACACACTAGACAAATATTAGAGTAAAATACAGATAATCTACAGATAGGTACATACATTATATTAAACGTTATGTTGATGTTTTTATGTTAAGTAAAATGTTGAATTATATTTTATATGGCATCTACATTTTGATGCTTCACATAGTCAAATCTTAGCCCTTTTTATATTTTTCATATTTATCTTCTCTCTCTCGCTCTCTCTCTCAAGAATGAATAAACTCCTGTAATTCTTTAAGTGGCACATTGGGCCTTCTGAACCGCGTAACCTCGAGGCTCTTAGGCAATGGGTTGAAAATCAGAGGTTTCCTGATCAGAGAGATTTCGGACTGAGTGATCAGCCCAATGTCGGAACTGCAAGTACGAGAGAAATAGGGGGATAAGAAAGATGGAATAATCGTTGGAATGCTGGCGGTGAAACCAGATGACCCAGAGAAAACTCGTTCAAGACAAGTTGTCCACCACTAATCTCATTTTGAGGTCACCTGGGATCGAACCAGGGCCGCCTTGGTGAGAGACAAGCGGCCTAACAGTTCTGCTATGGAGCGGCCTTCTTTCTGAAGAGTTATACATAAGGTTCTCGTACCATGGATGGAGTGTATCGACGTTCTCAACTTATGGAATTACTCCATACCAAAAAAATTGTTCATATGATGAAAATATAATTTTATATCTCCCATAAACTGTGGCAACGATAATGATTAAAATAATTTTAGTACGTAGGTAACAAACAAATACATACAATTTACTCATTAAAGAATCTCTCCAATATTTTTTTCCATAAAAAAGCAGTGAAGTTCTCTCCATTCTTATTCACTTTTCTTTAACTGAAATCTTAAAGGATAGAGTAAAATACTCTAGAAAAAATTATTATCTTTCCTTATGTAAAATATTTTGTAGCGTTAGGCATTATGAATTGTTTTCTCTTGTAAATTTAATCTTTTCCATTTTGTGCAGAGTAATTAATTTAAAAAGTGTAGATTGACTGCCTTTGTGGCGGAGTAATCAGCGTTCTTGCTGCTGGCAACCGAACGTTTTGGTTTTACTTCCCGTCGGAATTATTTTATCCCTATGTAGGATAAGAAGTAAACGAATGTCAACATAGGATTCAGAAACTGATTAGTTGAAAATAACACAGATGGATCATTATTAAATTGAGCGAACAGTTGAAAAGAGAAGGCGTTTGTTGTCCTTCCACTGACTTAAGTCCTTATCCTAAGCGGAGAAATTGAAAGTTATGTGTGTTACACAACTCTCGCTGTTCTTTTCAGAAGGTATAAATTATTTCTTTGGCTTATGTCGTATACAAGCAACTGTACAACTGATACTCATGCTTGGTGTTTAAAAAAGAATTTTAAAAAATAACTTCGTGATATGTTGATGCCACACATTGTTGCGCCACTTTTAAAAATTATTTCTTAAATCTGCTTCACGTTGCTGCATTTTTTTTATAATTTACGTCCTCCAACATTTAGTCATATCGGATGATGAATGAAATGGGTGAAATGATGCTCAATGCGTCCGGTGTCCATGGAGCTTAGAGTTACCCGACATTAGCGTTGCTGCACTATTTGAAGAAATGTTTATTATTGAATATGGTAAATTTTAATTATTTATCATTTTATAAGATGATGCAAAACAAATTACAGTATTTTACAAGCCGGGGCATGAGGATCCTCACCGCAGGGCGTTAGCTTGGATCGATGTCCTTTTCTAAATCAAGTTAATTTTTTCTAAAATAAAACAATGGTATCTTTCCTTTTTGTTATATTCTGAATTTAATTGTTGAACTTTGACAAAGAATGATATAACACGAATTAAATTAAAATCTCTCAAATACAATTACTTTTTCAAATTACCCGCTGCGGTTCACAAACGTCCTTCTTCCATAATGATCAAACTTGATTTGACAGCGCCCATCTTCTGCAACGATCAAACTAAATCTCAAAAAATTTAAATTAATATAAGGCTCCTAATACAGACATTTTCTTACATTATTGTCGTCTTCACATATGCAACTATCCTCTTCGATGGTCAAACTTATTCTCGTACCCTCCTTCTATAAAAATAATTGATTTCTATCCCCATAGCAACCGTAAGTTTACTTTTATATTCACGTCACTCGTAGCAACATATATACGCGCCTTGTTTATTTTTACAATTTCACTTCTCAAACTTAACAAATATTTTAATATTTTAAAATATTCTTTAAATACTTTTAAACTTCAAATAACATTGCGAAACAAATAAAAAATATTGATTTTATGGGGCCAAATTTAAACCAACAGTTACACGTGGGGACTTAACTGTAATAGAGACAAACCAAGTTCTGTCTACAGAGGCCGACATAAGTATTCGAGCGTAAACATATTTATTACTTATATTATTTTAAAGCTACACAGAGTAAGCATACGTAAATACAACTGGTACAAAATAAACTTGAGTCTTCCATTAAACATATAAACTCATAAATAGCAACTGAAATGAATTTTCACTACAAGGATAAATAAAACGGTTACTTTACATCTGGACACAAGTATTCGAAAGAGAACAGCTACTATTTAGTTTTCATCCCCTTTCTTTGAATTACTGCTGATAATTATTTGGGCATTGTCTGTATGTGTTGTTTAGAGACTGCAGAGTCCATATTTCTCCACTCTGTTTGAAGAAGTTCTTTCAGATGGTCCTTGCTTCAGATGTGATGCTTCCTCATACGCTCCTTCCAGATGTTCTCTATAGGATTTAAATCTGGAGATTGGGGCGGTGTCTTCAAAGTGTGAGGAGTGTTGTATACGGTCCAAAGCCTTACAATTTCAGCACTATGCTTCGGATCATTGTCCTGCAGGAAGTAATAATCACGTCCTAATCCCAGCTTCTCTACACACTTCTTAAGATTGTTTTCAAGAATCCTCTTGTATTCAAATTTGTCCATGATACCATCTATGAACACCAGTTCCCCAAAGCCAGATGGCCCGCCTCGGTAGCGTGGTGGTAGCGAGCCTGCCTCACATTCAAGAGGTCCCGAGTTCGAATCTCGGTCAGGGTGAGTTACCTGGATAAGGTTTTTTTCCAGGGTTTCCCTTCTCCTGAAAGACGAATGTTGGGTAACTCTAAGCTCTATGGATCCTGGGCTCATTTGAGCATCCTTTCCCCCATTCCGTTCATCGTCCGATTTGACGTAAAATTACATACACTACTGCCACCATGTTTCACTGTAGCTACCATGTTCTTAGGTTCCCATTCTGTATTTGGCAGTCTCCACACTTTAAGACGTCCATCACTCTGTATAAGCAGAATTTGCTCTCGTCCGATCAGAGAACCGTATCCCAGAATTCTGTTGGTTTCACCACATACTGTTTAGCAAATTTTATACGCTTTTACTTATTCACCTTATTAACATATGGTTTCTTCCTAGGAACGTGGACATTGTACCCAGTACTATTTAAAACCCCTTCAAATGTTCTGGTGTGAATCACAGTGCTCAAGGCATCCTCTAATCTCAGATACAGTGACTCTTGGCTTCTGTTTCACCATTTTTATTATATTACTCCTGTCTCTGGTGGTGAGTTTAGAAGGAGCGCCATTTCTAGGTTTATTTACAACAGTATTTATTTGTTTGTTTGAAGCATTGAAGTATGCAGAACACTGTAGTTTTGTTTCTGTTAATGGTTTTGGCAATTTTAGAGAGATATTTGTTTTGTTTGTACATATCACGATATTCCTCTTTGCTTCCATTGTCTCCTTACTTTTACTTCCCATATTACCCGTTAGTTTGCTATTGGCTGAATAACTTTCAGCACACTGTCTCGAGGCATAGCATAAACACAATAAAATTGCTATGTGGTGGTTTCTTTGTAATTTACATCCTCCAACGTTAAGTCATATCGGACGGTGGATGAATTGGGCGAAATGATGCTCATATGAGTCCAGGTCCATGGAGCTTGGAGTTAACCGAAATTCGTCTGCAAGGATAAGGGAAAATCCCGGAAGAAACCTTATCCAGATAACTCACCCTGACCGAGATTCGAACTCGGGACCTCTTGAACGTGAGGCAGACACGCTGCCATCTACGCTACCGAGGGGGGCTGCGTGTAAGGTACGCTCGAATACTTATATATTCAAAAAAGGACAATAGAATAAATACAGTACACATTGTGTAATAAATATATACAAAGTGACATTTTAAATATTTTTTCCGAGATACAAAAGGTTAATGTTTATATGTTTAACAATTCAACGCTGCCAAACAAATATTACAATATTCATAGTACGTGCAATGTTACATGTTATATTATTCGAATACTTCTGTCGGCCTCTGTACTACCAGGACTTAAGGAAACTTATTTATGGATTTATATTATATTAAACTCAGTAGAGGAGCAAAAATAAAGTAGAACAGAAAAAGGCATGAAGAAAAATACATACTGATTAAGTATGATGAATGCGTGATTTTAATGCATACAACAAGTACTAGAGATAAACAACTATTTGAATATGCATACTCTCATGCATACATCGGTAGTTATCGATGTAGAGGAAGACTGTGACAGCAGGTGATCATTTACGCTATTTGCGATGCGGGTCATAATGAAGAAAATTAATCGCTGCTGGCTGTTGTTGCCTCATGCAGGTAACTGGAGATGCCAAAGCTTCATTTCCCTCCGGCTACCCTTAATGCACAGCGGTGTGTGTAATATTGGTCGACCGGTAAATTGCCCTGAAAACCCCATTACTGAAACTCATTACGTGTGAAAGCTTCTGATCTTTCGCCCTCCCTACCCATCCTGACAAGGGTGTCATTCGCGAGGACACCGTCACCACGACAAACTCTCAAGACTCTTCCTTGTCAAAACTTGTTAGCACGCAGATAACGGAAGTAATATGCGCATTACTAAGTTGTTTATGTTCATTTAAAATGAACTGAAGTACGTTAGAATTTATAGGCAAATTGCAAATGAAGAGATTTAGGGCTACATTCAGAGTTTACACTTACAAATGAGCGATGTCTAAACGGTTCGGAGGAATAACACTGTGTATGAAGATTACAAAATGCGAAATGATTATGTAAGCAATCTTACAAATATTACATGGTTAGCTAAATAAACAACTATTTCGTTTGTTAACGACGCTTTCTTGTCCAAAATCATATCAGCGTCGTTGGTATATCAGAGATTTTTCCTGCAAGAGTTCATTTACATGCCGGCAAATCTTCTGACATAGGGCTGTCTCTTCTGGTATACTTAAAAGTCATCTGGGCCGGTTTGAACACCCACGACCTTGGGATTAGTGACCGCCTAACCAACTGAGACACCCAGCGACCTTACAAACGTGCCACTTGCAGTCTTGTCTTTTAACTTACCGAAAGTGGTAGGTATAGAAAATATTTCAGCTCATAAAAACTGGATGCCGAGATTTCACCTGAAATATAAATTTTGAGGTTCCCTGACGTTTCTATAAAAGGTTATACTACACCTTTTGAGCTAGGTATGTCTTGTAAAAGTAGAATTCAAAAACAAAAATTTGGGAAAACACCAAACCTTATATTCAACACACGTAGGTTTTAAAGACCCCAAACAAAGATTACTGATAGAGTCAAACTGAAATATTCAATGCCTCGGCAGGGATTTGAACCGCGGATCTCCTGGTTTCCGTCCAGTAGCTCTTATCCATTGAGCTACCATGGCCAACGTGCCGTCATGACATTAAATTCTCCAACTGACTCATATTTTCCCAGTAACCAACTAGGTGTTCTCGTATTCGAGATACATCGTTTGTGGCGACTTACTATTTGTTGTAAGTACGTACTTACTTGAGTCCCATGCTTCATCACTGAACAGTTATTATTTAAGTTAATTGATGGACATTAATCATTCCTTCACACTAGCCGTGTATAGGCTAAGGTTTGACGGCATGTGGGCCATAATAGGTCAAAGTGTAAGAGCGATTGGACGGAAATCAGGAGATAAGTGGTTCAAATCCCAGTCGTGGCACTGAAGTTTTCACTTTGACCCTATCTATCCAAAACCACAGCCTATACACGATAATGAATGATTAATTACCATCAATTAACTTAAAGAATATTGTACTAGATCTAATATAAGTTATAAACGTAACATGAATTAATCGAAATTAGCTATTGCTAAAATGTATCTTGATCACACTACACGAAACGAGACTCCTCAATTGACCTATACTGACTTTATTTAGGTGATCTGTGAACACAATTTTAGCTTTTAGCTCTTACTTTAAACGTGGAAAGGGGATCAATTAAGCTTTCGTGAAGTTTAAATCCCAAAACTGAAGTTTCTAATCCTTACTTACGAACTTAAACTGCTAACTTTGTAATTAAGATAATTTAAAATGCCTTCCTAATTTAAAGAAGATGTACTGTGTTTGCAGCAAACTTTGTTTGGTAAGATTTTTTCTTGCATGATTTAAACCTTTCACAGTAAATTGCGGCAAAACAAAGATGACTACATCATCGAAATACAAAACATAAAACCGTGGGTTTATTTGGCAGATCCGATTCAGAGAGCTTTAAACGATACAATTCTAAAGTAGAATTTAAGACCAAATGCAGAGTTTATCTAGCTTAGGTAAGGGATGGAGTGATTTAGGGAAGGCAGTTTAGTCCTTTAGAGGCAAATGTATATAAACAGTACGTCTAGAAATAACTATTAAGAAAGACACATCTAAATTCTATGTTGTTTTAAGATTTATAACAACATCCAATCCTCATTTCACATTACGTTCTTCTGCATTTTCATACAAGATTTAGCTACCCAGTTCTTGGTTCTCTGTTCATCAGTCTGCTTTCAGATTATGATGATCAAATTTCCATCCTTGGAGATATTTGGGACGCTAATACCACCTTCCACTACTGCTATCCATGTTTATCGCCCGTTGTGGGCAGGATGGGGGTTATGGCAATCGGGCGGTAGGGCTTAGCCCTTCATGGATCGCTGTGCCACACAACTTAGTTTAGTTTTATAGATGCAATTCATAATATTTAAAACAAACAATACTTTAAAAGGCAAACAACTCGCTTTCGTGGTGACATTTCAATAACTCAAAACTGGCATACTTATCTATAAAATGGCGCTCGTTTTTTAAATTCCCGAGAACGATAATTTATGTCACATTTAACATTAACATTTTAAGCAGTTTCTGTGTTTAAAGTTTCTGCTCATATACTAGACGATTCACTTTTAGGTTTAATTCATAATTAATGGAATATTCCAATATATCACTTTACACAAATACTTTTCTACTGCAGTTAAACCTCTTGTAATAATATATTCCTTTCTTTTGGTGAAGAGTAGTACATGCCCGCCTCGGTAGCGTAGATGGTAGCATGTCTGCCTCACGTTCAAGAGGTCCCGAGTTCGAATCTCAGTCAGGGTGAGTTTCCTAGATAAGGTTTTTTCCGGGGTATTCCCTTATCCTTCAAGACGAATGTCGGGTAACTCTAAGCTCCATGGACCCTGGACTCATTTGAGCACCATTTCACCCAATTCATTCACCGTCCGATAAAACTTAACGTTGGGGCGGGCGTAAATTAAAAAAAAAAAAGAGTAGTACATGCTTGAAATTTGATGGTTAGTTTAGTTAAGTGCAGAGGTTCTACTTCCATTAGTCCTGGACCCGTAGGACCAAGGACCCGGGCCTCCTTCTACTCGGGAGCGATGGATACTCCGGGGCTTTTTCCATAGGGCAATACCTGATTTCTTAAAAAAAGAAAAAGAAAAACCACCGAGCACAACGTCAACCGTGCAGGGAAGACTACCGAAAACCTCGGTGGGGGAGCCTGGTGATCTAGCACAGTTTCTACTGGCTCTGCAGGCTAGTACCCGGGACTTATGAGGCAACCCTCTACCCCCTCCGGACGGCCATAGCCTGACCGGAGGTACCTAATTCCCGTGAGAGTCGGGAACACACTACCCCCTCGAGTCCAACCCAATCAGGGAGGGACTCGAATGTTCGGCCCGAGGTTCCTCTAGTAACGTCAGAAGTGCCACGAGTGCTAAGGGTCCGCAGCGCCCGCACCTCGGTAGCTGAAGGCGACGGATACCCTCCCTTACGGGAGGTTACTTGAGTATAGAGGTAAGTCTCCAACAATTTCATGAGTCCATCGTTGTATAGCATACGGTTTGCATTCTGTGAAAAGGTGTTTAACAGTGAGCTGTGTATTGCAGACTTCACAGTAAGGTGGATTGCTTTTGGCGAGGATTCTGATTCCAGGTTTGCTTCCATTACATTTTGAGTTGCCTGCTGAGGTGGTCTACGGAATCTTGGTAATGAATCTTGTGTCGTGCTTCCATTTCTGTACGCTGACTAGCTTCTTTGGCAGCTTTGTCTGCATCTGTATTATCCTTGATTCCAGTTTGCAGGAACCCACATAAAGATGATGTGCTTGTTTTTATTGAAGGCTGGTAGATACAGGCTATGGACATCCTGGAGTAACTGCAGATCTGTTGAATGATACCTAGTAATGCTTACTGCATAGTCAAAAGTACTATTTTTCTTCTTTCTATAGCAGTGACGAGTTTTGTCTCTAACCTCGAACTTCTATTTTTAATTTTCTTTTAAAATTGGATATGGAAATCTAGTGTACATACTATTAATATGTAAACATATAATAATTTACAATTTTAATTTTGTTATTTTGTCTTATATATAGTTTCATTGACACTGTTTTCTGCATTTCGTTAAAGCTTGTTTTGGAATTGGAACACAATATTGTGTCTACTGTGTGTAACTTCAGTGTACTGTTACTGCATTTCATATATTGTATGCATTATGCACATACTGCATATTTTGTATCATATATTCACGATATGACCTTGCTGTTAAAGCGACTATAAATAAAAAAAATATATTCTTTTTTTTCTAACCTCTCTCCAAGAATTAAACTCTAAACACGACTAGAAATACAGAAATAGTCATGTCAATTCGAAAGTGGTGTCTGTGTTAAAAAAGACTAATATTTGTTTAACTTCTCCCTCTGACTTTTAAATTTATTTTTCATTTTTAATGGTTTCCATTTCTACCTTTTGCAAATATACTACACCCATGTCCATAGAAAGTTCATATCTGAAGACCCTGAGGCCAAAAAGCGTTACAATTTTTTTTTCTTGCGGAGCTGTTCTTGGTGTCTGGCAGTTCAAACTTGGTTAATACGATTATTTTATATATTGCTTTAATTTGTTTTTGTCTGGTAAGCAGAATAGGATAAACATCAGTGATTACAATATATAATTCTCAAACAATTGGTTTGTATACTCAAACCATATATCAATATGAATGTAAACAACAACGGAGCAGATCGTTGATGGGACGTAAACGTGATATGGTGAGTACTAGAACGATGAATGGAAGACAGCTGTTATTTGGTGGTCCCTGGCTTAAATTAATAAATGTTAAACTTTATTATGTGCTTCATCCTTGTTTTAATGCTTAGAAATTCCTCTGCTTGTGATTAGGAAACAAAGCTAAACTGTATATCTGGTCTACTACATTTGGCACTATAAAATTAATTTTTGTATCTTCTGTTGTTTCAATAACGCACCAAGGAAATTAATAAATATAATGGACCCACTTTGCCCGCTAATATGGAACTATACAAGAGCGACATGTTACCACATGCCTATCTCATTCGAACCCTTATGAAAAGTGTAGTAGTTTTCCAAATTTCTAATTTGAGATAACAAATATAAAATAATTTATGAAAGCCATTTATTGGAGCTTAAAGAACCGGACTGAACCATTTACTGTATAAAAATAAACTGGACAGAATTACTGGCTATACTACAATTTCTGATCAGTTCATGCAATACATTTTGAGATACTAAGTTGTACTACACCATAAAACAGTTTAGTTTAAAGAGTATTAAGACTTTACAAGTGTGAGGGAAAACTGATTGATAAGATCTCCATTTGTTCAGATATGGAGAACCTTGTCAAAGCAAGTTCAAGAATCCTAATTGCTGTTTACAGTGTTTTATCCTGAATATCTCTAATTCTTGAACAGCAGTAAAGTTTCGTATATATACCTATGTGTGTGCATCAAGAATACGATCATAGTAATATATAAAAGGAAAAAAATCAATTAAATAGCAAAATTGGTTTCTAAGCTCAACTTCTTGTATTATGTGATACGAATATTTCAAGAATACGTACCCCATTCCAAAGTACTCTTTATTTAAAATGTGTTAGCTTTGGCTTTCTCTAAAATGGCTATCTAGGTTCAATAATAAGTTGAATTTGGTGATTTAGTTTTATTTAATTTTTAACTCGTGCTTAATTCAAAACAGATTCTAAATAAATTATTAACATTATCATTAATAACATATATAAATTAGTATACATATCTTAAGGTTTAAGTCACTTCCTTAACAAATAAATAAAACATTTTTTACGAATAAACCATGAAGTAAATTTGTATAACTTAAACATCGTATGAGATAGACAAAGCATACTTACATTTTACATTCCGTTAATATATAACATTTATGTAAATAATTTTGTATGACACTTAACATCTGTGAGCTATTATTTATCATTAGTTTGACTTTATAGCCTTTCAAGTTTCTTTTGTGGTTTCTCAAAACAGTGGAATTTGAAGGCCTCACATAACGATCTTCCTTTTAAAGTTTTGACTCTTACGGTTGCTATATCCTCTTTGTAAGTACAATTCCCGCCTCGGTAGTTTGTCTGCCTCACGTTCATGAGGTCCGAGTTCAAATCTCGATCGCGGTGAGTTACTTGGATAAGGGGTTTTCTCCGGGGTTTCCCTTATCCTGAAAGACGAATGTCGGGTAACTCTAAGCTCCATGGATTCCCTCTGCCAAATACCTAGGCGTCCTCCTCGATCGCGGCCTCACCTACACCCCTCACGCCCGGATCTAAGCCGGACAAGGGCATGCAGCACTCGTCTTGAAATCCAATATGCCAACACACCTTAAACTACGCCTGTATCGGGCAATTATACCGTCCCTGATTCTGTACGGCTGCGAAGTCTGGGGATCAGCGGCTCCGACCTCTATTCGCAGACTGCAGCGCGTCCAGAACAGGGCGCTGCGAATTATCTACGATACTGGACGTAGATTCCCGTCCCATATCCTTCACACCTATTCCAGAGTCCCATATATTGTGGACGTGGTGCGGTAGAGATCCCGTATCATCTACAATAAGCTAGACTCCCATCCCAATAACCTTGGCCGTTAGGACCATAGGGTTCCTCGCCGCAGACCGAGTTACCGGTCGCCCAAAGATGCATTGGGTAACCTTAACCGAACAGGGCCACTTTCCCCTGACTCTATACCCCCAAACCCAGAAATGGGCTTGGTAAGTCTCATAACTTAACATTTTTCCTTTCCCTCTAGCATGTCAAGTGGACTGTGCTCAGATGCCTCCCAGGCAGGCGGAAGAGCGCAGCCCGCACTGGGCGCACACCCCCCATGGGGCACTAGCGCCCATTTAAGGCTAGATATAACACTGCCCAAGACAACCACCTGCGAGAAACATTTCTTTTATACTGCTCAGATAAAGGCGCACTAAGAGGCTAGGTGCTGGGCAGCAAACACTCCGCCCAGGTAAACCTGGGCGACTCGCATCTTCTGTTGGTCTGCTGGTCTAAGCTCCATGGGCCCCGAACTCATTTGAATATCACTTCACCCATTTCCTTCATCGTCATATATGACTTAACGTTGGAGGAAGGAAAAAAAGTTGTACCTGCAACGAAATGTGAAATAAAAGTATTTTTACAAGCCAGTATATTTGAAATATACTTCATATTTTCTATGAAATCATAATCATGCTAGAATTGGAATAAAAGGTCACTAAAAATAAAGAAACTTATAGCAATTATATTTTCAGAGTACAGTACCCAAATTAAATAAAACCTCATCTGTGTTATGGATGCTTCCAATAAAATTCACACCGCTGATGTTTGTTTTTCAGAGTAAAATAAATAGTGATGTTTACCCCTGCGCATAAAATGCATGGCTCAGGTAGCTAAACTAATAAAGGAAGATTAACTGTGGGAATCGAACCGCGAGCATTCATATTTTCTAACCATTGCACAACTGGCGCTGGTGGTTTACCACTGAACAAACATGCTAGTATAGGGCTGAAGTTCCACAGGAGTTAGAACAGCAGAACGTGTGGTCTGTTTTATTCACTTTTAATTTAAATAAGTATTCTGAACTACAAGTCAGTTTTATGTAGTTCTAGTACGTGTTTCAACATAAACAAGAAATAAAGGCCTCTAAACAAAGATTAAACCCATACTTCCTTGATAAAAAGTACACTAGACACACTAAACTATTATAAGCACACTTTTAGAGAATATTACTAGCTTCCTTTAAAAAGTGCTGTTCTTATTTCTGGAATATAAGGTTTATCACTACACTTAATCTGGAACTTTTATTTGGAACTTAATCGTCTTTTCATTAATGCAATCAGGAGAGTTCAATATTTAAAACTATATAAATCTGTATTTATCAAGTATCTTTCTTCTCTTTGCTTTTATTACATTTTAAATATTATTTGTATTCTACGGTATTATTCAGTTTTGCTGTATAATTACATGACATGCTTGTTCGACAGGTGTTACCCAGCGGCTGGTCCCTGCTTGAATTTACGTATCTTAATTCAACGTGTTAGGAATCTTGAGTTGAAGACTAGAAAGGAATAAATATGACTAAGTAGTAGATTGTGGTATTTGAAGTATGACTTCTGCAACTTGCCGCTGGTGAGAGGGATTGGGAGAATCTCTGAAGGATCAAGAATGCTCCGGTAACCAGGTGTAATTATCAGTTTTAGGTACGGCGCATGCAGTATAGAGGTAGAGCTCAGATGACGGATCTTTGGACGAGCTTTTGTACTAAGGATATTATGAGGCTTCCACTTAAGCTTGCTCTCTAGAATGAGGCCAAGATATATGGTAGATTCTGCTGAAAGTATGTTCGCCTCAGCCATAATGGAGGGTGGTGAGTAACTTTTCTTTTGCTTGTTAACTTAACAATTATAAATTTTTAGGATTTCAACAGGACGTGCCATTTTTTTGACACCACAGCTGAAAACTCGCAGAAAGTTTGCAACTCTGCAGTTGCAGCAGCACAGTCTTGGTACTTCGGGCAGTGACATAATCAGCAAAGTGAGCAGCAATGAGAGAAACACAACAGGGAAAAACCGTTGTGTGTATGAGAATTTATCAAACTTGTGCTATTCAAACAGGCATGTTTTATGTCATTAGATTCTTGGAATTTTTAACTCCGAAAGAAGATGGTATGAGCATCATTATTTTGACTGTTGTCTCCTTATGTTGAACTTGAGCACTTCAGTCAGAATTCTATCTTCATTTTGACAGTGAATAAAGTTATCTGAAATTACTATATTAATATCTCCAGATAATTATTAGCTGTTATGTTACACAAGAGGCACACTACACTGATTAAAAATCGTATTGGTATACTTTGCTTTTCATAAAACGTAATATAAGTTTATCAACTCCACTTCTTTTGGTGATGACTTTGATCAACCATGTACTTTTATTGAGAGCACATCTTACTGTTTTCAGTGACCGCACTGTAGCCTAAATCAAAATTTTCATTCAGTTCTGTAACAGTTGTTCTATTTTAGGACCGGAAAATTGAAAATATTTAAATGTGTTGAACAATAATTTAAAGATCCCTATAGAAAACTTAATATGCACAAGAAATGAAAGTGCGAAATTCAGTGGGATATTATATGATGCAATTTGTTGGCATTGGTTATTGTAATTGACATGTACCAATGAGAAAGAAGTTGTTTCGTAGTTACAGCAGCAAAAGGAGCATAGGCAATAATCTTGGATAAGCGGCTGGCAAACATCGTCTTTTGACTTGGGAACGTCAAAGGAAACGGACGTACAATTCAGTGTCAAGACGAAATATTGTAAAAAGACTTAAAATTTCTGGAAAATTGTAACAAAGCAATACAATTCTTGTGTAAAGTTTTGTACACAAAATAGTATAACATTTAAGGTGAATTAAAAGTTTGGAAGTTTAAAATTAAATAACGGTAATTTATTTCGAAATTTATTTAAAGAATGTTATTTCCTTTACTCACGACCACACTTGAGTTTACAGAGATCTTATCCACCGATTGAAGCAGCGCTGGGAACTGAGCAACAAATCTGGATAAAATATTCAGATTTAGGAGGAAACCATCATTCCAATATTTTCACAGTCGGACTTCGGCGATGTAGGTTCATGCCAAATAGGAACCAGGAAAACATCTCGGCTACATATGGCTTCCCATAGTGCACGGGAACATCATTTGAACATTTTCACACATGAAATAACCGTTATATATATATATATATATATATATATATATATATATATATATATATATATATATATATATATAGCTGCCCAACCTGGGGCTTCCAGATAATCAACGCAGAAATCATCGTATCATCATCTCTATCACCACATATGTAATTTTGTTACAGTTCTGAAATTATTTTTGAAGCCACAAAAATCTAGGCTCTCATTGCTGAGAAGCGAGAAGACTAAATTAGGTACCTAGCTGGAGTTTAGCATGACAGCACTCAAGAGTTCTGTAATACCTACAGAACTTCAAGAAGAATGTATGAAACGGATATAGAGGATGATCTGAACTGGAGTGACAAACGGTGACCTTACAGTGTGCAATATTCACAACATAACGCCAGCGGGATCAACCATACAAACCTCTCTCTCCGAGAAGGGATCTTGCTAGGAATTCTCACACACCGAACACCAGAGCAAACCTTCAATCAAAGTTCTACCAACACCACCTCTCCAATTTGTTCACTCGTTTTGTTCTCTGCCATTGAGACATGACAAGGACATGGGGTAGAATATTTGTAGCTTTACAGATAGCATTCCAGCATTTGCCAAATGAGCTGGGAAAAACTACGAAGGACTCAAAATACAAATAGACGATCCAAAAGGGATTGAAGCCAATACCTTGCTAGCATGGACCATCTCATTCAGTAATCATTCAGAAGGTATTGATCGTTCTGTGCGCTCATTTTAGACGCTAATACACTTTACAGCTTTCCAAACGTTCTTAAAGGAGTTATTAAGCTGCTACAACTGTCTGAAAGGATAGAGCTTCTTTCATTAATTGTTTCACCAGCTCAGAATTCATTTGCTTCCCTTAGAAACATCTCTTTTGTTTCCCCCTGTGCGCTTTCTTAGAGGCAAGACGCAGCTCGTTAGCGGCAATGAAATTCCATCAAGATGAAAAGAAAAGCTTCAGGTCCCGAGATTGGCATCCGTTTGGCCCCTTAACCCCAGCCGCCTACATCACAACTTGAGATGCAAGCTTCAGCTCGGCGTATGAATATTTTATATCATGTCTGCCGTTCCGGAACTTCAGGGCACAACGTATCTACATAATTTAACCGCCAGATATCTACCCCTTTCATGGCGGTGCTAGAGGTCGAGCCTGGACAAAAGGCTCCCACAAGAGGATTAGTGGAAGCATGTGCTACCTGCTCATTTTTACAGCTGATTACCAACCCTCCTCTCTTTCTTCTTCATTGTTGTTTATCGAGGGCTGAGTCTTTCTCTTCTCCGTAGATGCCTTTTCAACATCTACGCTAGGGAATAGTTACGGGCTCTTATCCAAAATTATTCATACGTTTCACATAACTTTCTCTTGCATTATTATACACCCACTATTATTCTAGAGATTTTGTAATCTGCACAAAAGAATGAATAATCAAATTCATGTTGATGCCTTTGAAACTTGACAATCTCTTTGGCGATGTGTAACCGAAGAATGGGAAAGAAAATTTAGAAAACATTATAGGCTATATACTTCAACTAATTACTGGTACTTTCCATTTGCAGACAATATTTCTCCATTATTTACCTACTCTAAGTAAAGAAGGCCGTGTTTTCATCCGCAAATACGATATTGAGATTTGTTCGCTTCTTATTGTACTTTGAGCTCCCAAAGAGCGCTTTCAACAGAAGATCTTCTCACAAAGATCTGCATTTGTGTATGACGGTTTTTCTATTTGTTAATTGTCTTTGAATAACCTATTAAACACCTCATATTGTGAATATACTTTTTACAGTGTTTTAAGAGACAAATGAAAATTTACAAGAATAATTTGCTGCTAACTGAAATATACCAGGTGAGTCAGCTGCCTTTATTTATTCTTGTATAGGCAACCCGCAGTTTCTAATGGGAAAACATTGACCCTTTTAGCATAAATGCCGTTATTGCAGCTCTGCCCTTCTATTCAGTACTATATCTGAATGAGGACCATGAAGCTTCGAAAAGCTTAAATAAACGATGCCTTTTCATGCATTAAAATTACTAGCAAGGTAGTAAACGAATACCTTTCCCAAAGAGCGACATAGGGCTAGTTAACCTCTGGGTTGTGATGGTGTAAAGAATGGGTTCGAAACGACTTGACATTGTTTTCTATTTTCTTACTTTCACCAAGTCTTTATTGTCTACATGTTAATTACTAATTTATTTATTGCTGCTATTGGTTCTCTTCTGAGCCATAGACACAAGAATAACAATCCGATAATTAGGGATCTGCAGGGATTAGCTCACCATATAAGTTCCGTGATCTCACCATATCGGCAGGTAGAAGAGGCCCTTGCTCTTTAAAGGGTAGCTACGGATTATCTTTATCTTTCATTAGGGATAATGTTTAACTTTGTGACCCTTATAATCTGTATCGTATCTGGTGTGGTAAACCATGTTACGAAGTTGGCTTTCATTTTTGGAGCATATAGACGACATTAATTCTAGTACCTTTTATTTCATGCTTAAATCTTGTGTTTCACCTTGCATTTGTGAAATATTTGACACTTGGTTGACTGGGTCAGGCACACTACCGACCACAATAAAATATCTACTACGAAGTATACATATATAGCTATCTGTCAGAGGAAAACATGGCTATTATTCTAAACAACTATACTGTTTAAAAATGTTACTTGCATTGTAATATCAAATTATAGGCCTCAAGATATAAAACAAAGGGTAATAAAATTTTTGAATTTATCACGCAGGATTTGAACACAAATTAAACTAACAGAGTGGTTTAATAACCTGTATAATACCATTAAGCCAACGCTACCTTGAGAGATAAGGTTCCTATACGAATAAATAGTCATAAACCTCCGACCTCCACCTCGAATCTTTATATGCTTTTTACAGCCTCATACGTGTTTAGAGTCCTGCCACGGAAAGCGGCCTGGGTTCGATACCACCCATGTGGTGGGGATTTTAGGTCCCGGGTATAGAACCGGTGCCCACTCAGCATCGTGAGGAAAGTGAGGAGCTTACGCTAGGTAAGCGGCACTGGTCACGGAAACCAACATTCCGGCTGGGGGATGCCGAGATGCTGACCACATCTCCTACCCGTATCTGTTGGCCGGTAGTCGGGTTGGCAGGCCTTGGCCCTCTAAGGGCTGTCGTGCCATGGGTTATACGTGTTTAGAGCTCGTTTCGGTAGTTTTAGCACAAATAAAAAAACTGTATCCACACTTACATTTTCTGTATGAGTTAAAACTGCCGTAATTTATGACAGAAGCGAAAACAATCTACCTAATTCCTAGCATTTTTTGACATGGCTGTGCAACGAAAACACGTGTTGGCTGAAGGTTTAAATCCAATGGGTCTCACTGTGTAGATCTGCTATTTTGTATTCCAATGTTATTGTCAACTGATGCATGTGATAAATTGTTCCTTCAGGGGCGTGTTTAAAAGTGTGTGCGAATCTACGCTAATAAATAAAAGTTTGTAAACCGTACTAAAATCACTAATGCATCCTATGTGTCTGGGTATGATGTTTTAGGAATCGACATACATAGTGATTCATTTCTTTCCCATACATCACTTATGCACTGAGTTACTACCCTACCTCTATAAACTTTCCTGCAAATCATCCATTAAAAGGCATTCAAGAAGGGCTTTAGTCAAATAAGTTGCTTAGCACGTTGCATAAATACAAAAATAAATAGAGCCAGGTGACTCATCTGGTATAACTATTCAAATAGCTTTATTTGTAGCCTTTGGTGTTATCAAGGTATTCATTGCAAATCTTCAACTTCAAGGTTGAACTGACGCGTTACATCTTATACGATAAGGCATAGGGATTAAGCAATTCTTCCTTTTCCTTGGTTTATTAAAAGAAAATTCAATGTTTTAAATTCACATGATTTTCTTTACCCATACTTAAAACGTATCTTTGCAAACGTTTATTTATACTTCATGTTAACCGAGATAAATGTTATTTCATATTTTCTGAAAGTATCCTATCCTATTACACATGTATCGATGTAAATAGGGACTACAGGAAGCTCAAGAGATAAACGAATTTGTCAAGAGGTGCTCTTTATGTGTGATGTGACTAGAATTTCGTTCTCTGTATATGGCCACGAGAAGAAAGAAAGGAAGATAGAAAGAAAACACAAATAATGACTTCCAATTTGAGATAAGTGTAAGTATTGGAAAATTAAAATCAATAACCAGGAACGCCTCGGATATGTTAACTCGCTTCCCCCCAAAAAGAAAGTTGTACGCTTTAACGACATCTACATCTTTCTTGTGCAGAAGAACTTCTCTATCTCTTATGGTTTACTAATTTTGCAAAAGTAATTTTGATTGGAAGAGATTTCATAGGATATCCTCACGAAATTCAAAATATACGCTTCATTTTCCATGAAAATACTATAAATATACATTATTTTAATTAAAATGTTATGGGTCATTTTTGAGAATATAATTTTCAAAAATGTTCCCTGTAAAGAGTAAATTGAAGTGGGGGAATTTTTCTAAAAGTCTTCGCGTTACAACCTTGAAAGAGTTAAACTTACTGGTACTAATTAACCGATTCTTCGTTTCTGAGTTATGGTGTTAACAGACTTACAAACAATTATTTCTAATTTTTCAATCAGGGGCCTTCTTCTGGCGAAATATAAATCAAATTTTTGGTAGAATATAATACTTCCTCCACTTCCTATTCGCAGCAAAGAAAATTAAAGCTAATCTGTGATTGTGAACATTTGCGTTCTGTGGGTATAACTAAGCCCATATAGTTTAATTTGGTATTACTCTTATTCAAAAACGAGTAAAGGAATATAAACACTGTAATATACTATCTAAAGTTGTAATGAGCAAGTTATCCTGGATGTTTACTGTCTGTTCCATAATTCACTCTACTACCTCTACGTGAGTAATGGGAAGTTATGTTCTGATGTTTCCAAATGAAAATAAATAAATACAAAATAGATAAATAAAGCTGGTACACACACGCCAGTGCCTGTAAACATCACTCAAACGAAATATGGGATAAATGTAAGGCTTGTGTTGGAGTTCAGTATGTAATAAAGATGTGACACGTAGATTTTAAGAAACCCTTGGAAACCCTTTTGAAACTTTTATTTTATAAAAAAATGGCTCTATAGAATTTTATTAAATGCCTTATATTTAAAATACCTGAAAAATGTATATCTTGAATTTTAAATGAGTATTGTAAGCCTCTGTCATTTGAAAGAAATTTTTATATAATTTCGTGCAATAATAAAACCGTAAGGTACACTCAGATTCTTACAAAGATAAATGAAAATCTGTTTTAAGTACATAATTTATTTGAAATAGCTTTTTCTCTAGCATTAGCTATATCTGACATAACCGTTTTATTAGTTTTAATTTTTAATGTTATTTATCGCTTTTTGAAGAAGTGGTATCATTTAGTTGTCGCACAATATCAATTAAAGAGTATGAAACTACAAGCCCAGCATTTGTGATTATCGGTTCTGTTTCCTGGATCCCTATGTTGCACAACGAAATGTGTACAACCTGAAACAGAGATATACTAAGCTTTCTTATTGTACTTAGTGTACTACATAGCTACATAAAAAGCATAGCGTGCATGAGAAGGTCATGTAAATATAACGGAGACTAAGAAATGACAATAATTAGAGAAAGTCTTGTGATTTTTCGCAAATTGTACGTATATACTTTTTAATTAGATTATTTTTGCAGCCCAATTTCTGGTTTTGTTCAGTTGACCTTACTACATTGAACAAGTGTCATTCATAATGGTTATGGAAGATAAAAGAACCATGCTTGAAAACATATTTCACGTTTTATAAGCATCGTTAAGCTTGAACTTAACTAGAACATCCGAGGACTGCCAGCTTACTCCAAAAGTATTGAACGAATGAATGAATAAGCCTGAGATGTCCTATGAAGGACAAAGGCATCCTACTAGAACGGAGCTCATTGAGGTCCGGTTGCATAAAAATCGCTAACTGCAGTTCATTCATAATCGAAGATCAAAATTGAACTAAGTTTGCGAACCCGCATGGGTTGTAAAATGCTTATCTTAGATCAGATGAACGCCGTTTAATACTGATCCGAGATCACAAAAACAAATGCGGCAACATCGCCAAACATGTTGCAGTTTTCGTGTTGTATCGAAAGGGTTCGACAATTATCGGAATTACTCGACTCTGTTTAATTAAAGTGCACAGAGTAGGCAATCTAGACATAACAAAACTAAATATATCTTTCGCTTTATGGGTATTTGTCCTAGAAATAATGCTATTATAAATAAACTGTATAAGAATTTACTCCATATTGAAACAGCATTTATCAAAAGCTAATTATTTGGCTTACTTTATCTGCATTATATGCCAAATGTACATCTTTTTCATTGCCGTCTGTTTAAAATACTGTGAGCTGGAAAACATAAATAAAAAATTGAAGTTCTGCAAAAGAGAAGATGTGTTCAGCTAACCTAAAATCTCGCATAACTCTTCCTATTTCACCCTTTTCCATAGGCATTCTGATGAAATGAGGTCTTAAAGCCGTGATCTCCCTTGTAACTTTGTGTATTGTTCTAAACGCAGTCCCTTTATTTATATAGAATATTATATTCCTAATCATCATCTGGAGGATTTCAGTTGCATAGAACCGTAATGTAAGAAGGATAATAAATATTGGATTAAGTGCGTATTTCCTCAGGGTTAGTGTTCTCAATTGTGAATGTAGTCTATACTCCAGTTCTTCGATTACAAGCTTTGATAGTCGAAATCTCATTTTGAATTTTCTGTCATTTAGTTCTGAGATGGGATTTCCTCTATGTTGGAAAACATGAGGAGACCTTACAAATTGAAAATTCTAATCATCAGAGATACCAGAGTAATCTGAAATCTGAAAATAATAAAAATGGATAGGTTATGAACACAAGCAGTGCATCTTTAAAATACATTTGTGAAATAAAGAGGATAATTATTTATGAAAGTAACCACAAAATATGCTTTATTTACTATTTATTTAAAGCTGCGCTACTTATTTCTTCTCAGAAACTATTGTGTAAATTCTGCAGTTCTGCTGATCTAAGTTCAATCAAACTAACTGCAGAAAATTCACCAGTTAGGTTTGATCTTAGATCAAGAGACCATGAACTTAGATCAATGTTTATACAACCAAAATGTTAAGTTTAGCTTGACTGAAGAATATTTTCATATGCTTGAACTTAGATTATCTTTTATGCAACCGCGCCTAGTGTTCCTCACGCGGTAATCTATCCCGTATAGTTCATTTTCCACATCGTTATATGTCTAGAATGGTGTTCCTGTGAATTACCATTTGTTCATTATACACATTAACTACACTAAAATAATTTTCACTGCACTTGTACGATTCCTCTTGGGCTCCCTGGTTTCGCCACGTACACTTGATTTTGCCAATGGTGGACCAGAGGCTGCCTGCAATCGCCTTGAAGAAGTTGCCCCATCTGCACCTTAGGTTTCTGATGTGCTACTTGGCATGGTGGCTAGGCACGTTCCTCCAGTTTACCCATTCGTTGTTACCCGACTTTCACAGTATTCTCTCTCTCTCTCTCTCTCTCTCTCTCTCTCTCTCTCTCTCTCTCTCTCTCTCTCTCTCTCTCTCTCTCTCTCTCTCTCTTTGTCTGAGTGTTTGTTAAATTTTTCTTTCTTGCTAGTCAAATCGGAGTCGATAAAGCATTCCTCTGCTGTAAGCTTGCTTTTGCGTTTTAGGATCCGATTTTGTTTTTCAAGTTCGTCATTTCTACTTTCACGTGGCTTCTGTTCATCCAAAATTATTACCTAAGAAATATTCCTTTTATAGCTATCTATAGGTTGAAATCATTTTCTCTACTCTTTATCTTCAACGGTACAGGGGTAAAATGCTAAGCCTGTGATTCCAGAGCTAACTGGTTCAAACTCGGCGGATGGCGACGGATTTGTTCTGGTGTAAAAATCCTTAGAATGGCTTCTTTCGGAAGGAAGGTAAAGCCAATGGTCTGGGTCATAGATTAAGGCCCATAAAAGAACCCCAAGACTGATAAAGAGGCTTCTGAGCAAAATTAAGCCCTCTTTCACCTCCAATATAGAATGGGTCGATGAAAAATTCAGCAGCTAAGGTGCGCCACATATATGAATTAATCTTACTCTGTGTTGATACACCTCTTTAGCTCAAAATAATTTAACGTCCCACAGAAACGTAGGGAGATAAACATTTAAGTTCTAAGCAAATTTTTAAGAAGGCTTGTCAAGTTGTTAAAAGTGAGATATGTTTTATATAAAATATGAGTAGCTGGCATGCTTAATTTGTAAGATTACTCACTTACACTAGGCAGGTGTTCACCATTCCTTCCAAAAGCGTTTTCCGGTCTTTGCTTCAGACCATCTTCAGTAGGTGCTGCTACAACTACTGCATAGAATCCATTTAAAGGACTTTAAAACGTGTATTTCAGCTATCTATATAGGTACATTATAGGTTATATTTTTGAAAACTACAAAGTTATTCATTTCTTTTAGACAAAATATTAATTTTGATATTTGGTAACGAAGTTAACACTAAGATTAATAATTTATGTAGAAATGGAGGGATGACTAAATAACTGTAGCCCGCCTCGGTAGCGTGGTGGTAGCATGTCTGCCTCACGTTCAAGAGATCCCGAGTTCCACTCTCCTAGTGGTTTACCGGTAGAAACACGAGTCAGTTGTAGAATTTAATGTCATGTTGGCACGTTGGCCATAGTAGCTCAAACGGTTAGAGCGGCTGGACGGAAACCAGAAGATCCGTGGTTCAAATACCGGCTATGGCATTGAATTTTTCATTCTGGCCTTACCCTTTCATAGTGCGTCCTACACAAGGCTAGTGTGAAAGAACAATTAATTTTCAATTAATATTAAGTTTAGAAACTAACAATGTAATAGCATAACTTCACTATTACTTATCTTATTCACATTCCTTTGGGCCGGTGTCGAAGCAAATTTTACTTCATTTTCAACCTGTCAGCGTGACACGATGAATCTAGACACACCGCTAGCAGGAGTAGCTATCTGGTCCTCCATTCCTCCTTCACTTTTTCTTGTTTTTCTTTTCATGAGTTTTTATTTTTAAATACAAGTCACTAAAGCTTTTCCTCCAATTTTTAAAACATGGTATAGATACGTGGATGACACTTTTGCTATAGTTCCTGAAAGATACGTAGATTAGGCTTAAAACTTCTAAATTTGCAGGATAAAGCTATAAAATCCTCATCAGAAATTGAAAACAATGGTTACCTCCCCTTCCTGGATCTAAAGATAGTAAAAATAACAATAAATTAAACTTTGGCATTTATAAATCAACTCACACTGATAACTATATAGAAATAAAAGTTTCAACCCTTTGTCACATATATTTGCTCTTTTTAATAGTTTAATTTACAGGTTGATAAACATACCTCTAAACAAGGAAGAATTTATTACAGAATATAAAAACATTAACACCGCTTTAATTCATGGACTTAATAAACATTTTATACACAAAATGTTAGAAAAATTTAAGCATAAAAAATGTAAATGCTGTTTGCACTCTTAAAAATAAAAAAAATGATTATATTTTCAAAAAATTTACTTGTCATCCATGGGCAAATAAAAAATCCCAAAACATTTTCAGAGAAGTTGGTATAATATTGGCACTTCGTAATAAATACAGCATAAATATTTATTACAATTTTATAAAAAAGACAAAATTTCAGACAGCAAAAAAGCTGGTATTAAAAAAAGACAGTGTGTCTAGTGTCACAGTGTCAGAAATTTCTTCGAAACTGGCCCCAAGGATGGTGAATAATATAAGTAATAGTGAAGTTTTGTTACTATAGTGATAATTTTTAAACTTAATACTTAGTTTGCTTCACTGTAGGAGCTTCAAGTTTTTATATAGCAATCATTAAGTTGATCAGTTAAGTTTACAATCATATATGTATAATCTCAAACTCCTACAGTTCACAACTGTGCAGCCGACAGCAGAATGGGTAAATCATTATTTTGTGATACAAAAATGTATTCAAAATATATTTATATCTTAGGGAACAAAACTTATATATATATATATATATATATATATATATATATATTGGAAATGCTGTGGATTATTGTGTTTCAACTTCTACAACTTTACTTTCACGAACGCATTTGTCCTTCGTCGGTATTTTTCTTGGTATTTCTGTAGCAGCACTGCTCGATCACATGTTACCGACCGTACTATGAATCCGGAAATTGGTTTGCTGGTGGAAATCTCTCCGGAGAAAGTCCTACTTCAGGGATTAGCCTTTGTGAATTTCAGATCCTGTTAGCTGGAGGGCAGTATCTGGCTTACTGTTTCATCCAAAACGTGTGTGGAAAATCTCGGTGGGTTCCTAAACCACAAAGAAGACAACTTCAAACACATTTTGGCAATATTGATAGCTTTTTAAGTGTGTAGGATGATATTGAAATGTTTCAGGAAACAATGCTTAACTTATGAGCACAGTCCTAATAAAGAAGGAAATGGAATCCCCGTTACCGTTGTTTGGAGGTTAGATAGACAATAAACCTGAAGTGAGAAGGAAGGTCATAAATGTAATCAGATGCACAAACAGACATCGCAACGGCAGCGTTAAACAGTTCTATTACTATTTTAATGATATTATGCATAGAAAAATAATTTGTACTAAGTTTTATCTTTTCTTCACTCTTATCATGAATCTCTTGTTAACTTACAGTATTTTTAACAGATATTTCAGTTCCCTCTCACATTATTGATTTTCACTTAGTTTCTCATACTGGCTATTCTTTTCATAAGTGAAAAAAGGTATTACATTAGGTAGTGAAATGTCAACAAACAGAAAAGAAAGATAAAGAAGAAATTGAATTCATTGGACCTTTGAGCCCGCCTCGGTAGCGTAGATGGTAACCTATCTGCCTCACGTCCAAGAGGTGCCGAGTTTGAATCTCGGTCAGGGTGAGTTACCTGGATAATGTTTTTATCGGGGTTTTCCCTTATCCTGAAATACGAATGTCGTGTCACTCTAAGATCAATGGACCCCGAGCTCATTTGAGCATCATTTCACCCCCAAACAATTGGACACTTGAAACAACTTGAAGGTGGTGAATCACTGTGAAAATGGTCACCGATTTTGAACTTCAAGAGTAGTACTATTACATTTTTATCAGGGATCAATTGAGAGAATGCAAAGAATGCAGAGTGTTTTGCGATCTACTGTTTATCTCTTCACTTTTATACGAACCTAAATTAAAACTTTTATTGTTAATGCTTTTCAAGAATTAGAGGAATTCCTAAGAAGTAAAATAATATTAATATGCATAGAGAATTATAATATTTATACATCTTTATGCTCCTAAAATTTCTTTTTCTTTTCCATGTATTCCGTCGTCCCACTCTTCCAGTCTTTTTCATTAATTCCTGTTCTTATTCCGCGTCCAAGTATTTGTGAGTGTATCCCTCTTCTCCCAAGGGGACATTATTCCAATCTTTTCTGGGTATTCTTCTCTCTAGTATTCTCCTGAATGCTTATAAATAATGTAATAATCGAACAAATAATTAAGGAAGTATAAAAGTATAAAACATATGTATGCTACCTGTAAAGATATCTTATATGGTTAGCTGAGAAAAAATTCGTTTATACAATTCCAGATATAGTGATATATTCCTGAAACTGCTTAAATTTCGACAGTGAAAATATTATATCATCGGTGAAGTCCAACCTTATGCGAGTGGCGATAACAATCGTCGAGCTATGACCATTTATGGAACTTAAAAGAAACCTCTCTCATGCTTGGTTACCTGAATGAGTGAAGGGTAAGCACCTATGCAGAAAACCGTGATAGGATAAAGACAGAAGGTTCGACACAGCTGATTATCCTTTTCGAATCAGTCCAATTCGCAAACTAATTCAAAATTGGATGTTTCACATACAGTACGTTTTTATTACTACTTGAATCACTCGCCTAACGGGCTTCCCTAACTCCCACATCACCTCCGCAAGCGATGTAGCTCAAGCTGCAGCAAACGTCTAGGTATCTAAATGAACTACGGACCACTGTATATGTGAAACATTGGTACTTCATTTTAACTTTTCTCATCTCTAAGTTTGAGAATGTATGGACAAGAAACTTTATGGCTAACTTTGCAATCTTTATTAAAGCATTATTGAAAGTATTATTTAAAATTAGAAATTTTTCTGTTTGTGTAAGACAAATACAATAGTCATATCTAGTAATAACAATTATATAAACAGCAGTGCTTCATATAAGTAAAGTACCACAAGAAATATTTCCAATTTGTTTTTTATTTCTTGTACCAGATACATTTCTATGATAAGTAGAGGAAAGATTGTAGATATTCCACAAGAAAATTCTATATCAAGATTATACCGAAAATACATGTTTCGAGGCTCCAAAAAAGATATTGCGTTTATAGATAAAAGGTACAAATGCATATATATGTGTCTGTAAAAACATAACAAAAATGAAATAGTTCCTAAGAATCAAACCGTTTATTGGATTTAGCAGAATTTAGCAGAAGAGAATTTGCTTCATACCAAACTAGCTACACAGGAATGCATTCGGATTATTTCTGATTTTTTGAAAACTGTTCCAGTGATTATTTTTCCAAAAATGTAACATTATTTAACATATTTACATAAGTGATAAAATGAATTTCCTACAAATAGTCTGTGTTACACTCTTCATTGCCAATTAATTTTGATGATTTTGTATAGCCGGTAAGCCACAAGAGAAAGACGAAAACTGATGCTCACAACAAACGACACAAGAAGAATAATAATGGAATTTCATTCAGAAGTTAACTTTCATATAATTAGGCGTTGAAGCAAGGTTACGAGTTTTTTTTTTTTTTTTTTTTTTTTTTTTGCGATTCTGTGGAATTTCAAAGCCCGCAGAGCAACCCGCTTTTTAGGACATTATTCCTTTATTTTTCTGTTTTAATCTAGCGCTTAAAAACGTATAAGAAGCTGTTTTTGCATACGTTTATCTTGATTAACAAGAAATTTAAAAAGAAGATTTTTTTAAGAATATTTTTGATAACTATTGTAACAAATTTAATACCAATTCCAATTTCTGCCACACTTAAACGCCCAGCTACACTCAGCTTCTTGTCTGCCAACTACACTCAGCAGACTGAATGAACCCCTGTCGATTCTATCGTCACTGACTTCAGTTTATCTCGTCTGGCTATTTGGCAGCCTGAGTACTATCGCTGTGTGTCCATCCTCAAAAGGGTCTTATCAAAGAGATTGTGTTTGAAGATGGGATTTAAGGATGACGTTTTACTTTCTTTACAATGTAGAAGAGGAAGTATTGCCTTCCACCTAAAAATTCAATATCAGGATTCTCTCTCTCTCTCTCTCTCTCTCTCTCTCTCTCTCTCTCTCTCTCTCTCTCTCTCTCTCTCTCTCTCTCTCTCTCTCTCTCTCTCTCTCTCTTTCTCTCACGCGCGCGCGCACGCACACGCACATCCTCACGCTCACGCGCACAGTTTAAAGCAAAGGAAATTTGCAGCTCGATGAACTTGGTCAATAACCTCATCGTCTTAACAGCATTATACACAAATATTTCTTTTTAGATTCATTATGAAATGGACTTCGAAAAACTTATCAAGAAATGAGGAACACATAAAATGGTTTAAACATATAAAAGCAAACAAAAAGCACAAGTTGATGATTAACCAAACCTTCGTATTTCAGTTTAACCACCTTATACAACACGAAGATTTTGAAGAAAAGGCACCCACCCCACACCGTACTTGACATGTAAACATTTTCAATATTCTGATTGTGTGAAAAATAAGTAATAATCTTGACTAAAATATCATATGTCCTGCGCCGTGGCGTAGCGGACTAAGGCAGCATGCCTTGGTCCCTGGCCACGGAAAGCGGCCCGGGTTCGATCCCACCCATGGGGTGGGGATTTTAGAGCCGGGGTATAGGACTCAGCATCGTGAGGAAAATGAGGAGCTTACTCCAGGTAAGCGGCTCTGGTCACGCAAACCAACATGCCGAGATGCTGACCACATCTCCTCCCCGTATCGGTTGGATGATCGTCCATCTCTGCTGTGCGTAAGTGGGCGTGCGGCCGGCAGTCGGGTTGGTAGGCCTTGGTCCTTTAAGGATTGTCGCGCCATGGGTTGTTATAAAATATCATATGTATAAGATATTTTCATTGCAAAAGAAATACATATCGTTAATTTAATAGCCTCTGAAGTCCTCTTAACTTTGAATAGCTTTTGCACATCTGTAAACCATAAGTGAAAGAAAAGGTTCTTATCACAAAAAATGTAAAGCTCCTTAATGCACAAAACTTATGTCAAATACACTTTTTATGGAGATTACTATCTTCAGATACTTATTCCTTGTTGTTGGTTTGAATTTTCAGATACCTATATTTACTTTTCTCAAATAGGAACTTCTGGTCATGTTCAAAGAGAATGGAATGTCAAAATAATCGGATAGCAATCAGTTCTTAAAAGATTTGACTGTAGTTTTAGTCCACTGTTATCTTTCAATTCTATTGCTTCTATAAGGAAATATGTAATAAAACCACTTCTGCATACGATTATTATAAGTAACATGAAACAAAAGAGCACTCATTTTAAAGAATAGTTCGTAGAAAAGTGAACAGAGAAAGTAATGTAAGTGCTTACATTAGATTTTTCAATTTAGGTTTGGATAGATACGAAAGGAGATAGTATGGAGCTTCTCAACGATATTCTGTACAACGGTCTTTCTGCAGCCTTGTGAAAGTGACTTTGGAGTCCCTTTATAAGCTAAATAAATAAAAACTTCTGCGCCACAACAAAGGCAAAGTGCACTCACACCTGGCACAAGGAAGTTTCCAGAACCACAGGAAGCTAAAGTAAAGGATCTGTTTGTGCCATTCTTGGGCGGACCGTTTAATTTATAAGGTCTTCATGTGCTGACTAATTGTTCCAAAGCACCGACAGACAGCTGCAACAAACCATGCGCAGGAGGGACCGACCGATGCGAAGGCAGGTAGTGCCTGCTGCCTGGGTGTTGTTGCTATGTGCCCACCTTCAACAGCGTTTAATAAAAGAAACATTTTTATTTCGGTAATGTTAGGTAGGGTTACTAATTTAAGTGAACATAGTTTGTGAGATAGTATATTTCTTTTCCGGATCTGTTTTAGGATGCAAGACCCATTGTACCCTGGTGGAATGGTCAAATTCACACTTAATTGCGATTGGTTGGGAATATACTTTTGAGTCCAAACAGCTACTGGCTGGATTATATGTGCAGCTGCTGAATGGAATTGCTGTGGTGTTATCTCTGTTGCCTGCAAGCGATGCGGCGGACCCGATGTTGCCTAAAGTGCCATCCTCTGGGGTCATAATCCCCAGGAGTCCTAACCGGAGCTCTTTGATGTGCTGCTACTATGGCGTAGAATTTTGCAATACGCCTCTTAATTTCCTCCTTCACGTATGGAAGAGATGAGGCTTTGTGAAGTAATCTCACGGGAAAGAAGCGGCCATGGCGGCTGGACATAGGGTCCGGCCTGCTTTTATTTCGGCTCTGCTTTCTGGTAACTTCCACCACATGGTCACACTACCAGGTAAAGGGACCGGCTAGCGCTCTATAGAAGGTAGTTCACTCACCTAGTTACGCTACATAAATACAAAATACGTGCTACATTCACCTAGCTCCCTCTAACCATTCTCCAACAAAGTAATATTACAAAAGCTTATTCCTCTATGTTCACGTTAATGGATATAGACTTTTGTAGAAAGGGTTTTATTCTATATTTCCTTGCAGGTTCAATAATAATATAAAAATACGGTAACATTAACGGGTATACATATGTTCTAGGAGTTTATCGATATTAATGACTTTGAAGTTCCGTTCTCTTTGTATGATTAGGGAGGGAAATAGAACGATTTCTCATTTTAGAAAAGTAAAAGTTTTGGAAAATTCAAGCCAGTAAGAAAAAATATTGCAGAAAGGACTAAAAAGGTATCCGAAAAATTGGGTGGAATGTAATATTCTACCTATTATATATATGCAACAGAAAAAAACAACCACAAAGGTTCAGATGCTCCGCAAAATGACACACTTAGGAAAATATAAACATGCAAAAGAAATATATCGAAAACAGCCAATACAAAGCTCTTTTTAGATAGAGATTGTACTCTTTAACACGTTTTATAGTGAAAATACATTAAAATAGGAGTAATTCTTCATATCATCACCATAATTGGTTATTTGAAGTAAAATAGCAAATCGACGCTTTATAAAATAAAAATTAATATGTTCTTACCATGTAAAGTTTAAACTTTAAGTGAGAGAATTTTATGGGGATACCGTATTGAAATAGTGGAAGAAATTGCTATTGCTATGGAGTTTGGTACTCATCCAGCTTCCCGTCTTCAACTCATATTTAATATGTAGGCATTTGTTTCTCCAAAATTCCTTTAATTTTGGTTTCGAGACATCTTAAAACTTTTAATTTCGATGAAATATACCCAATATTTCTTTTCTGGGGTAGAATATCATGAATACTTTCTCTACCTATAAAAGATAAACAGCAGAGAATGCCAGAACATGTGACCCTGAGTCGTAGTCCACCTTACTTGTGATGGTTATAGTTCATTTATATATTCTTATGAATATAACAGGCCTAAGCCCGATCACAATGTTCATCATAACTGTGTGGATACATAAAGTAATAACATAGCTAAACACTAGAAGCGAACAAGAGCAATATCAATGAACACAAAAAAAAATCTAGAAAGAGGAAAACAAGGAATAGAAACAATTATATAAAGAAAAAGAAGAAAAATGAAGGTGGATTTAGTAAATAATTGCACTATTGTTTCTAATTACAATACTATTATTACTAACTTATAGATTATACTATTCTGCGAAAAAATAGTTTATCTTATTATGGAATTTATATTATTGAGTTTGAAACATTTTGAAAACATCTATACGGAAACAATGAAGTTCGATATTACATAATTATATGCAATGGTGAATTTTTAAGGATTTCTGTATTTGCTCTAGAGATGAAGAAATGCCTCTTGAATTGGCTAATTTTACTCAATACTCAAAATAATATCCTCTCTGCAATATTAATACCATCAATAATCGAATGTGATACTTAATACAAATATATTAATCCCGTAATGGCTCTTCTGAAATTTAGAGATTTGTATTCAAATATTTTTAAAAAAGTTTCATAATTTTTAGGTCTAGGGTACTATCCACTTTTTAAAAACAGAATATATTTAAAAAAATGTACTGTACTTTTCCTATTATACTGGCATGCCTTGTCGTCTTAGTATTTCAAATAATGGATGCATGTTCGAGCTTTTGTCTAAAAATGAGTTATAAAGTCGAATTAAAGTTTTTTCTTTAAATGAGCAAGAATTTCGAATAATGGAGCCTAGATATTTTAACGACTTTGCTACGATTAATTGAATGTCCGTTGAACCTGAGATTTGAACTATTTCAAGGAGTGGTGAGTAGTATAGATTTGGGAGAATCAGCACAGTGTAGATAAGATGCTGAACTCTCCTCTGTGTTAATATATGAGTGATGTAGAATGCTCATTGATTTAGAACTCTCCTATATGAAAATCGAGTTGTAAAAGAAGGGGAGTGTTGGCGTAGTGCCGTTCTCCCCTGTGCAGTGAGATGTTTTTGAGGGTTGGGATGATGATGATGATGATGATGATTGTGTGTGTGTGTGTGTTTTTTTTTTTCTTTATTGATAACAATCAGCATGCCCCACTACATAGTAGTATTACATGCATTACATTACATTTTTCCAACATTTGATTTTACAAATTGTACATATTTACATGTTAATATTACATTAGATCTTTTAGCAGTAAAAAGATTACAGTTTTGTGTGTGTGTGTGTGTGTGTGTGTGTGTGTGTGTGTGTGTGTGTGTGGTAACGGGGGTTCCGGGGATGTTTGAATTAAATGTGAATTCTTTTCGATGTGTGTGTGTGCTTGAACTCTCATGTATTCTTTTCGATGTGTGTGTGCTTGAACTCTCATGTATGAATATCGAGTCTAGGGTTCGATATTGTGATGGGGTGGGGTGGGTAACGGGGGGGTTCCGGGGATGTTTGAATTAAATGTATTGATAGTAATTCTTCGATGTCTGTGCTTGAACTCTCATGTATGAATATCGAGTCTAGGGTTTGATATCTATTACGTTTAGTACTTCGATGTCTGTGCTTAAACTCTCATGTATGAATATCGAGTGTAGGGTTTGATATTTATTACGTTTAGTGTATGATATATGATGCAGTATCGATATTCTTTAGATAAAAGAATATCGAGAGAAAGATTAGGTATGTTTACTGGGAGAGATTTATGAAAATAAATGTAATAAGACATTCTGGTAAGGGGTGTTCCCTATGCAGAATCTCTCCTTGAGCTATTGTATCCAAGAGCGATGTAAAGGTTAAGAAAAGGTTAAATTCCATTCCCACATCGAGGTACGAGAAAATATAAAATCTGTTCAACAATGAAGTATAAGAATGGATATGTAAATCTATGTGAGAGGGTCGCATGACAAAGAAATGTCCCCTCTAAGCATGATAAAAGTGGTACATAGCAAGTGTATATAAAATAAAAGCACTAGCCATCTCTTTAAGAATGATAAAAAAAATTGAGAGAAAAGTATAAGAATGCAAATGTAAATCTGTTTGAAAGGGTATTCATGATAAATGAACGCACCCTCTAAGCACGATAACCTAAAAAGAATATTCCCTCTAAGCATGATAAAAGTGGAACATAACATCGAAAATAAAATAAAAGCACTTACCATCTATTTAAAAATGATTAAGATAACGAGAGAAAAGTATCTCATCTTAAATATATATGAGTAATACAAAACTGATCAATCAATACGATAATATATATACGCAAGTAGGGATCTATAGTGTAGATATCCTAACTATCCATGGCAAGATATCACCCTCCATATAAAACAATTGTCTAGAAAATCTCCCCTCAGTATTACGAATACTCCACTGAACTACATCCCCCTTGGTATGTAGGTCAGAGAAAAAAAAAAAAGAGTGAATCTCTCCAGACTGGTGACAGGGGTGTTCAAAACATTCTTATTGCTGTAGCGAAGTCTAATTTTGTCAAATAACGTTAGGAAAAAAAAGAATATATTTTAAAATTAAACGAATGAATCTATATATTTGTATGAATGATGAAACAATACTATGAATGTGTTAGTATACCAAATGTAAAAAAAAAAAATCAAATGTTCAGAAAAATATATTTTGTACAAGTATGTATGTGTGTAAAGAAATGTGTAACTATATCACCCTCCCCTCCAAGATGTAGGGAACGAATCACAGTTAGTGTGCGCACGCAACATGGTGTTTGGGAAGGAGAGATACGGTTGGAGGGGGTGTAAAAAATGATGAACCTATATAAAGTTTAAACTATGATAATAAAGTTACTAGTAATACCTTCAAACTTATAACGTAGTCACAACTACTTTAAACATATAGCGTAATATGTAGACAGTAACACCTCTCCCGGACGGAGGGGGGGCGGAGCATCTGTTAATAAATACCGCAGTACGGATGTGTGAGGAGGCAGTCGATTCTCTGGAAATATGGATCCTACAGGTAAGATAGAAAAGTTGTATACTGTAATTCATTTTTTATCTCTGTGTACGAAGAATGTTGAAGTAATACTGATTCGTGTGTGCTTATATGTATGTTTCAGATCATGAGATGCTACAGCTAAATCAACTAGCTGAAGGTGGAACACATCTTCCCACAAAGAAACTACGTGAATTAGATCAGTCCGTTCAACACATCATTCGATCCGTCAAAACCGTGAAGACCAGATATGGTGAACGGGTCGTCGTCGAAACATCAGATTTCCAAGTCTTCCTCCCGGAGAGATTCAAACACATGACCGCAGCGCAGAAAGATCTACTAAATCGTGGTGACTGCATACTCCAATACCATGGCGAGGAAACACTAGAAAGGGGTTTCAAACGACATAAATTGTCTTTTTTAAGCAGCCCGTAATGTCGTCAAAAGGTGAGTATAATTATTGAATAAAATTTCATAAAAAAAGTGATAATGTAGTTACTTGCATGTAAATGTGAAATCGTACATGTTGTATTAGAACTTAAAGTGTTAATTATCGCACGTCATGTAGTATTAGTAATTGAATGTAGTTACTTGCATGTAAATGTGAAATCGTACATGTTGTATTAGAACTTAAAGTGTTAATTATCGCACGTCATGTAGTATTAGTAATTGAGAGTGAACGTTGTAGGGTTAATTTTCATGTGTAATAATTACGTACATGTGAATATCGTAGTTCAGTTACGTTATTTCACATGCATGTTAGTTACGTTTGTTTGTTACACGTAAAAGTAACGTTGTAGGTGAAAAAAGAACGTTAATTTATATGTGTAAAACGTACATGTGAATATCGTAGTTCAGTTACGGTATTTTACATGTATATGGTTTACGTTGTGTGTTTTATCATTTATGTAAGGGAGAGAGCATTACGTAAAACAGTTACATACTATCTGAATATTGTAGTTACGTGATGATAGCAATAATTGTAAAATACATAATCATTATGTAACTATTTTCATATGTAAAAGTTACATGCATGTTACGTTCTACGTAAAGTATAGAGTTTACGTAAAATTGAGATTCATACATGTAAAAGTTATTAACATGTATGTTATTTCTGTTACCACCTTACATACATGTAAATCAATGTTCCCGTATGTAAAGTTAATCGAATGTTGTAATTGCTTTTTTCAGAAACGACGACAAGATGCTCCGATACTGCCACTGGACAACCCTCGATTCAGCAAGATGAAACCTGTTCGAACGTGACCCAGGCTAAACGATTACGATGTATTCACAGTGAGTCTGCTTTCAAAAAACGATTATCCACCTACGAAATTCACAACTGTGTTAATATACTTGACCCCGTCATATTCTTAGCAGAATGCAAACCTTTAATTTTGAATGAAATTGATAAGGGCTTAAACATGTATAAATCAGGTCTTAAGATAGGATCCTGTTTATCCTGTCAATATGTCATAATATCACAAGAGAGCGATAATATTCATACATTTAACCTTAACAGTAAACTTGAGGTGATATTGCAATCTACAGATAAATCTATATGGTATGAAGAGAAGATTGTACAACCTATACTAGATCATATGGATAATTTTGAATCGCGTACCAGTTCAAAAGCTTTATACAGTATTGAGAAATTAACAATATATGTGACACAATACGATTCATTGAATGCAGGGATGTATACTGAATTACCCGACTTTATAAAATCGAAGAGAGCTGTTATTAACATTCGTAATACTGATAAATATTGCTTTGCATACTGTCTGTTAGCATCCAAATACCCAGTAGAACGTAACAAGAATCGACCCACCTCCTATAAAAGATATGATTTTCGTAACGAATTTAACTTTGAGAATATAACATTCCCCGTATCATTGAAAGATGTAGAAAAATTCGAGAATCAAAATTCAAATATTTCAATAACGATATACGGTGTTGAAAATAAATCGATTATTCTCTTATATCAACCAAGAGAGATAAAATCACATCATGTTAATCTTTTAATGTATAAAAGACATTATTGTCTGATAACAGACTTGTCACGTATGCTAGGAAAGCAGCTAACTAAACATAATGGGCGAAAATGGTTATGTAACAATTGTAACTTGTATTTCACATCAGAATCACGTTTAAATAGTCATAAAAAGAGGTGTATGATGAATCAAATTATCAGAATGCCCGAGGATGGTAAAACTGATCTCGTTGAATTTAACGCATATTCGAAATGTCTAAAAGTTCCATTCGTGGTTTATGCAGACATAGAATGTATCTTACGTAAGGTAGATTCGTGTCAAGATGTGTCGAGTAAAAGCTGGACACGTGCCATTCATAAACATGAAGCGTATGCAATTGCATTACATTTGGTCTGTAGTTATGATAAAAATTTAACACGTTTCAAATCATTTGAAGGTCCATATGCAATTGAAAATTTTCTTAAAGAATTAACGTTAATTGCAAATCAGGTCATTAATATATATGCTAATAAAATTGAAATAAGTATGAGAGATGTGGATGAGCTAGAATATCAAAATGCAACACGATGTCACATATGCAAACGTGAATTTCTTAACTCGTGTATAAAGGTTCGTGATCATTGTCATTTGACTGGAAGTTACGTTGGCCCAGCTCATAAGCACTGCAATTTAAATAGGAAAATGCCAGGATTCATACCAATATTCTTTCATTGCTTGTCAAAATACGATGCTCTTTTCATAGTAAAGAAACTAGGTTACGATACGGAACCTATCAACTGTATTGCACAAACTTCTGAAAATTACTTATCCTTTAGCAAAATATATACAAATTCCAATGGAATGAGTATATATCTAAGATTTCTGGATAGCTATCGTTTTTGGATTCAAAACTTAGTAACCTTTCGGATATGTTAGAATCAGATGATTTTCATTACACCAATAATATGTACACGAATCCTTTGCATAGACAACTGATGAAACGCAAAGGTGTCTTCCCGTACACGTATGTGGATTCTATAGAAAAATTATACGAGAATAGTCTACCATCCAAACATCAGTTTGATCATGTAAGCGATGAGGATTATAGTCATGCTAGAACGGTATGGAATGAATTCAACGTTAAAAATCTGGGTGAATATTTAAATATATATCTTAAGTGCGATACATTAATACTAACGGACGTGTTTGAACGCTTCCGTGAATTAAGTATCGGTTTGTACGGACTCGACCCGTGTCAGTATTACACACTTCCCGGGTTAGCCTATGATGCAATGTTAAGAACGACTGGTGTACAGATTTCATTATTAACAGATAAGACTATGCTAGATTTCTTCGAAAAAAGGAATACGAGGTGGAATTTGCACTGTGTCCAAACGGTATGCAAAGGCGAATAACAGATACATGACTAGCTATGATAACACTCAACCAACTAGTTATTTAATGTACGTTGACTGCAATTCTTTATATAGTTATACAATGGAAAATAATAGCTTACCATACACTGATATAAGGTGGCTAACTGATGCTGAAATTAAATCAATAGATTTTATGTCTATTACAAGTGATTCTGACGTGGGATATGTGTTGGAAGTAGACTTTAAATATCCACAGGAACTTCATGATATACAAAATGATTTGCCATTATGCCCTTTGAATGAAATCGCTCCAGGTGATAAGTATACAAAATTGCTAACAACATTGAATGATAAAAATAAATACGTATTACATTATCTCAATTTTCAACAATGTGTTAAACTTGGTTTGATTCCATCGCGTATACATAGAGTAATAGGTTATAAACAATCTAACTGGATAAATCCTTACATTGAACTCAACGTTCGTAAACGTATTGAAGATAAGACGAAATTTGGTCAAAATCTATGGAAGTTAATGAATAATTGTGTTTATGGAAAATTTATAGAGAATGTAAAACGTTATAATTCATTTCATTTAGCTACCAGCTGGAAACGAGCGCGTAAATTGTTAGCTCGACAGACATGTATAAGGTACGTGATTTTTGATGAAAATTTAATAGGTATAGAATTGGTCAGAGATGAAATATTGATGAATAAGCCAATATACATAGGACAAGCAATCCTGGATCTATCCAAACATAAAATGTATGATTTTTATTATGAAATTCTGAAGAAAAAATTGAAAGATGTAACTTTAATCTATACGGACACGGATGCTTTTCTCTTTGAATCTAGCTGCGATATATATGAATTTATTAAAACCAATATACATTTATTCGATACATCTAATTATCCAATGGATAATGTGTATGGTATTCCGTTAGCAAACAAGAAAATTTCAGGATTATTCAAGGATGAGCTAGCCGGTAGAGTGATGACTGAATATGTAGGGTTGAAATCGAAATTATATAGTTATCGATATGATACTGAAGTGATTAAAAAATCAAAAGGTGTAACAAAAGATTCGATGAGATTCATAACCTTTGAACAATATCTCTCATGTATTACACATCCTGACACGATACATCGAAGCATGCAGACATGTTTCAGAAGTTATAAACATGATGTTCATACCATTGAATCTAATAAGATAGCTTTAAGTGGTATCGATACAAAACGATACATTCCCAATAATTCATTTTCAACATTAGCATGGGGACATTATGCTATAGAAAATTGTCAAGTGTAATTTTCTTTTTCTTTTCTCAATAAAGCATAGATTCAACTGAGTTAAAAGGTATTACTAGGCCACGATAATAACATATTACTGTATTTTAAAAAAAAATAATTGAGTTTCAAGTATAATTGTAAAGTGTGTTACAACTGAGTTAAAAGGTATTACTAGGCACATGATAATAACATATTACTGTATTTCAAAAAACGAAATAATTGAGTTTCAAGTATAATTGTAAAGTGTGTTACTAATTACATGATAATAACATATTTACATCATTTTAAAATATATTTACTAATTATATCAAAATGTTATTATCATATCTCCGTTAAGGGGTGAGGGGGGGATTTATATATAATCAATGTGAACTATGCATGTACAAAGGCTCTCATTTCAGCTATAATCATGTATGATGTTTGTTTATCGTATATTACTAATTACTTCAAATTGTAATTATCATGTTTACGTTAAGGGTAGGTGAATTTATATATACTCAATGTGAACTAGCATGTACGTTATGTTAAAATCTCTACAATTAAATGTTAATTCAACTATAATCATGTATGATTTTTTTTAAAAAAGTATAAAAATGTTATTATCATGTTTAAGTTACGGAGATGTGAATTAGCAGTTACAGAAGATGTCAGGAATCAATGTGAACAAAAAAAATCAAACACAATATATCATTAAAATTATATTTCTTTATTGAGTTGTGTGTTTTTTTTTATTTATACAATGTCCACCTCATTAATCCATTCACGGGTAGGAAATCCTAACCATTTCACCAGAATCCTATCACCACGACGTCTGATGATCCTTTCAACTAAATACGTGTCTGGATATTGAGTTTTCTGTAATTCATAACCGTAGAATGCTCCTTCAATCAGTTTACCCTCCAGATCCTCGATGAGATAGGTCAATGGATGTGTCCTTTGCACTGTACGTATCCTAAAGACTTCAACACTCCAATTTGGTAGATAACCTTTCTCCATAACAACTTTATGCTTAGAAATCCTCACGTAGTCACCAACACGATGAAGCCTAGATCTTCGCTTCTCACGCAGACTTCTATCATATTTGTAGACGCTGAGCAGGAGAGAATTATCACGAACTTCTACAGGCTTCATACGAATCGTTCGATGGTAAGTATTATTGTATGTATGAATAATTCTAGGTAGTATGTTTATCCATTGATATGAGCCTTGAACAATAAATTCCTTATGCAAAATCAGTTTGATCGTTCTTATTAAACGCTCCACTGCAGCAGCCTTAACGTGAGTGAATGTACTGTAATGAGTAATATTATTACGATTCATTAGTTCGCGGAAATGTTTATTGTAAAACTCCCTTCCTTTATCAGATTGAACATTCTTCGGAAACGATTCCATTTCATTCAATATCTCCTCCATAGCAGTCGAAACGTTAATACCACTTTTATCACGTAATGGTCGTGCATAAGCCATCTTGGAATAAAAATTGCATGCAAGAAGAATATACTTATAATTCCTATTGTCTCTTGCATAATTAGACATGTCCATAAGATCTATTTGTACTAAATCGTTCATTCCTTTGCTTATGATCTTACGACGTAAAAATCGTCTTCTAGCTGGTGCATGTAACTCGGTTGCAATGCGACGTTTTATCATGCTATAATTTTTGATGTTTTAAGTTCTGTAATAATTTCTTCTATCTCGGGTGAGTGATTCAAATTACCTGCATCCCTCGACGCAACTAATAATCTTAATCTGTTTATTATTTCATTCGGATCGTTCCAGTAGACGTAATCTAAGTTTCTCTGCGGTACATGTTCTTTCCAACGTAAACCAAATCCAGTTCGATTACTAACAAGGTCACGAATGATATGACGATACTTGAACCCTCGATTTGCTCTTAAACGTCCATCTCTTGAATAACCGTGTCTGTAAACTTGAGTATTCTGTAAGATTTGTGAATACACGTCTAAATCATCATCTGTGTACGATGTCTTGCGAGGTAAACGTTTAAATAATAATTCATATAAGCCTGCTGTGGGTTCATACGTTTCTGTTCCTATCTGAACACCATCAGATTTAAACACAACTGTCTTGTTACCCAATTTATACTCATTATCCTCGTAACGTATGCCGTAAGTATTGTCCATGTCACTCGAACTGGCAGTTCGAACCTTGTGTAGATACTTTGACACGAGATCAGATCCGTTAGCATCATCTGTAGTTTCGTCGTCGTCGTTGTTGTCTTGGTGTGATTTCGCTATTACTTTCAATGGTTCGGTTACAGGTTGAAGAACTTCAGACATGACTCGTTGCGTTTCGAATTTCATTCCTTTGAGAGAACGTAACTTTTCTCTTATTGCCCTACTGTGACGGGCAATGGATTCCTTAAGTCTTATAGCTTCAACATCCATATCGAAATGAATGTATAATTAATCAGCTACTGCTAATTTATATGAAACTATCAGTTCTATACTTAATATATGACCATCTTTAGCACGTCCGACTGGCGCTGTAAACGATAGAATATCGCCAGTTTCAACTCTTACAGGATATCTTTCAACTAATCTTCCGTTTATTGCAAACAATGTATCATTTACAGCATGCGGATGTACCGATGATACGATGGAACACGAGAGTACACTTCCATTTCCAGGAACTTTATAGTATTCGAGTCCCGATGTTAACGTATACCTTAAAGAGGGACCTCGAAACGGACGTGTTTGTAATGAAATTATGAGTTGTGCTTTCAATTGTTGTAACATAGTGTTTACAACATTTCTCATTCGTGTTTTCATAGTATGAATATCATTATTTATGGTGATTAGTTTATTATCAAGTTCCGTTTGTCGTGCGGTTAGTTCTTTCACTTCTTTTTCTACAGCTGTAGTAATAGTCTCGCTAGCGGTGGTGATTGTTCTAGTTAACTGACTTTGTAATTCATTCTGTTTCCGTGTAATAGTATCGGCAATGTTTGTTATAGTCTCAGTTAAACCCGTTTGCAATTCATTATGTTTCTGTATAAAGAAATGATTAACATAACTCATGGTGACTGCATCACTATCATCTATCGGGTCGGCTAAATCCTTCAATCTCTTCATTCGAAATGATAGAGTATCATTAGAGTCGTGAATTGGAATCCTATCATCTACATATTTTTTATTAGGAACGTCGTGTTCGTGAAGGGGGTCCAACAGCGTTTTCATTCTTATACCATCTATAATGACATTATTTTCGGAATCACGTTTAAATGCATATTTACTTAAGTACTCCATTAAATTGTTGTATTGGATGTCGAGCGATTTTTGTATGTGATCCCTAAGCATAGCTTCAAACTCGCCCATACGCTGATACGAGGTCTGCTCGCTGAAGATCTGCATTCGATTCTCGACGTCAGCCGTATGCGTATCCACATAACGTTTAGTCGATGCATCGTCACCTTCTTCAGGGTCGTGAATATTGCACAACCGCTTTCCCTTGAATCGATAGTTTCCCGATCCATCTCTAGTTATGATATATCGATTGAACACACCCCTAGAGGGTATGATTCTTCGGGATCCGAACCTGTCGATACTCATTGCTTAAGTGATGGATTATTCTATTTATTCATTCTGATAAAGCGATCAAAACCGTGACGGTAGCGTCCCTCGTTCAGTGGATATTCTGGTACTATAACAACAAAGGAGCGTTCATCACTCTCCCATATATGTTTACACATATTCTTAAATTCATCATAGGACATTTCGGTATTTACATAATCTTCGTATATATGTTTTAAATTGAGATTATCCTGTCTAAAGAATATAATCATATTTGCATTATCTCTAATTAAATGTTTAGGTACTTTAGCATATGATTGTGCTAAATATATAGCATCGACATTACGATGTCTACCCATACTGTAATATGAAGCTATCTTACCCTGTTTTTCATTTATCACATCATCAAATACGAATATCGAATTTTCTCTAGCATCCGACGTTTGAATCACTTTATCACCATCATCGAACGTAAATACACCTATATCGGGTATAGTTTTCAGTAACCTGAGTAAATATCGATATTTAGGTTGTTGCAACGATTTCGAGTATATGTAGAGGTTTTCGAATCTCAGACCATTCTCGTGAATAAGCAGGTTGAGTAAAACGTTCGTTTTTCCAGCATTTGAACTGCCCAGTATGAGCGCTCTGACGTTACTCGGAAACAACGTACCGTGTCGTCCTTTGCGAATGTCGTCCTCGAAATCTAACACCTGTATGGGTAGTGTACACTTTTGCTTTACTATCTCCATATCGCGACTAATACTTATAAAGCATAAGTTTTGTCTTTTATCTCGTTCGTGATAAGGGCAATCTATGTCTTTACTGGATTTAGTCAATCGTCATAGGAATCGTATACTTATAAAGCGCACGTTTTGCCTTTTTTATTTCATAGTGAGACATGCGCTCTACACGTGCACGCAAAGGTTCGGGAATTCTTAATTCCTTGATTAATTCATTACCATTTGAGGCACATTTACCAGGTTATCGTTTCTGCGGTCCCGGAACGAAACTACATAAACGCTTGCAGAGAGGTGACTTACCGGTGAACGGGTTAGATTCAGCGTGTCTGGATCACGATCGGGCTTACGCAGAGAGTGCTGATACAGAATCTCGTCGTCTAGCCGATAAGGTGTTGGTAGAGAAAGCTTGGAGACGTGTAAAGTCTGCCGACGCTTCTTTGGGCGAACGACTTGCAGCTCGACTTGTGACTACACTTATGAAGGGTAAATTGGCAGCGGGCGCTGGCATGCGTAAACGTCGCAACAAGAGAGGTGGTTTCTTACCTTTGCTACCACTTTTAGCAGCTCTAGGTGCAGCAGGTGGTCTAGCTGGAGGTGCTGCTCAGATTGCTACGGCTGTCAATAAGAAACGTTCGGATGCAAAACAACTTGCGGAATTAACACGTCACAACGAGCGCATGGAATCTTTGGCTCAGGGCAAAGGTCTTCGCCGTAAGAGACGTCGTAAGGGTAGAGGATTATATCTTCGATCAAAAAACTCGGGGCGAGGCCTATATTTATCCCGGAAAAAGCCCTGAGTGCTAACGAGATCGATTCGTATGCACGACGTCTACACATTCCACATTTTAGAGGTGTCTACATGATCGATAAACTACCTCCACGTCCTCGATACTATGAGAGAATAGTAGTGAATCTGGATACATCAAATAACCCTGGTACACATTGGGTTGCTGTACGTAAGGATGGTGACGTTGCCTACTACTTTGACAGTTTCGGCGATCTGAGACCTCCGGAAGAGATAGAAACGTACCTTTCGGGTGTCAAGCTCCTATATAATACGACGAGATTTCAAGAATTCGATTCTGTGATTTGCGGTCACTTGTGCCTTCAGTTTCTCCTCGATGAGTTACACGATCACCGTGAGTGGTAGTGATACCAGCTTCTCTACATTTCTAAATCCACCATTACATCTGGATCCTAACGGACATTACGAGATAGCTCTATTGAATTTTGAGACTTTTTACTCGATTCCGAATGTGGACGAGAGTAATAATCTATTCCATTACGTTCGCGATGGAGAAGTCGAACGTATAGTAATTCCACCGGGTACTTATGAATTGGATGATATCGCCAGATTGATCAAGGATGCTCTCGACATCGGTGACGACTTTATTCTACGTGCTAATAATAACACCATGAAATCAGAAATTCAATCTCCCTATATTATCGACTTTAGTCGTGAGAGATCTATTGCTTATCTTCTCGGTTTCACCTCTAAACAGAGGGTACCGCAAACGTGCTGACCGAGGCTAATGATTTGGTTAACATATTCAAGGTCAGCATCATACGTATCGGGTGTAGTCTTGCAACGGGATCTTTCATCAATGGTAAAAGTGGTCATTCTCTGTATGAATTTTTCCCATCGGTACCTCCAGGTTATCATATCTCGCAGGAACCATCAAGTCCTATATATTTACCAATCATCGATACGAATCTCATTGATCATCTCGACATTAGAGTGGTAGACCAGAACGGCGATAAGTTAGATTTCAGGAACGAAACCATCACTGTACGATTGCACATACGTCGTAATGGGTATAAGTTTTAAGAGACGATGCTATATTAAAAAACATCTCTCGAGATTGACCTCTACTCGATCATCGACCCGCAAGCTAATCACATCGTCTAATCGAAAATTTCTCGCTAACTTAGGCTTCAAGTGCTATGATGGATGTGTTGGACGTGACCGGGATTCCGACCTTTGATGATAAGATCAGTAAGGAGGAAGAACACGTATTCCTACCGTACAATACGTCAGCTCTCGATGTGAACGATGAAATTAGAATTCCATGTCAAGCTGAAGATTTGTACACGCTTCCTAGTAGAAGTTATCTCTACATTGAGGGGACTCTCACTAAACCTGACGGCACCGTTGCCACATCGAAATTGAGTAACAATGCTATGGCATTCCTATTCGATGAGATTCGTCTGGATATGAATGGAACGACTATTGATAGAACTAGGAATCCGGGCATTTCATCAACGATGCGTAACTATGCAGCACTGAATGAACTGGAATCGAATCGTTTACTAAATGCTGGATGGATCTATCCTGGAGGTGTGGTAGACATCGTGAATACATCGAATGGTATCTTCAATGCTATCGTTCCTCTTTCGATGTTGCTGGGTTTCGCCGACGATCACAAGGAGGTCATACTTAATAGCAAGTTTGAACTTATTCTCATTAGATCTAAGGATTCTAATAATTGTATCATTGGAAACGATCCTACAACCATACAACTAACTAGACTCGAATGGAGGATGCATGTACTTCGACTTTCAGATTCTGAACGAGTTGATAAACTTAAACTCGTCAAATCGGATAAACCTCTACACGTCGCATTTCGAACTTTGGACCTTCACACTCAACCTGCTGTACCTCAAACTAAAGCGTTCACATGGAACATTGCAACCACGACTAAACTTGAAAAACCACGTTTCGTCATAGTCGGTGCACAAGTGGATAGATTGAATCATCTCGCTAAGGATGCCTCTCTATTTGATAATTGTAATATCACCAATCTGAAACTTTATCTCAACAGTGAATCTTACCCCTATCACGATATGAATATTGATTTCGCCAATTCGAAATTTGCATCTCTGTATGATCAATATTCCAAATTTCAATCATCCTACTATGGAAAGGAGAATTACCCTCTTTTGAAAAGGAACGACTTTCTGAAATATGCACCGCTATTCGTCATCGATTGCTCTCATCAACCTGAGGATACTGTGACGGGGGCAGTGAATGTCAGATTGGAAGTTCAAGCATCGTCAAATTTTCCTGCACAAACTTCATTATTCTGTTTAATTATTCATGATAAATTATTCACTTATAAACCACTAACTCATGTTGTACAATCTATCATATAGGTGTAATAAATAAAACATTACAAATTCAAATTATCTTTTTATTGACTTTAACATACATCTCCAATATCCTCTTCCTTGCACTCCTGCTTTTTGCATCATATGAACATAATGATTTATGAATATCATACAACTGATATAAATTTCTTTCAATATATGGAATTAGTCTTTTAAGTCCATTGAATGCAGTACTATTCAGATTTATACTGCCCACATTTAAACATGTATTCACAAACGTTATTTCTTGCATCTTATTCATACATAACATTATATTAAATGCATATATTATATTTTCACTGTACGGTGCACATGGATGCTTACCATCTTTCAGATACGTATCCAAAACACACAAATTTGACATTATTACCTCCCAATCCTCTTTTGTAATATACACAAACGTATCGTCATGTGTGGCTTTAATGTAAAGTGATGGGAGTTCATTGTATAATCCTATGTTCACACGAAAGTCAATGCTGATGGAGATGTCGTTATCGTTCATGCACACACTATTTACCATCACTCGCAACTTCCTCCTCTACTTCTTCTGCGAAGGGTGTGAAGGGTTCGAACATCATTATGATGAAACTGTCTTGATCGAACGTCTTCTTGGCTTTGACGATTCTCGGTTTGCAGTTCGTCTTCTTCTTTTTCTTGTCTCCTTTCTTACTGGATCTGCGGACATACACGAACTATGTCTCAACATCGTGAATATTTAATACACTTGTTAACGTAAAACTCTTATTATTTTATACTCACTTTTCTATGACTTCCTCCTCGGGTTTCGATGTACCGATATCCTTAAACGGATGATCATTGTACGGACCGCACACATCTTCACCTTGATCCTGTTCGGACTGGCATGCCACATCTTCACTTTGGGCTTTACTGAAATAAACATATTTATCATTAGTTATATAACACATAACAACACTTTCACGTTAACGCACAATTATAATTCTACTTACCCGAGATACACTTTACAATTCTTTCCGCATTGAGCATAAGATGTGAGCGAATCATGATAGGAAGGATTCTTGCAAATCACTTGATGCATCTTTCCATCACACGTTTCATCGTGGTGCTCAACCCAATGCTTTTGCAAATCTTCGAAGTTGCGTAGATTCTCCCAGAATCTGGTATCACTTTCAATGATAGGAGTTGTTGTTCCACTCATCTTGACGTTGCGATGTGAAGTGAGAATGCATTCGTTCCCGAGTGAGCAGATGGGTGATGAAACGTGATCATACCTGTCTTCCCCCTCCCCATCCTATCGTCGATTGTACTTAACGTACGGAGTGTTTGTGTGAAGTGAGGACACGTTCGTTCCCGAGCTGGCGGGACAGGGTGAGACCTGTTAATTCGAATTTACTATATTACCGTTTTATCACGTTCCCCCCTTCCACCCTCTTGTCGCTTGTACTGGAGGAGGACTAGTGTTTATCCTATCGTACATGAATGGGTATCGAACCGAGGACTCTATGTTCATATATATGAATCCCCCCGAGAACTCGATATTCATAGATGACCCACACATATACACATATGCACAAATCTTGAGGAATGACAACACGTCATCACCCTTATACTTCAATGTGGAATAGATTTATATTTTCTCGTACCTCGATGTGGGAATGGAATTTAACCTTTTCTTAACCTTTACATCGCTCTTGGATACAATAGCTCAAGGAGAGATTCTGCATAGGTAACACCCCTTACCAGAATGTCTTATTACATTTATTTTCATAAATCTCTCCCAGTAAACATACCTAATCTTTCTCTCGATATTCTTTTATCTAAAGAATAACGATACTGCATCATATATCATACACTAAACGTAATAAATATCAAACCCTACACTCGATATTCATACATGAGAGTTTAAGCACAGACATCGAAGTACTAAACGTAATAGATATCAAACCCTACACTCGATATTCATACATGAGAGTTCAAGCACAGACATCGAAGTACTAAACGTAATAGATATCAAACCCTAGACTCGATATTCATACATGAGAGTTCAAGCACAGACATCGAAGAATTACTATCAATACATTTAATTCAAACATCCCCGGAACCCCCCCGTTACCCACCCCACCCCATCACAAATATCGAACCCTAGACTCGATATTCATACATCAGAGTTCAAGCACACACACATCGAAAAGAATACATGAGAGTTCAAGCACACACACACACATCGAAAAGAATTCACATTTAATTCAAACATCCCCGGAACCCCCGTTACCACACACACACACACACACACACACACACACAATCATCATCATCATCATCATCATCATCATCATCATCATCATCATCATCATCCCAACCCTCAAAAAACATCTCACTGCACAGGGGAGAACGGCACTACGCCAACACTCCCCTTCTTTTACAACTCGATTTTCATATAGGAGAGTTCTAAATCAATGAGCATTCTACATCACTCATATATTAACACAGAGGAGAGTTCAGCATCTTATCTACACTGTGCTGATTCTCCCAAATCTATACTACTGTGGTGTTCTATGGATATTATAGACGTATTTAACGTTTTTAATTTTTTGTGCTTATGGTGAAGGATACTTTTACGCACCTACTAATATTAAACTGGACCGAGCGGGATGGTTCAGACGGTTTCGTGGCCCGCATTCGGGAGGCTCGGGTTCGATTCCCGTGGCCGACCTACCTGAACCATAGTTATTTTCGGGTCTTCCCGGGTCGCTAGGCGAATGCTGGGTAGGTTAATTACATCCCCCGAATTTCCTGTCCCTCCATTTCATCTCCATTATCATTTCACATCATCTCTCATCTGGTGGTATCTTTCAGGGTAGAAGTTTCGGTGGGCGTCTTATCGGTGCATGGCAGGATGATATGTTCTGAGGTAAGGTACTTCCGCCTCCGGTAGGTTGGTTGCTAGTCTTCGCGTCTGGGACCATTTCGGGACCGCCAGCCAGGAATCTTTGGAGCTTGGCATCTGGGCTCGTTGCCGTCCCGCAATAGGGGACCGTGTCCGTTGTCCTGTCCTGTCGGGCGAAGTCTTTATCTAAGTAAAATAAAGGGACCCTGCACTCTGCACTGTGGTGGCTCCTTGGGTCGGCCGCCCTCTGTCTCCACTATCCTCCTCCTTCCTCCCGGGGCTCCTCACTTGGGGCATAGGGACAATGGGCCCAGCATGGTGACCTAAGTACCGAATCCCCTCCGTAGTGAAATAGAAAACATTATTAAATTGGAGTTTGTTTCGTTTCATAACATAGAGAGTCAAGATCCTGTTAAAGTTCTGTCTTTAAAATTGCAAACACTTTTATATAGCTTAATATCACCAGCTAACATTATCATTTTTTAAATGCTGGGTAAAACATTTTTTATGTCTCTCTTTCTCACCAATGCTGGTCTTAGGAGTCGCTCGGGTTCCCTCAGAACGAGGGAGCCAGAGCATTTGACCTGAGATACCAGGGCTGAGGGGTCGGTCCAACGCCTAGGATGATGGAGATATGAATCTTGGAGCAACTGGTGGAATGATAGTAACCGGAGAACCCGGAGAAAACTCACCCCAGTGCCATGTAGTTCACCGCAAATCCCACTTTTTGGTCGCCTGGGATCGAACCCGGGCCGCCTAGGAACCTCTGAATTGACATTAAATTGGAATAACTTGCAATTCTTGTACTGGACTGTCTGCCTATCTGTAATCTTGTTAGCTTGTAAAAGACTATCTTGGCAATAAATTACTAAACAATAGAATACTAAACCTAAACCATCTCAAGCTAATAAAATTCTAATTAAATTAATATTATTAACGAATTTTTTATCAAAAAATATTGAAGACCAAGAAAAAAGATCACCATTTGAATGTGGATTTGATCCTATAAGACCTTCTCATCTGCCATTCTGTCTTTTACATGTTATCCAAATATTTTCATTAATGGAAAAGCAAGACATAATTTCGATAACTTACTTAGCAAGTAAATAGTCATGATCAACTTTACCGAAAGCTTTCTTGAAAATGCATATACATCTACCTGTATAAACAGGTCTAGATCTGATAGTACATAATGAGTAAAGTTAAAGAGATTTGTAATCGTTGATCTCTGTTTCATATAACCTTGCCCCGCTGACATATATCACTCCGCGTGCAACTACCTTCCCCCTCACTCTAATTGGCTAATGCTTTCGCGCCATAGGCCATAGGCGGTGCCTTCCCGTCACATTTAAACCTGCAGTAAACGTCATAATTGCCAGGAAGATAGATAAAATCATACAAATAAGAATATGAAGGCATGCAAAAAGTAATGAACTTTATAATGAAACTCAGCAAGATGAAACTGAATGAATGAGCAATGAAACTGAAACAAGTTTATAATGAAAGGCCTTCGGCCTTTTCCACTGGGATTTTTTAAAATCAACACACATACCTTGCAAAAATGCTTGTCTTTCAGTCTTAAAAGTCGTGTCACGCCATACTTGTAGAGTGTCCTTCATTCACCCAAGTCTCGTCAAGGTAGTATGTTTTGCGATTTGTGTCCCGGTACAATCTGATTGTCCTTAAATAACGTCTTCGCTACACAACAATATCGCCCCTGGAGTGGTAGGTTTTCCTGTTGTCTCAATTTCATGTTGCGATGTTCCTACGCATCTAACACACCTGTAAGTTCAAAGCACAGCTGTTCAACTTCTCTGACTGACAAAGACGGATTCTTCTCTGTGAGTGCATTAAACACATGTGCCACAATTCTTTCTTCGCCGCTTTTTAAAGGTTTTCTCTTGCGATGCTTCAGCGAAAAACTGGCGGTAGACTCTGCCATTATACATACAATAAGTACATGCGCAATAAACGATCAATAAAATAATTTAGCCCTCGGACTCGGCACAACAAACCTTCGAATGGCGATATATGACTAATACAGTTCAAAACAAGGTTAGTGATAAAAGTCACATAAGCAAATATGTCATCACTACCGCTAAATCACGTGGTATCGTGCCATGTGCTTGAGAGCAAAGGAACCTCCTCTTTACTTCGTTTAAGAATTGACATGCATTTCAAATAAATCAACTCTGTTGCGTAATATATTTAATTCAAACAGTTACGAAAATATAAATTTGAAAATTCTCTTCCAACATATAAAGATATATCACCATGTTAAATACCGCACAAGAGTCTATACTACAATAGCAGCTAATGAGAGGTGATAAGGTCACATGACCGTTAAGAGATACGGGGCAACCTTATGTGAAACAAGGATTAGTCACTAAACCATGCTGTAGTGATGGAAACACCAACTTTATGTGTTTAAATTTATGTTTAATGCTTTCGATAACTTATCCATCTTAGAATTTCCGGATTCAGGAGTGGGATTTACTTTGGTTTCTTTCCATACATTGAGGAAAACTTCTTGATGCAGGATTTGGTTATAAATTAACGTTAGAGGGCATAGTAATAATTCTCCACATCCTTTAAAACCATAAGTCGGTATTCCGTCAGTCTCTGCAGATCTTTTGCTTTTTATGATAACATATTTTTACTTGTGCTATTTATTAAGCATTTAAATACGTTCAACAATTACCTCATTGGCTTTAGCACGCCCATTTTAAAAGCTGATCTCCACTTACTGGGTATAATGGCTTTGTTGAATATGATTTAAACGAAAGCTGACATATAAATTTTGTTGCAAGCGAGCATGTGGTTTGCCAAAAAGGAAGACCGGCGCGCCTAGGGTTTCCCCACTTGCCGCTAGTTTTCCGATCGTGGGGATGGATAGATTTTACAATGGACAGGAAATTGGAGTGACGGGCGCGGATATCGGAAGAACCACACCCTGCTGTTTACAAAGCAACTACAGCCAATCAGTTTAGAGTGGGTTTGGTTAGCGAGACAAGAGAGGTAACGTCAGACCATATCACTGCCAGTCCGAGGATAGTTTAAACTGTTCATTACCTGACAAGTAAACTACCGACTTCAGAAAACAGAATAGCAGTGTCCAAATAGTGCAAAGGAACGCATACTATAAATGCAGCAATAGCCCCAGATAACGACAAAAGTAAAACCTTTATTATGAAAGAAAAATAGCTCTGTGTAATTTTGAAACGATATAACGCCCCTAAACTTTGTTTAAGGTATTAATAGTGCTGCCCACACCTCAGAACTTTTCGCGAGAACCAATGCGGTACGACCGGAGCTTTGTCAGACTCTAATCAACTTCTATAACACGGTCTGCGTTTTTAGCAAATGCCATTATAGGTTTGTAAATGTTAGAACAGGGAGCGCTAGTTACACTGAAAAGTATGTAAACTGAATTATACGAGTACGATGTAAATAACAATTTTCCTACTTTTGTACATTTAATGCAAAGTAATATAAACTGTACCACAGTCGGTACAGACATTGTCTTTTAGGTGTCAACATTTGTGTTAAAGCAAATAATCCTTGGTTGTGTGGAGGCCATTGTGTTCCATGTGTGCACATCTGAAATTGTTTTAATACTTACATGTTTAACAATATTTAATTATCTTTTATACAGCACAATATAGCTTTAAGTACAGTACCGGTTATGCTTAGCCCTAGAAAATGATTTAATTAACTTGAGCTGTCTCAAAATTTGCATTGTAAGATTGGCAGCACTTTAGTGTAAGCTAGACCATTCTTAATACTTGGGAATAACCATTAAATTGTTTTATCAGTAAGTTGGCACTACCGGAATTTTGTATGCATCTTGTAAAATCTAGGTGCTGCGGCAGACCCGCATACCAGTGTTAAATTGATTGGGTTCTAATTGGAGCTATGAGTTCTCTTATCCTCAGGTGAATGGTTGTAGGAAATGGATTTTGGTGGTTGTTGGTACTCAGTCATATTAATAACACTTTGTTTGTTGCAGAATTATTTGGTTTAATTCCTAATAAGTTTGCTTATCGATTTGGATCGGTGACCACCTATTAGTAAAATTCCTAACATAAATTCAATTTTATTTGAAGTCCTGGATGATTTGTTTAAAGTTACTTCCGCGCGGTTTCTATTTCTTCTTTATACGGCGACTACTTTGCTCTAATAAACTTCTAATGCTGCTTCCACTTACACTGGTTGCGCTATTCTTAACTTCGCTACATTTCAGACTTATAAATCTTCGCTTCTCTTCTTAACGCGCATGAACACGTCCTTCCTGTCGTAGTATCACCTTTTAAGTAAATTTTTCTTACTTCACGATTCAGTTCGAACTTATTCTGAACCCCTCTCTAACTTTATCACATGACCAAACTAGCTCACCCTTCTCAAATGTTACATTATTATTGGTTTCTCATTTATTTCGAATTTTCACATTGGTTTGCAAAACTCGTCTAACTCATTGACGTTCAGCCCACCCTGAGCTGGGGAACGCCTACCCTGAGTAAATCCCTTTAGCGTTCATGCTCAACTGCATTTTTAAAGCCCTTTTGTCCCGACACATTTCTGGCTGGAAATGTTCTATAGTTCTAAGACATTGGACCTTTACTAGCACAAAGAAAATCACGATCCTCCCTTCCTGTCTCTCCAAAATGTACAGACTTTTACAAGAATATTTTCTTTTCCTTGCCTGGATGCCGGTATGTATGGTATATTAAATTATATTCTTCCCTTCTTATACTTTAAGTGAACCGCTATTTTAATCATTACTATATCCATTCTAATTTCACATTATTATAACAAGCTTTTATTTTAATTTAGCAAAGCATTGTTATTAATTTATCTTCTTTTTTAATTATCTGATTTCCATTAATTCGCCGCCTCCTAATCGCTGCCTGATACTGCGGTTACAGTGCCGTATAATCAAGGGTTGGCGATTTTAAACAGATTTGCGTTATACATAAACATCAAGCCTTACATTTTAATTAGCATAATTTTTGTTTGTTTTGTTTTGTAAAATTAGGAAAATCATGACGAGTTTCATCTACAGAGATGCTTTCTGTTGTTTTGATTTATTTAAATATCGCTAAGAGATAGGTGTTGGATTGGACTGGATTATAAACGGAACCCACAGATAGGTTATTTGCATCAGAACCTTGGGTGGAAGAGATGAGCTCTGCGTGAGGGTCCCTAACGTGCCAGGGATCGCCGGGTAGTCACCAGTCGCACTGGGCTCGACACGGCCCGCTCAACCCTAGCCATATACCTACCGAAAACAACGGTTATAGTGCACGAAGTCTTCACACGGGCTCATCGCATACAGTTTCTACGCGGGAAAGACCGGATTAAAATGAAAGAGAAATGAAATGGAGGAACGGGAAGTCGCTGGAAGGAAGTTAACTAACCAAGGAAAAACTAACCACCTCGCTCGGTGGCACATTTCATCACAAAGTTGCAGATCCAAGAAGCCGTAGCTTTGGTTTATACCTGCTACATGAACGAGCATTTTCTGACACGTAAAAAGCCAGAAGCACTTTCCTCTGCTCCCGGTTGGTGTTTTTGTCGCTTGCATTTTGGTAATCAAAACCACGTTTGATTGAAGCTCAGCAAACGTGTTCCGCTTTTGAAGCTCTGCAGACTGGGGACCAATCACATGAATAAACTAGTCCCTTTGGTTTGAATATTCAGGTTATCACATACAAAATAATGATGTGCTCTTTATTTTGTCTTCAACGTTCACACAAGATGTTGGATTACATTTTATTGCACCACAAAGTGTATCTAGAATGAAACAATTAACCTGACAATGTACAAATATTTTGGTGCAAAAGGGCAGTGGCACAGGTATCAGAAATGGCTATTCATGTTGCAGTTGGGTGTGATAAAGGAAAAAAATTACTATCGATACTGCTGTACATAAATGTTTAAGAATTATATTATATATTTCTACTCTTAACGACTTTTACTTGCTCTATTATGCAATTGGTAGGTAGAGAATTTTGAGGCACATTCCCAAGAAAATTTCCGAATCAAAATTTCACGGTAATTTAAGGTTTGAGCCTTCTGAATAAAGTAAATACCTTTATTAAAATTTCTGTGTGCATGTGCATATGCGTGGTACCTGTGAACAATGTCAACTATTGCTGCATCCATAGAACACATACCTTTTACTATTAGCAGTAAAGAAAATGAGGCATTCTAAATGTTCGCTACCCGAAACATCTTTGCTGACAACACGCGTTGTAGTGAAATGTAAATGAAATGTGTAGTGTTTAACGCCCGCTTTTACTACAGACAGCACCGCAGGCAGTGACACTGACGATACATGAGATGAAGATGGAGCACCGATGGAATGAGATGGCGGGGGAAACCGGAGGTCCCAGAGAAAACCCCAGAAAAGCCCGCCCCAGCGCCGTATTGTCCACTACAAATCTCACTTTGCAGTCGCCTGGGATCGAACAAGCGTTGTAGAAGTTGCAGTGAGCACAGCTGACTCGCTTCAGAATTTCGCGCAGTCCAATCAATTAAGTTATAGACTCCTGGCTGTAGTGTTCATTAGATTGATTTAATAGAAAGGATAATTTGAAATCGAGTACCGCATATTACTAAATGGAATGAATATTATAGTGCTTAATATACTACTTACCTCATGTTATAGGTTAACCTTTAAAAGTCGATTACTAAGTTTTAACAATTTCACTTCCTTGTTCTTTATTAAATTAATGTACAATAATATTGATTATTTCTATAATTAACCCTCCCCTTTAGCCAATTTAGTTTCCCACCGCTCCGTCTGTTCTTAATAGCGGATGGAAACTTCTGTAAGTTCACGCAAAAGAATGTGTTACATTGGCGGAAATGTAACTTTCTTAATCTCCCCCTCCCCCTTTTCAATCTTCCAAGTTCTGGAAGTGTTACATAGCCTATAGTACGTACCATACACCCACTGGTTTTTAATAAGCGTTCTTCAGCTTATTACATATCGGATGATAAATGAAATGAGTAAAATAATACTCAAATGAGACCAGCTTAGAGCTTAGAGTTACCCGAAATTCGTCTTTTAGGATAAGGGGAAACCTAAAAAAAAACCTTAGCCAGATCACTGACTGTGACTGAAGCAGACGCGCTATCACTACGTTACAGAAGCGGGTCCGTATGGTGTTTGAATCATTTTTGAATACCTTTTAGATAACTTCAAAGATACAATTTTGAACATCTAAACCATTTCTTTGAACTCTTAGTTATTTTATAACACAAAGAGAGCAACATTTTCACATATGACAGAAATCGTTAACATGCAGACGGAATAGAGGTGAAATTGGTGCACCACAGATTATCTACAGATTATCCTACTGAATGCGATTTCTAACTCTGAGAAATACGGATAATCTGTGACCATTAAGAATGTCTATCTTCTTGGTAATTAATTATAATTTATGGATTTACTCCCATGCAATGTTCTTTGATATAGGATTATTACTCCCCTTACCGGCCAACGAATTTGGTTACAACATAAATATAAAGGAAATACGTAAAGTAATATTCTGGCATTTGTAACATATAGGCGGAAAAGAAAACTGGCTTTATTTTGCTTTCTTCGCCCACTGTTTTCTGTGAAGTAACAGTTATATTCTATTCCATGGTAATCTCGAAAGTCAAAGCAATTAGGTACCTTCTTCTGTAATTTCAATGTGTTCATATCATAGTATATAACTTCTGTAATCCTACCTTCGTAGTTTAGTACTTCATGAGTGGAAATTAGGTATTTTATAGCTCATGTGCTCCAGAAAGAATGGGACTTCTCAAGGGTAAAAAATTGTCAAAATCGGTATTTTGAGATTACTTTTTACACATACACACATACATATATACTGGGCCATGCTTTTAGTTGAAAATAAAGAGAAATAAAATTCTCAGCCGTTCACCTACCTACACATTTATACTACTTATGCATAATGTTGCTATAATGTTAGTGAGCTTTGCAGCGAAACGGAAGGAATGCGGTTTTTGTATTTTCTGTTATTTTCTTATATTGCAATGTTCCGTGACTTTTCACTATTTTATCTTTTATCTTAGAGGCCTCTACTGAATGGCAAGGGAAGCTCTTAAAATAAAGTATGCAATAAAATGGAGATAAACGACACTTCTCTTTTCAACTGCAAGATAATGACGCACAATAAAATGCTCACAAGGAAGCGAAGAGAACAGCTGATTTATAGGTGCTTTAAACAATGGTATACCTTCAGGTATAATTTGTAGGGGTATACGACGTAAATATTATCTACAAGATATGACTAAGTGTCGGAAATTGATGGCTAGTGTGCCTTAGCTAGTTTTTAATTTCAACAAATAGCTCCTAATACTACAGAAGTACCATCACTGATTGTATGATGTGCTAAGACTTTGCATGGGCCAGAACAGGAGTGATTAGAGTAGATTAGATTAGATTGCTTTGCGTTCAGTAGGTTCACTTGTAGCCAGAAAAGGCTGAGAATATTGAACATGTCCAGAGGTATAAAGTTTAATAGCATATATATGTACAAAAGTTTACATAAGACACATATTATAGTATACAGGCAATATGAACAACAATATGGAAAACAAAGCAGGGATAATTATATGTGATACAAAATGAAACACTTTTTAAACCAGCTTTCACTTGGCTTATGCCAGTACGTCTCAACCTTTTTGCAATGGATACCATTCATTGTTATTTATTAAATACATATACATTAAAAATAAACTTTCAACTTGCATCAAATATTTATTAGTAATGTTGTCACTGGAATAGTTAGATACTACCTATAGAGCTACAGAAGCATTATCAGGATAATTTGTCATTCAGATAATCTTATACAGAATAAAAATTTGAGCAAAGGTACTCTCTAACAGCTTTTTTAAAAGAACATAAATTATCAATTTTTTCTTTAAGAACATTAGGAAGTGCGCCAAATATCTTGATAGTTTCATAATACATACCTTTCTGGAAGCAAGAAAGTTTAGCACTGGGATAATACCTTTGTCTAGTGTTTATTTTGTGAATTACATTATTTGTTGCAAATAAGGCACGATTGTATACAAAGAATGTTAGGATCGAGAATATATACATGCAAGGAAGCGTTAATATCTTCAATCTCCTAAAACGATCTTTACAGGATCATCTGTTGGGGATATTAGTAATGATTCTTATAACCGTCTTTTGCATAAGAACTCACATTAACCAGGTCCCGGATAGCATAACAGGCAGAGCTGAGTTTAGGTAAGATATAATTTATGTGAGCATTCAAATCTAAATATCTGTCCACTTGAAGGCCCAGAGTGATAAGGTTAAAAGTCTTAGGGGAGAGAGAAGAACAAGGAAACTGTAAACTGAGTAATACGAGAATGAACAGTTTTGTCATTTATTGATATAATGTGAGGAAACAAAGAATTGGAGAGGGAAAGTACTAAAAAGAATTGGATTATGTTATCCAGTGAAATTTTAGTTTAAAAGTTATTGAGTGTTAACTCAAGAAACTATGTATTAGAAATAGGAATATACTTAGGTTTAGTAAGAAATAAATGGTTAAGGAAAATTAGAAATAAGAATAATCAGGATAATGTAGACTGAGGACCAAAAGTGATAGTGTCCTATGGCTCAAAAACCATGGTGTCAGAGTCTATGGGCTCAAGGAAATTCAGAAACTCAATAAAAAGTTGTAATTTTATATGTAACTTGAGATATGTAGGGGTGTAGGTATATAATATAAATATTATTAAGTTGTAAATATATAAGAATTTGTATTTATAATGGAGTTTAATAAACTCATTCATTTATTCATTCATCCATTTGTAGCCCCAGATGGCCGCAGGGCACATCAAGTCCAACTTTAGAGCATTGTTCCCTAACAATGTAAAATTTACACGCCAATACCTTGTGCTAAGTCTTGGGAAGTACCTTCCAAATGCAGATATATTAATTTCCTGTTCTTTAAATAATTTTATAAGCAAATTTGGGATAAAATACTAAAATATAAATAAAACTTCTCTTTGAACAATATTCAACTCAAGTGAATACAACTGAAATACTCCATGTTACGTTTACACCTCCTACGTGCCCGCATCGGTAGCGTAGATGGTAGCATGTCTGCCTCACGTTCAAGAGGTCCCGAGTTCAAATCTCGGTCAGGGTGAGTTACCTGGATAAGGTTTTTTCCAGGGTTTTCCCTTGTTCTGAAAGACGAATGTCGGGTAACTCTAAGCTCTATAGACCCCGGACGCATTGAGCATCATTTCACCCATTTCATTCATCGTGCGATATGACTAAATGTTGGAGGACGTAAATTACAAAAAAAAAAAAAAAAAAAAAAAAAAAAAAAAACCTCCTAGAGATAAATAGGAGAAGATTATTCTATGGGAAAATGTTATTTTGCATAATTCCTTGAGAGACATTGAATTAGAATGCTATGAGATTTTCGCATGCCTGTTGCTTAACTTGATGAATGTGGTATGAGCGCTCACGCTTCCAAGAATTTCTTTCACATTTTTAAAAATTTTTCGATTCATCTATATAGTCTGAAAGGTTACACCACGACTTAAACTTATCGCTTGAAGGAAAAATTTCTTTAAACACCAAAGGCTTAATTTTATTTATTACTCTGGTAATAAATGAAATGAAATGATTCCCTTGTTTGCCATTTGCAGCCTCAAGTTGAAAATTACAACTTGAATAGAATAACTGAATATCACCGCCGAAACAGGAACCTAGAACATGCAAATGAACTGGTAGTACTGAACTGCTCGGAGGCCGACAGTTAATATAAAGGAGCAGCTAGTGTTTTAGTAGGTCAGTCGGTCTATGAAGCAGAATAGACGCCACGGAGAGAAATAGTAACAGTTTAGTTCTTCTAGTCAATAAATAGGATTTGCTACGCATATCAAACAGATGCATGTGTTTTCTTTCTCTACCAAGTGCGTAAATATGAGAGCTGTTCAATAAAGGATGATCACAGTTTTTTTTACAACATACCTTTATTCATTCTAATAATTTTGATGGTCCTTCTCAAAATAGTCTTCCCTGAATGCTATGCACTTCTCCCAGCGTTTCTGCCAGTCTACAAGACATGCTGGAAACCATATTTCGAGAGATCCTTCAAAATCGCCTTAGTAGCCTTCACCACTGCTTCTGATGATGGATAATGCCTCCCACGAAGGTGTTTTTTTAAGTTAGGGAATAGAAAAAAGTTACATGAGGCTAAACCCGGACTATAGGGAAGGTGAGAGATGCACTTCACGTCGATTTTTGCAAGATATTCAGCAAAAACATTGGCCATATGTGGCCGCGCATTTTCGTGTTGCAGCATCCAGCCTGCTTCACGGAAATGTGGTCTTTTGCGCCTGATATGGACTTGCAATGTTTTCAGGACATCCCTGTAGTATTGTCCAGTTACTGATGTGTGTGCAGGTACAACATGCTGATAAACCATTGCATGAATATCAAAGAGTAACATGACCATAACTTTCCCAGCAGAAATAACCGTTTCTGCTTTTCTGGGGGTTGGTGATGATGGAGATTTCCACATTGAGCTTTGATGTTTGCTCTCAGGATCAAAATGATGTAGCCAAGTTTCATCAGCAGTGATTACGTGTGAAACAAACTCCGGATCTTCCTCTAACATCAACTGTAACTGCATTTTACGTCCACTGCAATGGTAGGCGATACTGAAAATGTCTGGACTTGTCTGCTTCTCACAAGTGGGAGCAAGAAGTACCAACAATTAAACTAATACGGCATGTTTGTTTCACATTAAGCTAACAAAACAAAAGATTGAACTTTAGTGCGAAAAATTATGACCGTAAAAGATTATGATCATTGTTTATTGAACAGCCCTCGTAGTAGGCGGAGAAGGTATTTGATGCCGGGATTTCACTGACAATATAACTTTTGAACTCCCCGAATAAAAAAGTCTTATTAAAAGTTGCGCACACACAGCCGTATGTGTGGATAGCATCATAAAACGAAAAGATGATTAAATACCAAACATGGTAATTAAGTTCTCCAACTTCCAAGGATACCAACAAAAGGTTTGCAAGAAAATTTCCCCATCCCAAACTCCTTTTACATGGAATGTTTTTCAAAATGTTCAAATTTCTCAAAAGTGGCTAAGAATTTTCATTAAAATACTCGTAAATGTTTAAGTTTTTATGAATTTCCTGAGAATATCCTCAGAAGTCCTTTTCACTCTGAATGATTCTTACGTAACTAGTAAACTGCAACGGATAGACAAAGTGTTGCTACACAAAACAGTACATCTGTTTAAAGTCCATAATTTAATGATTCCGAGATATTCCTGCTTATTGTTTCAAAACTTAAAATCCCATCCTGAAAAGTAAGTTATTATTTATTTTTAAGCCATCGCCATGCTAAAAGAATGAAACGTGAAAGACTCCACTTAGCGACCAGCTCTTAATAGATTTCATTAGTGTAAAAGTATTGCCAATTCCCCTTGTTTGAACTTGAAAATAAGTTTTGTTTTCTGATCTGAATATTAGTGGGCCATGTAATGACAATATATAAAAATGATGAACGGTTGCTAGGGAAAGAAGAAAATCAATAATCTTCATCGAATTATGTTCTGTAATCATGTTTCATAATTATGGGAAACTGTCGTGGTGAGTATAAACGTTTTGCATAGTAATAGAAAATGAATAATTTTCAAACAGGAGATATTCTGTAATCTTGAAAGTGATTAGTGGACGTGCAGGAGTGAGGAATTTTATGTAATTAATGGAATCTTTTTATTAAAGAAGTAAGGATTTATCGATATGCTGGAGGTAACCTGTAATGATTGACTGGGAAAGAAAGTTCGAATAAAATGTAATCCAGATTATACACTTAAAATATATGTTACAAAATTGGACTTATCTAAAATTTTATTTATGTCACTCGAAACCACACCTAAAACGAGATGACCCTTATTTAATCAAACTAAATCATCAAGAAACAATTGAAACTCTAAAGAAGTAACCCTGTAATATCTGGCTTCCCGACCTGGGTCTTCGAAATAGTCAACGTCCATTCTATCTGCTACGAATAGAAAAACGGGTTAAAACCTCCAAGGACATATGTAACAAAAGCATTTATACAAATGTTTATCTGGATTAGAAAATAATGGATTAGAAATAAAACATTTGTAAAAATAGCTTTTTGAATCATAGGTTGAGAAATTCATGTGTATGTACGCATCCAATTTTTAAAAATAGTGTTTAATGCTCACTGTTACTATATATGGCACCATTGGCCATGAACACTGGCAATGTTTTCAATAATAGCCCTTAAATTCCCTAAATTTAAGGAATCCCACTAGAGTGCAATGGTTCTTGATCCTGAACACATACGCAGAGAAGCAATAATCCATTGGGCATGCAGCTTGGCAGGACCTCGGACGGTCGGTTAGTTTAGAGTACCTTTCCTGCATTTTCCAGTTACGAAGACCGAGGAAAATCCAGAAAGAAAACCTTAATCAGGCAGCATTGTCCTTTCGGGATTTGAACTGCTGAACCCCAGTTCAGGAATACAAGCCACAATGACCTGGGATTCCTGTTTCGGTGCCAGATATGTTATGCGAATTTAAGACGAATAAGACACAGAATCTAAGAAAGCTAGAGTACAGCAAGTTTACAGCACCATCTACTTGTAATTTTTGACTAAATTCCTTTTAGTCTCCACCTTTTCTACAGCCTCTCAACAGACCAAGTGACCAAGCTTTGACTTAGAATCGGATTCACCCATGAAAGTAATACTTATTATTGTATTATCCATTATATTGAGAAACAGTCCTCGGCTTCACAAGCTTTATTGTCCTAAAGCAGGTTGGACATTTAGGGAAGAATAAAGTCCTCAATATTTTGTGTTTATCAAAGATGCTCTAGTATATAATTGAAGTTATAAACAATACAAGCAAATGTTAAACTTTTGCAACTATATAAAATTCTTCCCGAAAATAATTATAGTCTGCAAATATCTGCAAATATACATGGTTTATAACTAAACCAAAGACATTTTATATAAGAATAAATTAGTTTGCATACCACGCACATAATTTTGCGATAGATATATGGAGCTACTGATATTTTAATAACACTGAGGGCCACTGCTTAAGTAACTGAATTGTTTAATTTCTATGCCATATAAAAAGTACAAAAGTTAAGAAATAGTGCACATGGCTCCAATTAGGAAGCCAAGAATTTCAATGGAAACAAATTATACTGATTTACTGTAGAACTTGTAAGTATTGTTAAGGTTTGTTCATTTTTTCTGCAAGTTTATGCATGATATATTTTTTGTCACAGCAACAGCGGACGTCTGACATGGAGAAATTAAAAAGCAGTCCACAATCTTTGTTGTTTTCTGAAGAGCGAACCGCATTGCTACAGTGAGGAATCTGTTCTAGACCGTACCAATTATGGAAATCGAAAGCATTCTACAACCAGAACCTTTTTGCCGCGACCGGTAGGGTGTAAAAGGCGGAGCGAAGCTTAGCGGTTTAGTCACTCGAGTGCATCTTCAGAAGTGTAGTACGATCCAGCGGTGATAGGTCTGTGGACATGAGTTGAGATGGTATGTGCTGTTGGAAGGGAGCACGCATGGATTTAACCGCAGAGAATTTCTTATGAAGGGTTCCGGGTTGGTTCTCAGCTCAGTTTTTTTTTTTTTTTTTTTTTTTTTTTTTTTTTTTTTTTTTGCAATTTACGTCCTCCAACGTTAAGTCATATCGGACGATGAATGAAATGGGTGAAATGATGCTCGAATGAGTCCATGGAGCTTAGAGTTACCCAACATTCATCTATCAGGATAAGGGAAAACACCGGAAAAAAACCTTTTCCAGGTAACTCACGCTGACCGAGATTCGAACTCGGGACCTCTTGAACGTGAGGCAGACACGCTACCATCTACGCTACCGAGGCGGGCAGAGCTCAGGGTTGCATGGTGCTTTGATCTAAGAGTGGTACAAATAGACTGCTTTGTTTTTCTCTTCCTTTATTCCTTGTTGCCTTCCCTTCTTCCATGCATACACGCGCATTCTCCTGCACACCGCTGCTATGCTTAATTTTACATTAGGCATATCTCATCACCTGCCTACCACGTTGTCTTCCCAAACATCACTGCTTCCGTCAATTTTCTAGCCAAGAGTGCTCTGGAAGACCATTGAAGTGTCTTGCTTGCCCAGTTAACAGCAAATTACCTTCCGTTTTGAGGTTACTGACAATCTTCCTCCCTGCCCTTGTTCGGCTCAGTTTTAACATGAATCACTCTTACGGCATCTCTCCCTTTCTTTGGTTCCAAACTATAAATGTACTGCTTTAGGGTGCACTGTAGAGGAGCAGCACCAGTAAATATCGTTTATATGTCAAATGCATAAATTATATTTTAATAAACAGGCTCTCTAGCATTTTCTTCATGGCATTCCTTCTGGTTGTGACCCAACCTTGGCATCATTATTCTCACCATCACTATACGAGTTTAGATTATGCGAAGTGGTAAAGGGAGACCAATACTGTGTTCCTCCGTGTTCTAGGGGTAACACCCTAGCTTCTAGTTCCCGAGATCTTGGCTTCAAAGCTGGCAGAGGATGATGGACTTTTGTCCTTAATATGACTACCTTCGGAAGGAAAGTAAAACCAGTGGTACCGTATATAGATCTACAACATGTAAAAGAACCACAAGGGGCCTCCAAGGAAAATTAAGCGGCTCTCAATGTTCATGCATCCCTCAATGGGATACTGAGAACTAGCAGTTAGCGCCCGTAAATAACTATTTTAATGCATTTCATTTCTACCACTGTGGTAGTGGAAGTAAAAATGCACAATAAGCCATAAAACACGAGACACAGTGTTTAGTAATCTTACCGATCGTACTCTCAAAAAGATCTTAATTTTCATAATCGCTTAGTATGTCGAGATGTTAAATTGATATCAATAAACTAGTTTCTCTTAAAATGAAGAGAGAATGGACCACTTCGGAAGTGAAGGTAGCTGCAGGAGCAAATGGACAAGGGTGGTTTGTACCCTATTGATTTACGAAGTTGCAGTCACTACGGTGATTAGTTGCGACTCTCGCTCACCGACACGACCATCTCATTAGGCAACCCCGCTGCTTATAACAGAACGGCGCGATAAATAAAACCCTACTTTGTTTTCAACTACATTAATCTACGCGTAATCTCTGGCAGATATTTACCCCTTTTCCCGAGCGGATTATGGGTAGAGTTCAACTCTAGAAATCATTACTTTATGTTTTCTGCTTCGGCTTTAGTAAAGTTACCGTTTCTAATTAGCGCAGTCAGAATTAATTCCCTTCTACTCAAAAAAGGAGAGTGCTGGGAGAACTAAAAGGAAAGCCGTATAATCACTGGATAGACAGATACCCAGCTTAGAGTTATTCGGATTCATTTTACACGGTTCTGCAAAGTATTGAAAAACGCACAAAAGAAAATACATTTCTTTTCCATTAATAAATGGTATAAAAGTTCTACTCTTTCTAAACAGGCGAGCTACATGTTAATGTATCAACCTTTATTTCCTTCAGTTTTCCCTTTTCGTTTGATATGATTTACTGAATGTGAGTTCTCAGGACGTATAAAAAATGCGAGAATTTTTAAAAGCATAATTTCCAGGAGGAGAGGACGATTTTATGTTACATGATATGGGTCTCAAACGCTTTGTTTGCTTGTATTAGTTTTTCTTAATAGAACTTTGTTTATATTGTAGCTTTGTACGACTTAAACCGTAATTTAACTTCTCTTTTCTTTGCAGTTAATCAAACGTGAAACTGCTGCTCTGTTCTTACGCACAGTCGAACACAGGACTCCTCTTCCAGATTCTCTTCCCTCTCTTGAAGGAATACAAAGCAGTAATTTAAGACTTGAAGCTTTTGCGGCAAGCGTTAACCATTAAGGCTTCACGGGTGATCAGCCGCGTCATATTTATTAAAGTCGAGCTTTCGGCCACTGTGCACTCCATGGCCGAAAGCTCGATCTTCATAAATTTGACGCGGCTGATCACCCGTGAAGCCTCTATCCATAGCAGGAATTGTCAGATCAACAACTTCATAGCTGCCAGAGTTTCTGGAAGCTTCATGTGTCTTCGAGATAGAGTAAATATTTACTCTTGGAACTTCGCTATTGTTCCTTTTTAGTCTTCCGGAAGCTTTTGGAACACCTTTCTTTCTCCAAACACACGATTTTGGTCATGCCTACTATCCAGCTTAAAGGTATGATCGGCTTCGTCACAATACTTTATGGTGATATGTAGGGATGGCACGAACAGACTTACGGTTAAACATTTTATTCATTTCAGGTACCGATTAAGTTATTTATTTTCATAGTTATCACATTTGCAGATGCATATATAATTTGTACAGGTTAATGAAGCTTCATGAGACTAAATATAAACATCACATGATAGTCATATAAAGGGGAAGGTAGGTACATTACTACTGCTAACATTAAACTTATCGAAATTAAGGATGTAGTGACATAATCTAATAAGAGTATAGAGAAAATTTCGTAAAGACATTTTGAAAGGCAATACTGCTAGAAGAAAGGAACATTAAAGCAAATGCATACATTATTATCCAGCAGCATAAAAGGTGTAGATAGTCTCATTAGGGAACTACCACTGTACTCACACCTGTATACGCTTAAGAGCTTGATGGCATCATCTCTGGACTATGATGGGCCCGTGTGCCAAAAATTGGGTGCGGAGTATATTTGGAAGTACCCGAAAATGAGTCCAGAATATGTGGGAAGAAATGCAATGAAATGTGTAGTGTTTAACGCCCACTTTTACTACATACGGCACCGCAGGCTGTGACACTGATGATACATGAGATGAAGATGGAGCACCGGGGGAATGATATGGCGGGGGAAACCGGAGGTCCCGGAGAAAACCCACCCAGTGCCTTGTTTTCCACCACAAATCTCACTTTGCGGTCGCCTGGGATCGAACCCGGGCCGCCTTGGTGAGAGCAACCACTGAGCCACGGCGCGGCCTATGTGAGAACATATAGGCATAATGACAATGCGGGAGGGACTGTTTATCCCTGATGGGCAGCGTCTACACACGACATACGTAAGGAGTGTCAGCACACAGCTGACGAGGGATGTCCAGTAGCTACTTGCAAGTAGTCGCATGCGGCAGTTTTGGATGTTACGGTTCTACTTCACAGCAGATTTGTAGTGCACAGGCCCCACATAGAGTAGAGATTATGCCATCACACATTCTCAAGCGTAAACACATATGGGCATAGTGATGGTTCCCTTTTCAGTTGGTGACATATATGTAGCAAAGGCTATATGGATAGTAAATAATTGTAGGGGTTAGTTTGTATGTTAGATCGACAACACCACTCACGACTTCTTACGGAGGAGATTATTCTTCTTAACGAGTAGCCGATAAGTGATGCCAGTGCACATGTAAAGAATTCCATCCTGACCCGGTAACCACCTCCGTAACTTCAGTAACGTTAACGAAATAACTAATTACTACCCTCGTTATTTTAGTAACATAAGTTGCTGTGTATTCGACACATTTGCAGCTGTTAATGAGTTACTGTTTGTCTTCATTATTTCAATAATCATGGCGTTAAGGTAATCGTGCCGTACGTTTTGCCTACCTAACGTTTCTAACCATATATGGTAACCCTCTCGCGGTATTTCTTTTCTGCGTCCTTCGCTCGCCATCCAGCGGGACTTCAGACCCCCAATTCTCGCTCGAAAATGCAATGGCGTTAATAACCACTAGTAATAAGCGTCATTACTGCGTAATATCCAAACAGCCAAGTGCGTCTGTTTCTACAGCAAACATTCAGCGTCACTTATCTGGAAAGAGCGTGCGTTAATTTCTTCATTCTTTTTGACAGTTCATCTCAAATACCAATCTACTCACCGTGTGTGCAAGGAGATTTCTATAATTTGTACCATCGTAAGAAAAGCTATATATGGATCGTGAATAAATTTGAAGCTTTCAATTCGGTGTTATACAGGTAAAATTCTAAAGGAAAACAAACTCAGTTTAGAGCTATCGCTTCTAAAATATCTCATTATGACCTGTGGTGTACGATAAATGCTGGAAGTACCAAAAGTAGATATATAAGTTGAAAATCCTGTTGATGAATTCAATATGCGTGAACGTACCTTGGCAGAAGATGTAAATGGAGATAGATGATAGAAAAAGTTGTGAGAGCACACACAGTATAAGCAATCTGCACGGCAGAAAAACGAAGCTAGAAAGTGTCGTAAAGAATAAGAAGAAGATACAATTTTCAAGAAAAGAGAGGCAACTTTGAAAATAGCTGCAGAGGGGAAAAGGTGCCAAGGAAAAATATATGTATTTTGCTGTAGTTTGGAAGCAATTATTACAGCTTGAATGCATGTTTTATTAAAATTAGCTTTTTCTCAATACTAAAATTTTAAACACTGAAAATAATCCTATTATAGTTCACTAGTTTTAAACTAATTCGCTTCAGTGTTTGTGCACACTCCGTAAACTGCCATATTTTTGATAAATGATACACATTTTGAAATATTTCTGAAATTTAAAACTGAATATGCTTTCAGTGGTTTAAAAGCATAGTATAAATTAGTAATTACAGTTAGTAAACTTATTTAATTTCGCAATATACGAAAACAATATCAAGTATATATATAATATGTAAATAGTAAAATCACAAGAAAAAAGTCAATGCAAAATTAAAAATTGAATTCAATTCAAAAGAAAAAGACTGGAACATATTTTACAAAATATGTTATACTTACATAGAAAACGTATGAACAAAATCACTTAAAAAGTTTCTAGTTATCTGAAGTTCAACTAAGAAAATTAAACCAACAAATCCTATGGAAATTGAACGCAAATTACTGCAAACGTTCTATCATGCGCGTTCAAAAAGAAACGAGTCGGAGACATAATTACAGAAACCAGTACCTATATGTTAGAAGTACTGGCCCTGGCTGTTGAGACACTTGTTCACTATGACACAAAGCGGTGAATGGCTGTCTCATAGAAGTATCGTGGTTGCGATGTGAGCCAGCTCCGCACGTTCAGGTGGACGTCCTCGTTCGAGGTGAATCATTTGCTCCTCAGAACTTTTCTAAGGGGATCAAAATGGCGTAATAACAGGGAGGCAGGTCTGGATTTTATGGAGGGTAACCAAGAACCTCCCATATGAATTTCTGCAGAAGTACCGCGACTGTGTTTCCCGTATGAGGCTTTGCATTGTCGTGGAGCAGAATGACCTTACGGGTGAGATTGCCTGGTCGTCCTGATTTGATCGCTTAGCGAAGGTTGGTCAAGGATTGTGAGTAATGCGGGCATTCACTGTTGTTCCGTGTTGCAGGAAAGCTATCAGAAGGGGACCATCTTGGTCAAAGAAGAACGTCAACATAACTTTTCCTGCATTTGTGTGGATGGCCTTGGCTTTTTGGTGGTGGTGACCCTGGATGCTTCCACTGGTTCTGGTTCGAAGTTATGACATCATGACTCAATCTCCAGCCACCTTTCGTGCCAAGAACTCATTCTCTTCCCTAGCATAGCTCTGCAGATGACCAAGACGTGGGCCATTCGACATGCTGCCTGGTTGAAGACTCTGGGGCATTCATTGCGCACATACTTTGCGCAAGAGCAGTTGTTACTTAGTGATGGTATGAACACTGACCGCAGCGGCTATGGCTTTCACTGTCACTCGGCGGTTCTGGGCAATGAGCGTATCAACCAGCTGGACGATGTCATCGGTAATGCAGTATGGTGCTCCAGACCGTGCATCATCAGCTGGCAACACCCGACCTCTCCTGAAGCGCTTGTGCCACGCCTTGATCCTTGCAAGAGACAAGCAGTGTTCGCCATAAACTTGTGACATTCGTCATGAATGTCCGTTCCCCCTGCTGCTTCCGCTGTCAGAAAACGAGCAACACCTCTTTGCTCTTCTTTAGATGCCTACATTTTATTGTTTGCAATGCGACCGGCAGCTTTGGACGATTGATGCATGCAGCTGCTGTTAGCTTTTAACTTCCACGCTCTGTTCGGAACAACACTTCGTTACACAAGCCAGGATATTACCATTCTGTCACCGGTTTGCGCATGCCAGACTCCGGATCGTTTATTTTTGAACACCCCTTACATATCTTAAATAAACGAAGGCTTTCATCGCCGTGGTCTTCTTCAACAAAAGAAAGGTCTGGGAGAGAGATGAGGGAGCCCAGTAGAACACGGCTTTCTTGCTCGGAATCTTTTATTGAACGTTATGTATCTTATTAGAGTTTCTTTCCTTTAATAATTCCTTTTCTTGAACTACATTCTACTCAGGGACGAATTTATTTATTTTTCTTTGGTTAAATTATGTAACTTCCTTTGAACTTTGTGTTAAATTGTTCTGATGGTATATATTTTCCAACAATTATTAAAGGAACGAGTGAATTAGAATAAATTTCCGCGAAATAATATCCTGTAGTTTCTACAGCCAGACATTTTAAATATACTATATACCGAAACAAACCTATTTCATTTGCAAATGCATAAACTAAATGCAAATACTCATTACACAACATACCTAATTAGCACTACAATGTTTTAGGACATCCCATTTAAAGATTAACGTTGACTTAATAGGAAATTTGAACAATTCGCAATGTGGGATGCGACTAACAAGAACTTAAGGTGTGATTTATTGCATAGGTCAGTCATAAACGCATTCTTGGAGACAATGCAACATTTGGTAGTGGACTACTGCGTATTACAGCATCAATATTTTGAGCACTTCGACCTAAGTTTATTAAATTTTATATTAACTTAAATTGTAAACTCCAAAATTATAATAGGTCAGCAATACTGTACATCTTAGTTAATGTTAAAGAACAATACAATTATTCAATTTATGTTTGCGGTGTTCACTATTACACCACATTCATCAGAGAATGAACAGTTTAATATGATACCTGATATTCATTAACACTTACACGTCGTTTACACGAGAGTTTTATTGAAAACATCAATAAAGTATAAATAACCGGCATCAACGAAACCTTTAAATCCTAGAAATTTCATTTCATTAGCTTTCCAATTACGTTTGTTTACCTCATTCTATTCGCAATCATACCAGAAAGTAAGTCGACCTAGTTCTGCTGCCATATATCCATTGCAGATGCACGTTGGAAATAAATATTTGATTGGATGCTTTATCATATTTCAAATCTGATATGGAAGGTTGCGTTTCCAATATGGCTTCGAACGTAAGCTATCCCCCAACCCTACGCGTTTTTACGACACACTTAAAGTTATTTTGCTGAAGCATCACATTTTCGGAATGGCTTTGGCGGGACGAGGGTCGTAAACACATTTAAGTACACACATACGTCGGTAGATATAATCCGTGGATTCCGGTATCTAGGAAGGACTCAACTTCCGCTTCATTGGAACTCGCAGAAACGAATTTATGACGTCTGGAAGATATGTGTCGAATAAATCTAAAAAGTTTATTTTCTCTTCCCAAAGTGAGGAAGTTTCACACAAGTACGAGAGTCCTTTTTCCATGAAAAGTTCTGAAATGTTGCTCTGACAAATGCACGAGGAAGCTCGCATATAAATTACATATTTTATGAAAATATAAGTTTAGCAGTTTAAAAGTGATTTTTCTTTCTGTCTTTGCTTTAGCTTGTGAAGTACCATTTGGCTCTATTTCTATCTCTCTCTGTTTTCCCCACCCATATTCCTTATTCATCTTTATCGCTTTTTATAAAATAATGATTTACGTATCTTTTCCTTCACCGCTTTCAATGTTTTTCTACAATATATAGACGTATATCTCTTACAGCTTTCTGGAAACATCATATGGTTACATTTACAAAACTTTCTCTACTCTCCAACGTTTAGTTATATTAAACGTTGCATGAAATGATGCTCAAATGAGCCCAAGGTCCATAAAACTGCGAGTTACCCAACGTTCATCTTTCAGAATAAGCGAAAACACTAGAAAACCTTATCCAGAAAATTCACTACGACCGAGATTTCAACTTGTGACCTCTTGAACGTGATGTAGACTTGACGTTACCTATGCTACAGAGGTGGGCCTGACAGAGCTGCACGCCGACAACTCCAATATTCCCTTGTGAGCGGTTTCACTATCTGTTCCACTGCTTGCTGATTCCTATCACGGAGTTACACTAGTTGACTTATACTCGAAGTACTAAATACACACCAGTAAGCCTCGCACTGGGTGTTATATAGTCCTGCGGGAGCAGTAGATGGTTCCAGAAGTTGAATGTTCTCGAATTACATTCTAGAATGGTCTCATACAATATCAGTTTAGTAACAGTAAGACTCGATTCTGACTTCGTAGCCACTCCCATGGAAGGTCATATTTCTCCGGCCCCTCACACTGATAACAGAAATGGTGGGTCAGTTGCAAAACCCGATTTCTCCCCTCCGAGTAAGTTTCGCTATCACGTTTGACGCAGTTCAATAAATCATCTGCCACTTGCTTCAGTGGTGAAATATGAAATCTTTGTCTCTGCGTAGTATTGGTATATGTGAGAATTAGCAACACCGGTTAAGTTGACTGCTACCTCAAATAAGTATAGGTAGCATTCTTGTGCTCCATTAAATCTAATTTGGTGACTGAGAATGCAGTAGTAACTTTTCCGGAATGTTAACATGAGAAACATAGCTCATTAAATCTTCTAATTTATGATGACACATCAATACGTTTCTGTATTAAATAACGATTACCCCAATAATAATGAGAAATGAAAGTTACCGTGAGACGATGAAATACTAATCTGAACGTTCACTGAAGCGGACCACTAAATGAGTACCCAATCTGTTTTATGCACTGCGAAATGACGCTAATTGTTAACAGTTAACATCTCTGTATTATTGTAAATCGCGAAGGAAAAGACACTAATTTTAAAAATGTGTAGTCTTTTCTAAACGTAAGGCTCACCGTCATAACACTAACCTCATCAATATCATCGCTTTACTTTTCTAAAATAGAAGCTTCTCATTCGAAAGTTATGTAATTCTGTGACATTCAGTTCTAAGTAGCTCATCCTCATTCAAATTTTTAGAAATTTATTTCGTGCCTCAGTAACTAACTAGCCGAATTAATTAAGGCTCAGTAAGTTCACGAACTCCTAATTACCTTGGTAACACTTGCTTATACTAATTGCCCTTACTTAATACGGAACTCGCTAATGACCCTTCATGGCAAAATATAACTCTTGCTCCTTCCATTATACGCTGATTTTAACATAGGAAACTTATTTATTGTAATTATATACCTATATTTCTGTCATTTGGTATATAATTATTAAACTTAGATGTATAATCAATTGCATATTCACTGCTTAAAATATGTATGTCTTATGATGCATTGTATTATAGCCCGTCCCGGTAGCATAGATGGTAGCGTGTCTGCCTCATATTCAAGAGGTCGGGGCGTTACCTGGATAGGTTTTTTCCAGGGTTTCCCTTATCCTGAAAGACGAGTGTCGGGAACTCTAAACTCTATATACCCTGGGCTCATTTGAGCACCATTTCACGTATCCAAATGTTCCAAATTTAGTTCCCGATCAAAGAAAGCAATGGTAGGAATTTTTACACCGCAAACTTCTGTCGCCATCCGCTGGTTTTATAGGCGAGATATTAGAGTCTGATATGCTATCCCTTAACCACGGAATATGACATAGCTGGAGTTATCTGGGAACAAATGAGACAATTTTGAGAAAGGAAAGGGGTCTCAGCAGTTCTAACCAAGAACCAGGGAGAAACCTCTCCAAAACCTCTCCGTCCTGCTGTAACACACCAACCTCTGATGCCCGGTCCTGCAAGCCTGAAACAATGAGGTGAAACAAATGAAAGGAAAAGACGCGTACGAAATTCGTTAGAATAATCATTCGCCCCCGGCCCGGGGAAACTACGATGAAACTCAAAATGAGGGTAGCCAATCCACCGAAGATCGAAAACGAGACTTACAGAATGCCAGATTCATGTGTTATCGGGAATCATATCACTCGGTAATCTAATGAAATGTGCACTTTAGAATTTCGTGCACATTTGAATGTATACAATGAATGTACTATTGAGTCCTAAGTGCTATCTCAGTTGAAAGGCAGTTATGGGTTGCTTGAATACGAATACCTAGAGCCGGCTGGTTCATCGGCCGTAGTGCAATACATTTGGAAGTACTCTCCACTAGTTAGAAAACGGCAAAACACTTAAAAGAAACCTCTTCATGTACGCAGTGAACAAATTTTCAAGGGGAGGTTTAGGAAAAGCAAAGGGTAATCAGAATTTTGAGTGAAAGCATGATGTAATTGTTGGATATTCGGTTGCCGTAAAAAAGAAATAACTTTACTCCGAAAATAAACCGCTCGCAAATAACAGGCTTGTTCAACTTCAAGTATAGAGGCACTCATGTAACATATATAGCTAACGTATGTTGGGGAAAGTGGTACGTACGTGATGAAGCACTTCATTGTTCCTCGACATGACACTGGGTCGTGTCGTTAAGGTAAAAAACCGAAACGGAAATCGTGGAAATTGTCCGTCGTTAATGTGAAACACAGAGCAACACAGTGCTGGCAAAAAGTGCGGTTATGGGTATAGCTGTCCAGTTTTCACTGTTGTCTTGTTTTAGGTGAATGAATGGGTGAAGAAAACCAAGGGAAACTTGTAAGGTATTTTCCGTATAATAAAATTCTTGTGCATGAGGCATCTTCCCTGAAGCTGAGCAAATGTGCTGCCTTCCACGAAATTGTGCATCTCAATTTAGAACAATTAGATGTAACATGCACATGACTTTCTCTACACCCTACATATTACTTTCTCTATATGTACTTACAGTAAGCACATAGAAACTTACCGAAAATAGTACGTTTTGAAATTCCCTGAAAAAAAATTAACACAATTTTCTTTTGGCAAAGGGTGTGTGTATGAGAGAGAGACAGAGAGAGAGAGAGAGAGAGAGAGAGAGAGAGAGAGTGTGTGTGTGTGTGTGTGTGTGTGTGTGTGTGTGTGTGTGTGTGTGTGTGTGTGTGTGTGTGTGTGATAGAGATAGAGAAAGAGGGTGAGGGCAGAGTGTAGACAGCATGACTCAAAGGAAATTTCAATTGAACGCGAAATTTCGTATTTAAGTTCAATGTCTTTCCAGAATACGACATGGTTTCCAACACATCTTCTCCAGCCATTACAGGAAAATTTTTAGAAAATTTTGATTTTATCAAAAACGATTGCAATACTTTCATTAAAGTATAAGACTACACAAATTTTCTTGGAAAATGACGTGCATATTTAGTGTTCCTTATTCTGAATGACCTTTTCGTAACTAGTAAAGTAAGAGAGACAAAATCTTACTGCAGAAATACTAGATTTCGTTAAAGTACAGAATGCATGTCAATTTGTATGTGTGTGTGTGTGTGTGTGTGTGTGTGTGTGTGTGTGTGTGTGTGTGCGCGTGTGTGTGGAGAAAAGATTTTGCATGAAATTTCTTGTCATTGTCTTAAATTTTAAATACTTATATGTTTTTTAAAATAAGAAGACTTCTTGGCCAAAGAGAGAACGGAATTTCAAAGATATTAGATAGAGATCAACTATAGTTGTTATATATACTATAGTTGTAAGTACGAGTAACGCTACAATAAGACAACTTATACAAATGTTTATCCTGATTAATATTAAGTTAGAAGCACAATATTTTGTAATAAGAGATGTAGAAGAGTAGGACAAATCTACGAGTTCAATAAATCAATTTTTTTAAGTAAAACGTTTCAAATAATTCTCGCAAAATTTTAACTCTTTTAACTACTTTAGGTTGAGATGACTACATTGTTTCATTTCACATTTACTTATGCATATAAAACAAACAGCTGAATAGTAACACCAGTTTACACTTTTAAGTGTTACATTCACACGACATTTCTCTTCGTATAAGACAAACTATTACCACAAATGCTTAAAGAATTAAAAATTTTAAAAAAGTGCGGTTCGTAGTTACACATTTAGTTGTACGACCCAGTACGTAAAGAGACAGATTTTAAGAAACACCTTTCCATTTGAGGAAACTATTAGATGGTAGAAGCGCCGAAATTGTCCCTCTTACTCTCTGTCCATCACAAGAAGGTAAGCGGGACATGAAGACGGAGAGGGGTTTGAACTATTCATCTGCTCTGGTAGTGGTTCTGCCTACTACAAAATGAATGTATGAGAGTGCGTTTGAGTCATCCAAGCTGCCAGAGCTAATGCTCATTTCAGTAAATACAGTGATAGGTATTATGCATTGGTGAGTTATGTGACAACACTGTATTTTAGATGAACATAGCATCGCCGTAAGGCGAGCGTAAACATCACGCGGGCAGCACAAGTGGTTAAGTTACACTTTCCTCTGCCTTGCCTTCTTGTGGTAGGCAGACAGTACATGCCGTACCATTTTGTGATGATTATGTAACAGTGGCATTCATGGGATATCACATTTTTGTTGGCTGCTTCTAATCTGGTTCAGCTGCTAAATATTTCATTATGATGCATAAAGTTAACTCTTAGTAGTATCGTACAGGAGTTTGTTTTATATTCATTGTACCTATGCCACTTCAACTACGTGGTCATGTCGAGACGGATCTGGTTGAATATACCTCGTGGATCTAGTCTCATCCCTGTACCATACCATCTTGTTCTCCCAGTATCCACAGGGACTCTAGTGCAAGGTAACTGTATTCCTGTGCCGGGTAGACTGTATTAGGTTGCCAATCTGACTATCTGTTTTCATATTCTGTGTATAGATGCCAAAGTATTCGCTATCAGCACTTTTTCTATTGGTTTGAAGCTAAGGCGGAACTTTGGGTCATGGTATTGATGCTCCATTCGATAATTAACTTGCTGACTGATAAAAAACAAGAAAAATTCTAGTCAGATTGTTTGGTCCACAGGATTTGAACTCGAGACCTCAGGAACGTAGGCGTTACCACCTGAGGGATCCCACCCATTGGCGTATTGCTGTCATATTTATTTTAATAATAAGGAAACCAATTTCTTTTCAAATTTATTTTTAGTTAATATGATAAATTGTGGAGAAATATCTGGATTGGTATTGTGAGCACCGACTGTGGCACAAGGAAACCGAGAGGTCGGCGTCGATCAACAGCTTAACGATAAGCGCTCTCGCTAGATAACGAAAATATTCTGAATGTTCCTTTATCTCAAACTTTCTAGAGTTCTTGTCGATTTGCAACAGCTACATAGTGAGTGGTCTTGCGAAGTCTTTAGTTTTTATAGCGTTTTCTTAAGCTTCTAGCGCTTGAAATGTTGTTCGTGATACAACTCTTTTTAGTTTACTTTTTTTTAGTTTCTTTCATTTTTTGAGCACACGTTTTTTGAAGATTAATAAAAGTTTCTGAAAGGCTTTCCAGCTTAGTTTTGTGCTTAGGTGTTTAATGTGTAAATACGCCATTGATTTTGTAGAGTTAAAGTGTTACATGCTTTATTATCCTTTACAGAAAAAGATTTTAATGTCACAAAATTTTAATCTTCTATGATAAGGAGATCTCATATACAACATTTCAAAACGTGAAATCCTCCAAGTTTTCATCACATAGATTTTTTCCTGAGCATTGATATTAATTTTTGGAAATTATATATTGAACAGCCAAACAAGTATAACGACGAAAACAACTTTTTAATTTATCTTCTATGGAATTAATAACTAAAGAAGATATATTGTATTCCACCTAAAAATTTCATGTCAAGGTTTCAGAAATTTCCTGGTTCCCTGAACCCAAAATAAGCATTTAGAAAAGTATTTGCACGCGCACCTGTACATGTGCGTGTATGTGTATGTCTATATATGTGAACAACAGCGAAGACTCCGATAAATATTAATCTTGGTATTTAAATTCTGCATACTTTAAAGATTAAACACAAACATTTTCAAGAAAATCTCCCCACCGTGAATGAGCATTTTCATAAAAAATGTTTACATTTTTAGTTACTTTTTAATTTTTTAGTTTTATATTTTAATTTTTAATTTTACTTTTTAGCTCCACAAAATTGTATCTCACGATTTTTATTAAGCTATATAGATGAGAATTTTAAAGATTTTTCATAATAAAGAAAAATTATATTTCAGTTTTACAGGAATACCTGTAAAATACTCTTTATTCTGAATGACATTCGTAAACTGATAAACTGTACAGGACAGACAAACTCTTACTATACAAATAACTTAGAGATAATCAAAGCACTTATTTTAAGCAAAATATTATTTCTTATGTATGTACAATTTCCGAAAAGTTTTTTGTTATTGGTTTGGAAAAAATCATATCTTTTCACAAGTGTAAGTGAATATATACATAATTATATGTATAATTTTTCTTATTAATACTCAAAGAAAAGAATATCGTCCTTAAAAGATTTGATTACCTAAAGCCTACTACACTCTCGTAATTCCTTTGTACCTACAAAGAAAGATATAATAAACTATTTTTGCAAATTTCTATATTCTTGAACATGAGTTGTATAGAAGATCAAGCGTTTGAGATAAAAGTTTATTGAGAAATAGTTACTTAAGGGTTTATGAATGTGGTCGTGGCAGTTTCCATATAATTATGATGAACAAATCCGTGTTCAAATGACTTTTAATTTACTTAACATTTTATTTAAAATTTACTTAAAATAAAGTTAAAATACTTGAAATTTATAGGCATTAGGAATTTCACTACTTTAGACCACTCAAATTTAGATCAGTTACGATTAATCCAATATTTTTGACCAGATCGTACTTTTAAAATAAAGTCTCCGTGCAGAATTATAAACCAATTTATAACTAGGAACAAAGACAGTAGGAGTAACTTTAATATACAGACATGAATATTGAGACCATTATTCAGGTGTTGGAGAATTGGCCTCGAGGTGTCCTACAAACCCAGTTTTCGAGTGCAGCGGCTGAAAAGATTTAGGGGTAGATATAACACGCCGAACGGAATGGCCAACAGCTCGGAGGTTTTGTCCATGTGGTAAAATCGATAGAGGAGGCCCTGATGCTTCCGCTCCCATTAACTGTGACAATCGCGTGGCACCGGTGCATATTAACTTCTTTCTCTGTCAGTTTGATGTAGTATATCCTGCTGAATATTGGAATTTATATAGCCCTACATTTTTTCGCTTGGCTTACTTTTATGAACACGGTATGAGCTTCTAGACTGCGGAGGCAGACACCTCGAGTTCTTTGACCTAAATATATCCTTTAAGGTTAGCACTCCCTATAAGGAAATGATGAAGTGAATGAACCACAGAAACCTATAGGCCTCACACAGACAGAGACACGCGGAGTACCTAGCAGCTCCAAGATGTCTAGATCTGCCTAAAGTAATCTGAGCTCATAATAATCCCTGGACAACCAGTGCTTATTTGGGTAACATATCTTCATTACTGAGCTGCATTGAGATGCATTCCTCTGCTGAAATTTATAATATATGTTTTACTTTCATGTGTAGTGTCACATGACGGTTTAGGGCGGGATAGGAATTACGAGAGGTGCAAAGGTACAGGGTTTGGAACCCGGTGCCGAGATCATATGCTACATGAAAAACTACCAGGTGTTGCAGGGGTTTAAAGGGTAAGGATTTTTAACCTTTAACCGCATGTAAGTGGGAGCGTAGCTATGGATAAGGTAGAGTAGAAAAACCTTCTACTTCAAAATGAACTGAGTAACTGTATCTCAGAGACGCCTAGGGTTTCTACAGGGCACTCCCTGGATCTGGATGAGATCAGGGGCGCTTTAGTAACATTTAAATACACAATAACATAGTGCAACTATACCTTTAGAGATGCGTTGTTTGTATGGCTGAACCTTGTGCAACTGGCAAGAGATGTACGGCCCGGTGCACCCTGCTGGCGATATTATACGTTGTAGCACTTTAAAATAAACTCTTGCTAATGTTTATAGAGCCATCTAACATAGAGACCATCAGCAATTCCCCTCTCAAATCTCTCTGTCAAGTCCCCCGGGTGCTAACTCAACCAAGGTTAAATAGGGGTCCTACCCAAAAGCCAACTCAGCAATTCCCACGCTAACTGTTAATTTCCTCCCAACTATTGCACTATATTCTGCAATAATTGTTTACATAATTGAGAACGTGTTTAGACCTGTTACTGACCACCTAAGCATTAGTTCCCTTGATCACCAGGATGTGTAATTCATTGTTTACAACATGGAGAACATGATGAGGCCTGTTACAGGCCACCTGTGCATTATTTGCCTTGACCAGTAGGATGTGTGATCCACCAGTCCAAAGTACAAGTTTTTCCAGTCAGCAGAATTTAAGCTTTATCATCAACAAAGAGTTTTGCCCAAACTCAAGGCACCCGAAATAACTCTTACATTAATAATGATTATAGTAATTTCCAGATCTTGCTCAGCCTATACACGCAACAGTAGGAAATTCTTTCTTTTGTTTCCGCTCCGTTCCTACTGGGTTGTTTTATATAGAATACGAGCTTCTGACATATATATGTCGTCGATTTGTCCTCTAATGAGTTATTTTGTTTACTCATTGATACCTGAACTATTAACTTTCACGATTAATAATTGTATAAAGAAATAAGAGGAAAAGAGATAAATACAGAATTCTATTGTGTTAAAATTAACGTAAAATGTAAGCAGCAAAAGAGTTACAATTTTGTTAGGGAGAAGAATCCACTAGCTAGCCAACTTTTGTATTCAAGAAAAACAATTAGTTAATTCATGCATCTAAGGAAATAATTTGTTAACGATAAACTCATTAAACAAGAACACAGTTAGCTTTAGGGTCCGATACCTGGAATTCAATTATGTTCATGTACGGTAGAACTAAAAAGACACATGTAAGCCAGTTCTGAAAATTATAAAAAGAAAATGAATTATTTGAATTTAGCAAGTCACAAGGTAAAAATTGTGTTTAAGATGGAAATGAGAAGTTTATGGTTGGCACCATAAAGATAGGCACTTTGCTGTGTAGTGGTGAACTAGATGGAACTTATTTTTATAGAAAAGCTTTCTAAAATTCCTGTCATACAGCAGTGTTTACTCTGAGAAATTATTGGTAGACATTGTGTCTAAAGACCTTGCTTGGGTTATACATAGTTATAGGACTTATCACTTAACATTTCAGCGACTTACTGAAAACCGAACGGGATGGCTTAGGTGGTTTCGTCTGTGGCCCGCATTCGGGAGGCCCGGATTCGATTTCTGTGGCCGATCTACCTGGCCCATGGTCCTTTTAGGGACTTTTCCCGGGTCGGCAGACGAAAGCTCGATAGGTTAATTACATCCCTGGAATTTCCTGTCCTTCTATTTCCTCTCCACTATCATGTTACATCACCTGGTGGTGTCTTTCAGGGTAGAAGTGTCGGTGGGAGTTTCGGTGGTGCATGGCAGGATGATATGCTCTGAGTAAAACTTCCTCCTCCAGTAGGACAGTTTCCGGTCTCCGAACCCGGTCTGCTGATGTCGTTTCCGGACCACTGTAGGGTAGGATGCTGGTTGTTCTGGCTTGCCGGGGAGTTTTCAATTGGTAAAGTGTAGGGACCCTGCCCTTTGTATTGTCGTGGCATCTTGGAACGGCCGCCCTTTGTCTCCTCCCACCTCAGCCTTACTCCCGGGGATGACCCACTTGGGGCATAGGTACAATAGGCCAAGACAGGTCGCAGTGCCGAGTGCACTCCGTACCGTAATCCAATCCAATAAGTTACGCAACTCGCTTCAAATAGTCATTCATTAGCCTCTACTAAATTATTTTTCAACTTAATTGGTGTTATTTACTGTCATGCCTCTCACACATGTTTTGAAAGAAAACCTTCCTAATTCCCAACTGTAGCAATCCACAGCAAATTCATAGACTGAGATATCGGAGAGGTCAAAGAATACGTTACACAAAGAAGACGTTGCATATTATCTGTAATGTTTATTTCTGAGCTGATAATTTTCGTGCCTAAAGAATTTTAATTCAACTGCGTTCGCAAAGCACTCGCCCTGAGGTCGGAGGTGGGAAAACTAAACGTTGATGAATCCAGCTTCATTAATTTGAGATAAACTTGCTATTTTATTCTTGTACAATGTGCACAAAAGTTGTGAGGAGAAAACATTTGGAGGACAGGCCACATGTAAGTCCATTTCCTCTGTCATTCATCGATAAGAGTTAGTAACGTCATTGTTTGCATAGTTTTTGCAATCAGAACTATATTACTGTGTCCACTAACGATTGACAGCAACTAAGACAACACCATAGCTGTGGCTTACAGGTAATGTCATGGATAATCCACAACGATGACCACAAAATGCAGAGAACAAACCCAAGATTATTCCGCTTCCAAAAAACCAAAATATCATCCCAAACAATGACATTCCAAAACCGTGCTCGATGCGACAGGAATATACAGCATAAATTTGCTGTATTCAATAGTTTAATTTATAGATTAATAAATATACCCATAAATAAAGATGAATTTAATAAAGGATATAAACATTATTAATACTGCTTTAATTAATGGTTTTAATAAAGACTTTATAAATAAAAAATTGAAAAATTTAAATATCAAAAAACTATTAATGATATTTCTACCCTTAAAAAAATTAAAGACGATTATACTTATAAAAATTTACTTACCCTCCTTGGGTTAGTAAATATTTTCAATTTGGTGTTTGGTATAACTTCGGTTCCTCAAAATAAATGAAGTATTAAAATGTACTACATTTTTCTAAGAAAGATAAAAGTCCTAATAATAAAAGATCTGGTATTTATCACTTTACTTGTTTCGATTATGATAAAGTTTATATTGGAAAGACAAAACGTAATTTAGAAATCAGAACGAAACAACATTTTCGTAACATTAAGTATAAACAAACTGATAAATCGGCCGTACACATCATTTTTGGTCATTTAACCATGAAATAAATCCAGAAGTTAAATTATTAAAACATTTAAATGGTCCGATAGATTTAATGGTTTGGGAAAATATATTTATTCTAAAAGACAAGCATTGAGAAATGAATATTGAAATACCGGCAGTCGATTCTGTTTTAAAATTTGTTTTATTTTCCGAGTTTGGTAGTACTAACAAGAACATATCAACGTCTAATGTTTAGTAACTATGGCGACAGCTTTGTTTCTCCAGCTGGAGATGTGTATAAGTATACAGGAAATTGCGATCCTGGAGAATTTATAATAATTATCACAATTTCTTATAAGTGAGGTTTTAAGTTACAAATTATTATATTTGTATATATTGTCGCGGCAGCGAGCATACAAGTTTCGGCACTAATAGATAACAGACGGCGGCTATTGTTTCACGGTAATAAAGGGCTTGCATAAGCAGTTAACAATATGTCACAATAGTACAGCATTATTTAAGAAATTTATATCAGTTATATGCGGGATAGCGCATATAATATTTTGATGCGTAACATTTACAGGACTTTCTCTGCCCACTATTAACTTTTTTCACGTACTTCTACAAAATATTGTTACGAAACTTTATTTTTCTGTTTACTTCATGTTAATCAGGATAAAATTTTGTAAAATTAGTCTCAATACATAGTTGTCGACAGGAGAAAAGTAGGAAAGTGAACCGTTAGTTTGAAGTTTTAAAAAACGAGTCAGTATATGCTGACCTTAAAATTGCATAATTTTTCGACGACATTACGTGGGATACGTGGATAGTGACGACAATTTAAATATCTTCACAACATTTAATTTTGGTAAAGTATTTACATAGAATTTTTAGTAGACTAAATTACAAAATAAAAGAGAAGGTTCACTGATTTTTATTTATGGTTTTTAAAATTCGGCCGCTGAATGTGCTCATAGAGTTAAATTTATTTACTGTATATAAGTTTCTATTATAATGTTCAAAAATCCTTTTACATCTTTTAGTTTTCTATTTGACTGTTATGTGTGGAAAGGAAAGCAACTTCGAAAACAGATTACCATTTGTAGTAAACTTTCAGCTTTATTAACGTTTGTGCTGCGTTTTTATGGCGCTTATTTTTTAATTTATGAAAACCTAAAAGTATCAAATGAAACACTCTCTCAGCTTTGTGTGTAAGCAACAGAGAAAGTAAGTACAGCAATTCTGCGCATCCTGTATCTAATGGGAATGGGCCAACTCATAAAGCTGAGCAATTCATTCAGGTTAATGTGCCTCCTTTAGCACATTGCTGTTCCAGAAAAGTCATATTCTACGATGCTTTGTATTCACAAGAGAATTGTTACCTGACTTACAAAGTGGCGTACGAAATGTCATACATTGAAATTGTGTAATAAATATGTTAATTGCGGATTGGCAACGCTGGAATGATATGCCAATTAACCGTAGTTCGTCCATGGTTCAACAGATTGTGAATGTCGCACAAGCGTGATTCCACCACTTAAGTTTAGTAAAATGGCGGACAAAGGCCGGTTGACGCTACAACAAAAAGTGAAAGCTGTGTTGTTTTACACGGAAACGAAGAACGAAGCGAGACGCAACGACGTTTTCCTGTTCATTTTCGTACGAGGTGTGTCCCCTGCAGAAAATAGTGTATAGACTAACCACACAATTTGAAACTGACGGCCATGTTTTAGAGCAAAAGCGACCTCGTGTCAACACAATCCGTACTCCAGAGAATATAGGGGCTGTGAGAGTAGCTTTGACACGAAGTCCCAGGAAATCCACGAGACGAGCTTCGGCCAAAATGGGCATCTCACGTCGTTCGTTTCAAAGAATACTTCATGCAGACGAGAAATTATTCCCATACAAAATGATAGTGTTGCACAAACTGATGGAACATGGCAAGGTACGGCGATTACAGTTTGCGACTTTGGCTCTTGCAAATGATGATGGTATTCTGATGAGGTTTACGTTCATTTGAACGGTAGCGTGAATAGGCAGAATATCAGATTTTGAGCACGAGAACCTCCTGGTTTTCCACACCAGATTGGAAACCACAGAGAAAAATTTAGCGTATGGAGTGCCATATCCAGCCAAGGAATCATTGGGCCAATCTTTTTCAAAGGCATGGTTAACAGTGCATGCTACTTGGATATGTTGCAGAACAATTTTCTTCCGCAACTTTATGCAAGAGGGTTACCAATGGAGACTCAATGGTTTATGCAAGATAGAGCTCGTCCAAACACAGCAAACGTTATTCTGGATTTCCTGCACCAACTTTTCGGGCTCTTTGTGTTTTCCCATCAATATCCTGAACGTTTTTAGGGCGGCTCAATATGGCCGCTACAAGCCCGGATATTAATCACTGTGATTATTTCTTATGGGGATATTTAAAGAAGACAGTCTACCGCAACAAACCACCCACTCTAATGCAACTGCGAATGGCTATCCCAATCTTTTTCCAGAGAATAATAAAAGACACGTGTCGTAGAGTGATCGGAAACGTCACAGTTCGTCTCGAAGAGGTGGTACGTCAACAGGGTAGACATATTGAACATGTATTGCACGCTCACTGAGCATACACATTCTCATGATTAATGTAAAAACGATAATATTGACATGATTTGGTTATTAAAAGTTATATCAACATTTTTTAATGTATGACATTTCGTGCGCTACCATGTAATTATCATCGGTCTTTGTGGTTCAATTGGTTTAGCGCTAGTCATTTGACTCCAGGGTGACCGATTCAACCCCAGGCCAGATGAATGGTTTCTAAGTGTGCTTAAACAAATTCTCCATGTCGTTGGATTTACCGGCATGTAAAATAATTGGTGTAGGGCGAAATTCGGGCACACCAGTGACGTTGGACTCCTTTGCCAGTTGACAGTAACGTTAAGAAAGAGAATAATTTAATTTATGATTCAATTATTGAAAGTGATGGTACTGGGCATTTAATTATTGATAGCTGAGACATATAGCACTTCATATCAAGCTAAAATTATGTTAAAACTGAAACTTTTCAGTCTTCATTGGGAACATCAGAACATGCACAACTTAATTATTACCTGTACTTTGTTAAGAATTCATCAATCTATGCACAACATCCTTCAGTATCAATAATTGAGTTATGTAGCGTTCAACTGTGGTATGAAAAGACTGCATTTTGGTTTTATAGCAAAACTGTGTTTAACTTCAATGTATTTCAAAAACATGACAAAGATTTTACAAAAAAAAAAAAAAAAAAAATCCCACCATCTCAAACATCCTTTTACATTGACGTACGTTCGTAATTGTTTAGTTTACCAAAATGGCTCTAACGCTCATGTTTAAAATTCTCCAGTTTAATATATTTGCATAAATGTATATCTTGATAACTTGAGTTTTCTGAATTTAGCTTGAGAATTTCTGTTCTTCTAAATTAAAAAGATAAAAAATCTTCAAAAAACACAAATTTAGATCTCATAACAAAAACCGATGTAAAATATATTTATTGTTAAGTTAAACAATTTTGATATATTTAGTTGGCTTTGAGAGATACTTTACACTTTTTCAACCGCGAAGAGCTACTCGTTAATGTTTTCGTATGGCCATGCAAATGGAAGGAAATTTCAAAACCATCTAACCGCGATCTGATTTTAAAATAGTTTGCAAAGTCAAAACACTCATACTCCCTCTGTAAGTAAGTACAATTAAATGTGTAATGCAACTATTTCTGCATCTCGATTAACAAGAAATGGATAACTGAGTAAGCTTTTAGCGAATACCTTGTAGAGGACTAAGTAACTAAAGTCACGCGAATGTAATTTCCATATGGTGCCATTTGTAGTGAAGAATTTAATATTTTCGATAAATAGTTAATGAGCAATGCCATTCCAGCTCCTGTTTTACTCCCAAAGGGAGTAAATATCATATGAATATAGTGGATATAGGACTTTTAGAACTGCATTACTAGAGCTATCTCCTGCGCAGTGGCGTAGCGGGCTAAGGCCTTGGTCCCTGGCCACGGAAAGTGGCCCAGGTTCGATCCCACCTACGGGGTGCGAATTTTAGGTCCCGGGTATAGGACCGTGGCCCTCTCAGCCTCGTGAGGATATGTTGGAAGAGAATTGTCAAATTTATATTTTCGTAACCGTGTTAATTAAATATATTACGCAACAGAGTTGATTTATCTGAAATGCATGTTAATTCTTAAATGAAGTAAAGAGGAGGTTCCTTTGCTCTGAAGCACATGGTACGATAGGACTTGCTTTAATGACAGTGATGACATGTTTGTTTATTTGACTTTTATCACTGACCTTGTTTTGAACTGGATTAGTCATATATTGCCATTCGAAGGTGTGTTGTGCCGAGTGCGAGAGCTAAATTATTTTACTGATCGTTTATTGCGCGTGTACTTATTATATGTATAATGGCAGAGTGTACCGCCAGTTTTTCGCTGACGCATCACAAGGGAAAACCTTTACAAAGCGGCGAAAAAAGAATTGTGGTGCATGTATTTAATGCACTAAAAGAGAAGAATCTTTCTTTGTTAGTGAGAGAAGTCGAACAGCTGTGCTCTAAACTTACAGGTGTGTTAGATGCATAGGAACATCGCGACATGAAATTGAGACAAAAGGAAAACTTACCACTCCAGGGGCGATATTGCTGTGTGGCGAAAACATTATTTAAGGACAATCAAATTTTACCGGAATACAAATCGAAAAATATACTACATTGACGAGACTTGGGTGAATGAAGGACACACAAGTATGGCGTGACACGACTTTTAAGACTGAAAGAGAAGCATTTTTACAAGGTATGTGTGCTGGTTTTAAAAAATCCCAATGGAAAAGGCCGAAGGCATTTCATTATAAACTTGTTTCAGTTTCATTGCTGATTCATTCAGTTTCAACTTGCTCAGTTTCATTATCAACTTCATTATTTTTTCATACCTTCATATTCTTATTTGTATTTTATCTATCTTCCTGGCAAGTATTATGACGTTTACTGCATGTTTAAATGTGACAGGAAGGCACCACCTATGGCCTATGGCGCGAAAGCACTAGCCAATTAGGATGAGGGGGAAGGTAGCTGCACGCGGAGTGATACATGTCAGCGGGGCAACTTTATATTAAACAGAGATTAGTTGTGTCGTTTTGTTTGTTTTATTTTTGATTGTACTGAATAAATTTTGTACATTGTGAAAACGTATTTCACCTCAGATATAATTTTATATGATATAATTTACTATTCGGATAATGTTTATGTATATATACAACATTGTAGTACTGTAATTAACACAGTTTTAGATTTTATATGTAGATACTATTTTTCTATGTTAAAATGTTCCTGATTCCTTAGTTTACGATGGTTTAAAACTGTCTTTGAAGTTATAAGGCAATAAATCTTGAAGTGCTCGGCGAATGTTTCTTTGTGTTACATCGGGTGGGTGGGGGAGGGTCAAAGAAGAAATATCAGAAATATAGGAAAATTCTGGAGTGATGTGTTAAGAAAAGACATGTATGTGGTACTGAGGCTAATGAAAGAAGATCAAAAAGATGCGTACACAAGTGGAAAATCAGCCAATCCGGAAAAAGTTCACTTGGTAGATTTTGTACATAAGCAATGGAAAACCGTCCCAATCAATGATTGCTAATAAGTGTTACAGAAACCCACGTCAACGTGAGAAATGTATTCGCGTGAAAATGAAATAAAAGTTCAATTCCAGCTACCGTTAATAGGAATAGCGAAGACATGCGCTTAATTAGTTTGGACGTGCCGCTTATACAAAGTTTTATCCATTGTATTTTAATTCTAAGAAATCGGAGTACAAGTATGAACATTAGACTGATTTACCAGAAGCTTCATTCTGTGTTAAATGAAACTCAAACAAGGAAATACAATTGAAGTTACAAGAATTGCGTCATCATAATTACCAGTTTCTAAACCTTGACTTGAGAACTATATTACTGCTTACCAGCAAAACTCCTTGTCTCTCCTATCCAAGGTAAATAAATATTATAGAAGCTGCCGAACGAGAATCTGTTGACAGAGCCTCTGGTTCAGAAGTGATTAGAGAACCCAAGGTGCCAAGCTAGCCTCATGTATGACCATCGGCTGCCACAGGTGATTTCGAAGGTTCCCGGCTCAAAATGACTACAATAGTTTTAACAGGGTATATTTACATTATCATGATACTTGTTCTTAGGGTCATATGTATTGATGTTTCTAATGATTTTGTTGCATTTTTATTCCACTTTTACAAGATATACGACATCCATCATATCGGCGGATGTGACATTAGACAAATTATTAACTGCCAATGATGTTCATTTTCTATTAGGTGCATTTAGATCTGTTTATGCTGCTGTTTAAACTTATTTTTAATCATTAAATTCACATACCTTAACTCTAATTCATGCCTGAGGTTCTATGAAGGACCGAGAATAATTATGCTTAAAGAAAAATTGCCACCATTGAACTGAGGTTTGAACAGGGGCCTCTCGATTTGGTACTAAGGATGCGAACATCTTAACGATAGAGCCAGACATTACTTTTTATTAAGTTCTAATTCCATACTTTTCAGTCAAACAATATAAGTGGCCATTCACAAATAACCTTAACATATAAGCATAACTTAAAGACAGAAGCCTCTTTCATGTTACATATCTTAATGCACGGATTCACATTGGCTGACGTTGCAATAGATAGCCACAAACTTACAATTTAAAACATAGAGGAGTTTGAAAAGGCGTACTTTAGTGATGTGTTAAACATGGAATACTTAAGCATTTTTCCTCTTCAGCCTACTTTAAGTCAAACATAACACAACAGTCAATCAGAGAGCGATTTTCTGAACATCTCCCTACGTGATCATCAAGTGATTAGAATGTACAAAAACAAGCAATATGCATTCAAGTTAATTTCAGTATGAACATTGTTTATTTCCAAAGGCTTTGATTTTGTGACAACAATATTGTGTAACCCATGCTCATCATAATACTTCTAGAGCAGCATATATATTCGCAGGCACCCCGAATTATTCACTCATCTGAGTTTTATTTGCAAGAACTTCTCTAATTATTTCCTTCTAGTCAGTTGTTTAATTTTGACAAGATTAGTTAATTACAAAACTGGATCGCAAGCAAGAATGAAATAGCAGCCTCGGTCGAGTTAAATACGTTTTCACAGGAAATTTTACTTGTAAGAGGAGGAAGGGGGCTGAGAGAAGGAAATGGTAGTTATCGTCGTGATCCTCATTTATTGTGTTGTTTCCCACTGAGAGAGAAGCTGTAGTAATACAATTGGAATTCCTTGAAAAGCAGCGCTTGCAAAGATGAGATTCACACTAAATAATACGCTTCCTGCGTTGTTAACAAATAAATTTCCGACGAGGGATAAATTCCTTCCCAAGAACGAGGATAAAGCAGGTTGGAAACGTACTTCGCTCTGCTAAAGGTGGACAACAAGACATATTATATTTTTGTGATACACATTCAAATATTTTCATGCCTGTGCCGAAATAGCTACTTTCTTCATTCGCTATGTTAAGCAACACAGATATTTTTAAATGATAATTATTTGCAGCAATTAAAACATCGTCTATGTATAAACAGTACTACATTCTGACAGATAGTTGGATCACTCAAGGCCACTGAGAGATCAGCAGGAACACCACACTGAACTCGATGCACATTAAAGAAAGGACTTTCTGTAACTATATGTTGAACTGTTAGCATGTAATAACACATCTAGGCTGCGAGTCCTTTGAAAGGAGGTTAGAATGCGTAAATACAGTATGTACAATTTGTACTCTGGTGAGAAGTACCTGGTCTCGACGAATTAGCTGTTTTATAGAATAATTGAAATCATGCTTGGAGATTACGGCGTTTCATTTATTTTTGTATGTGCAATTCCAGCGTAACTTTCACTTCTTAGATATTAAATACTTGAAGAACCATTGGAAGTCATGATGAGGAACCTTTAATTCAGTCGAACTTTGAGAGCGACATGCTGATTCTTAAGCTGCTACATCAGATTTTTCATTTCCGGATATGACAGAAAATACGCGAAGTGGTAGCCATGTCTCTACCAAATGTTTTTACATGCATTTAACTCATACAGCAATAACATTTTCCGCATTAAATAATTTATGGCTAGCAAATATTCTTTAAAGAGTATTTTTATTCAGAAATCTATTCCGAAAGTTCAAATCAACTCATTTACAAATAAACAGAAATTAACAATTCCTGTTTATATTTTATGTATACTATTTTTGTGACCGAGATTCTGCGATAACACACAAGTCTCACATTCGGGAGATACTGGTTCTATGTCGCCTAAAGTATATTCTGATCTTCGCTTTATTGTGATTTTCTCTGGCTGGAAGGCAATTTTTCGGGTAGTTTATCACTATCAATGTTATTAGGTTGTCTCTTAAGTAATGTCGGATTTTCCATTTTGGTGGTTTGGAAAATTTATTGGATTTCCTTGGTTTGACAATGGTATTTACAGGATACCATGGCTATTGCTGCGTCCATTTCAAGCATGTATTAGTCTTTAGTTGTTAACAAACAATCACGCAATGGAGATAACAAAATTTGAACTTAAGAGTCCTTCTAAAACATTACTGGAAACCCCCGCCGTAGCTCGAAGCATATGTGAAGTGGAAGGAGAAGGCGTCGTTAGTGAGCATATGGTACAACGATGGCTCCAACGTTTAAAAATGGAGAAAAAAAAAAACACTAAAGATTTACCACTTTCTGGAAGACTTAATGTATGGAGTATTGAAGTTGCACGCCAAGTTTTGCTAGAAAATCTGCAAAAAGTACCCATTATCTTTCAGCAAATTGGTGCATCGAAAGATACCATACATCGCCACATTAAGACACTTGGAAAATAATACAGAAGCTGTAGATCTGTACCACATGAACTGACACCTCAACGGGATGAATGTAGGATGGATATCTGTCGTCAGCTTATTCGTGATCCCATGGGTGATAGATTTGTCAGGAGAATTATCACTTGTGATGAAAAACGGGTATATTACCAAAATCCGAATGCCTCGAAACAGTAGCTTGATCCCCGTCAAACTGCCAACGTCATTGTTAAAAACATCAGTTTGGTCCCAAAGTAATATTGTGTGTCTGGTGGATGCTTGAAGGAGTTCGTTTAAATGGTCGAGCTTGATGCCTATCTGTATCGCGTTCATGAAATTTTGAGACGGAATTACCCTGCTTTAGTTAAACGAAATAGAGTTTTATTGCAACAGAACAATGCAACACACCATACTGCAAGAACTGCTATGAAAAAATACAAGGAATTGGGAGGAATCGAACTGCTGCCACATATGGCATACATCCCTGATCTCGCACCATCATATCATCTTTTTCGATCCATGGCTCATTTTCTACGTAGAAGAAGTTTTGACAACTTTGAAGCACTGCAAGTAGATGACACCAAATTCTTCGCATAAAAGACCAGAGACTGGTATCATCCCACCCCTGGAGGTGCAGATTTTAAGTTCCGAGTGTACGACCCAATCATGAGGAAATTGAGGTAGTGAACCCTGATCTAGAAAGGCAACTTCACAAATCCTAAACACATCTCCATCCTGTATCGCTTGGATGATCTGACGCGTATGTAAGCGTGAGGTCAGCAGTCGTGTTCAAAGGCTCAGACTCACTTTGGGCTACTACGTCATGGGTTTCGTTACGTTATGTTGTTTTAGTTCAAACACGTTAGAGATTGCATGATAGAATTAAAAACAGCGATTTTTTTAACGTAAACGTTAGTTTGGGTTGATGGGATTATCTTGAAAATTTACCATTCCATTCCTGAAAATCCTGATTTTATATACCAAGTTTGGTCTTAAAAAATCATTTTTTATTCGAAACATTTCAAAGCCTGTATAATCCTTTCGCGAATTTCGAAATAGAATTGTGTTATTTTGTTGTGGATTCATTTTCCTCTGCCTACATTAGTAAGCAGTACTGAAAGTAAGAAGGTGAACGTAAATAAAATTAGAGTGCTTACTTTTTATACCTACACTATTATGCAAATTAATGTAATATCTGGAAGAGGGCAAAAGCTTACTTATAGCTGCTGATATATGAAGTTATTCTTATTTAAACATGTATCCAAGAGTCCATTGGTTACTTGAAGCTTGAAGCAATTGGTTACAAAATTAATAATAGCTGCAACTTGTTTACTTCACAATTTTGCAAAATTCTTACATTTGTAACATTTGAAGCTTCCTCGGCGAGTGTTATTAATTAAAGCTTCACCGGTGATCAGTCGTGTAACTTATATTTTATTCATATTCTTTTCCTTTAAAAGTACCACGGCTTCACAACTCCATTCTCTTAATAAAGTGGTAGTCATCAATGGAAATAGTTTTAAAATAATGCAACATTTCCTAGGTCTTTCAATCGCACATAAATATTTTTAATAAATATTTCAACATATCTGATATCTGCCGAATGAATGGTAGTGTATGGCCTTAATTGGAGAAGAATAATTACAAAAGGTGACCTTTCAAGTGACTGGTCTCCATTTTTAGCCTCTTGCGTAATGAGATTTTGCGAATCACTCGTTTCATTTCGCTAATTGCTCCAGATTTTCCAAAAGAAATAACTCTTGACTTAGTCTCACACATTCCAATCAATGTGGCGATAACGAGGAAAGCCTAATGAGCTGAAAATTGTATTATACTCACTCGATTTTGCAATCTCAGAATGTTTTAGAAGTTCCCTATGCTGTTAGCAGAAAACGCTGAATAAATGAATAGCTACCCACCAGGGAAAAAAGTGTTAGGTATTAATTTTAAGAGGTATCGTGTCAAAGTATATACCACGTATTAGTTTGGAGCCGTTCCCTCAAAGCTCTATGAGAGGCTTTAATTTATCATTTAGAGGAGTCACCTTTTTCGAAGAAGTTCTGAGAACTGATATATTTGGTTGAGTGCCTACTAAAGTTCTTTCAAGAATTTGAAGAATAAATTCATAATCGATAATTATTGTTTCTTCTCAGTACAAGCCGTGCTAGATTAAAGGTGGAAAGTGGGATGAAATTGAGAATTTCAATACCACAACCAGAATTTGAAGCATGGATGTACTACTTTCGGTGACGTTACCAAATTGATCTGCCACGACAACATGTGGGTATGACGCATTTCCTAAGTGATTCGCATTCTTCTCGGTACACAACTAAGAGATGCCCAACTAATTTGGAGATAATATACTCTAATAGCCAGGTAAAATCTCGCAGTACATTGAATGTCGCGGTTCAAGTTAACCACAATTGTCAAATAGTGATAATTGATCTTTCATAAGTAGACTAAAGCTGGAAAGGTGCAATCACACTAAATAATTCAATGGCATAGCCCGGAATTGAAGTATATTTTTCACTCATTGTGATGTTCGAGTATAGCTTACTGAACTTACATTGAACTATACATTGAACTTGATGTTTAATGTATAAATACTTTTTATTTCTCAACTTCATACCTAGTGGGCACAGAAGGTACTGTTTTAGTGCAAAAGATAGATACGAGATTTCATAGGAAATATATGTTTTGAAACATTTTGAATCCAAATAGTTATGTTCATGAAAATTCTGGTATTTGTAAAACATGCAAAAAATCACAAAATTTAGTATTCCTTTAGATTGAAAAATTTAAATGTTTTTTTTTTCAAAAATATCTCTAAAGGTTTTCTATTACAGTAACATATTTTAGATGTTGAATTAAGAAATAATTTCTTGAAGTTTTTTAAAATGGCCTATGGGGTGCTTTATACTCGAAACTAATTTTTCGATATAAAAGTAAAGCATAAGAGACCAACACTTATTACACAAAAAGGATAATTTTCTTAAAACTGACAACTTATTTCAAATATTAATTTGTTTGGCACCAACTAATTCCGGGAAATCTATTATTTTTTGTGTGAGCCTTTCAGTAATAATTAATTTGTCGCATTTTTAAAGTGGATTCACTATTCAGTTATACCTTTGATGCCATGTACATTTGAACTTACTCGCTTTTAAACACTTATCGATTCGATTTTCTTTACCTCTCATATACTTACAAAGAAATGTTTATTAAATTTTTTTTCAAATGGATTATTTATATTTATATAACTTAGACAGAAAAAAATCACTGATATAATACCGAATAGTTGAACATTTCCAGTAACGCTTTCATGGGGTAAGAGCATGCTAAAAGTATCGAATGCACGTAAATTCTTTTATACAGAAATATATATTTGTAATAATGATCCTCTTTCAGTATTGGTACGTTTTGACAGAAATCTCATACATCGGGCAGGTATAATATACGTGTTACTCCATTTTACACCTTTCCTCCTTATGTACTATATCGTAATTTAATATGACTTACAAATCTTTGTCCTTGTGTAATTCAAAATAGCAGTTATTATAAGGCAATACAATTAGTGCTGTTATATTATTAAGTTTTACTGAGTGCTTATAGCGTATTTCCTTCGAATTTCGGCATTATTTGTAAGCATAAAAGCATATTTGTGTATTGCGGATCGATGATGGTTGCGACTTTCTGACTTGGGCACTAATGGCACTTAGCGGCTCAGCGTAGTGTAAGATATCTAATGATTCAGGTTTAAATTTTGAAATAGGTAGCTAGGTTTCGTGCTCAAGGTCCAGTCGGAGTATATTTTTTATTGCATGGGAATTTAGTCAGTGATACCAGGATAGGAGTTCGGCTCTGAGATTTGTATCTCCAATGGATATAGGATGCAGTTAGCTAGGGTATTAACAATCAATACTTGTTTAAATCTATAAATTTATAATCACCTGTATTTCATCACTCACGACACAGAAACGCCTTCCACTCTTTCGCATTAACCCTATCAATCCTTACATTTAATAATCCACACGACCCATAACACGAAGAGCAAACGTCGCTATGCACCTCTTGTGTGATTTAACTCCACAAGATAGATATAAGAAGTGCTTTTCCTGTATTTCAAATTTACTGTTGTACGAAGCTAGAAAACATATCGCGGCAAACAACAAAAATGGTGGGATTGGGCAATTCACACTTAATCTTTTACAGTAGCCATTTGCTGCCGCCGTGACACCATTAATTATTGTAAAGTTTCAGATGGCAAAAGTTGGAACGGAATAGAAGTCAACGGTAGTTTGAGGTTGTCTTTACAAATTGTAATATCATTTTTAGAATCAAGAAGTCTACTTTATTTTACTGTACTATCTTGCATCTTATTTTAATTCCTGCTACAGTCTTGGTAAAGCTGGATTAGCCAATTAATCCCGTTAATTAACATTTAAAATATCATAGGAACATGAAATATAGGGGCCTACTGTGACAGCCTATACGGCATCGGCCCCTTATCACGGGCAACCTTTGTTTGATTTGTAATCATAGCATCATTAAATTCGAAATTTAGTCCAGAAAGAAAGGAACTAGTGAATGCCTGTGCAGTCGTTTGCTCATCCTGGGAACTCAATTCCCGTCTGTTGCGACAAGATTTTCTTTAAATCTGAACGATTCCCTAACCCCCACTGAGTCTGTAAGCGGAATGTGAGTGTTAAACTAAAAAATAATAGTTAAGAAATCCTACAGTTCAGCGAGCAGTAATATGTTCTGCTGCCTGGCGATTAACACATTAACCTAGTAATCCAAGGGGGGCTCGATTCTCGGCTGGAGGGGAAGGGGATGTTTCTTTGGCCAAGATTTCATATCCCAGAGCCTGGAAGTATGAAGCAGCGGTGAATATGTTGCAAATATAACCCAAATATTGACACAAAATGTAAAATGTAAAAGCCATCGATTTGACGTAGAAGTAAGGTGGCATATACTAAATGAAACAAAACACAGTTTCCTCTCAGTCACATCCCACGATGTAACAACACAAGTTACAGAGGGTTATGCATATGAAATTAAAGAACTCAAACAAAGCACCATGTTCAAAAATAGGGCTATTTCATTACGAGTTGATGGTCCCTTGTTCAATTGTCCCTTTTTTATGTTTAAACATTTTGACATTGGAGCTCTGCAAGACGAAATGCATCACAGCAGTGAATTTTCTCCCTCTGGAAAAGAGAACCCGTTAAAAGTCTTCCTGCGGTCTCTGTTAACTGATCTACTAGAGTGATTGAGACGAAGGCTGTTAACAGGTCAAAGTTATTCCAGAATAGTACCATGCAGTGTTGTTGCATACTATTGATCCTGATATTACCCTTAGCTTGGTCAATATGAATAGATATTGGGGTTGGGTTTACCATAGTCGGCTATTCGAGTTATCAGAAGTCTTGAGTTCGATTCTTGGCTGGGTGAGGTATAATTTTTATTTAAGTAGAACCTTCTCCTATCTTCAGCTGAATGCGGAGGCACGAATGGACCTAGTGTGAATGTAATTCGAGTCAGAATTTATTAAAGTCCAGCGTTAAAAGCCTCGATGATTTCTATGGTTTAAAAAAGAAGCAAAAACTGTTTATTTAATTACTGTAGATTTTTTAATAGACTGCTGCTATTAAGAGGAATCAACTCACAAAATAGATCACTGCCCGCCTTGGTAGCATGGTGGTAGGGTGCTTGCCTCACGTTCAAGAGGTCCCGAGTTCGAAACTCAATCAGAGTGAGTTGCCTGCATAAAGCTTTTTCCGGGGGTTTCGCTTATCCTGAAAGACGAATGTCGGGTAACTCTAAGCTCTATGGACCTTGGGATCATTTGAGCACTTCACCCATTCCATTCAACGTCAGGGATGACTTAACGTTGGAGGACGTAAATTACAAAAAAGAGATAACTAAATATAATAATAATAATAATAATAATAATAATAATAATAATAATAATAATAATAATAATAATAATAATAATAATAATAATAATAATAATAATAATAATAATAATAATAATAATAATAATAATAATAATAATAATAATAATAATAATAATAATAATAATAATAATAATAATAATAATAATAATAATAATAATAATAATAATAATAATAATAATAATAATAATAATAATAATAATAATAATAATAATAATAATAATAATAATAATAATAATAATAATAATAATAATAATAATAATAATAATAATAATAATAATAATAATAATAATAATAATAATAATAATAATAATAATAATAATAATAATAATAATAATAATAATAATAATAATAGTTCGACAACATACAGGACTGTAGTGAAATTCAGTTGCTGTGATTGCTGTAGTATTTTTAGTGGTAGTTCTATTTTCAATACTACTTGCATAGAAAAAGTGGGTGAGGGGGGGAGTAAATCATAGGGTGGCAGCACGTACAATCCATGAACGTCATATCATGATTCCACGGCAGCGAGAGCTGAAAGAACTAAAATGGGTTTGGTTTTGCAGCCGAATGGTACTGTGGGAGATGCGCCATGTTAACTCGGCGAATCCAATACAGAATTTTATAGTCTTTTTCTCCGCAGGGCTTCATTCTTATGGAGATGGGACTGGAAACGTTCCAGAGAAGGGTGCGTCGTGTTCGGAATCCCTAACGAGTGCTGCCACGGTAACATAATAATGCTACCAAGTCAGAGCGAGCTGCCATTAATTACTTACGTGCTTTTTTATGTCCTATTGTTCCAATTTAAGGGCCGCAGCAGAGGCCGCACTGCCTTAATGTTTGTTTCATCCCTCTTTTCCATCTTCGTTATGGACGAGTTCACATCGTTACCGAGCGTTCCATCACTCAGTAAGCTGGCGAATTACGTCACATTAGACAGAGCGACCGCAAAAATACAATTAAAGTACCTACACTGTTTAAAGAGATAACGTCAAATTCACATTTACTTCAAAAGCTCATATATGGTTCACAGTGTACTTAGAATAGATACTTCTTTTCTTTTTATGAGAAAATGGCATAGGTTACATTTAACTTTATAGACCATTGTTACTTGTTCAATTCACTACGTTTATCTCTTAGTGCCGCACTATTTTCAGAGTTCATTTACAGCAAATGCAACTCATTTTCTATGCAGGGGGCCCTATTTGCTCCTGAATGGATGAAATGTGAATAAAAGCCCGTCTCATGTAATGTAAACACATAACATATACTTCTGGGCATTAATTCAAATTTCTATTTTCCCTGCATTTTTTTTTTTGTAATTTCCGTCCTCCAACATTAAGTCATATCGCACGGTAAATGAATTGGGTGAAATGATGCTCAAGTGAGTCCAGGGTCCATGGTGCTTAGAGTTACCCGACATTCGTCTTGAAGGATAGGGGAAAAGCCCGGTAAAACCTTATCTAGGAAACTCACCCTGACCGAGATTCGAACTCGGGACCACTTGAACGTGAGGCAGACACTCTACCATCTACGCTACTGATGGGGGCTTCCCTGATTGACTTACATACACTTTGAATGGCGATGTATGGCAAACATGTACTATACGATGCAAGATTAAAAGGAAAGTGCAATAGAAGCTTACGACATATTGCCATCCTGAGTGCAAAACCTTAATCAAAGGATCTTCTTAGCTATTTGTTGTTAAGAATTTACACATATATAATTTACATCCTCCAACGTTAAGTCATATCGGACGATGAATGGAATGGGTCAAATGATGCTCAAATGAGCCCAGCGTCCATAGAGCGTAGAGTTACCCAACATTCGTCTTTTAGGATAAGGAAATCCCCCGGAAAAACCTTATCCAGGTAACTCACCCTCATCGAGATTCGAACTCGGAACCTTTTGAAGGTGAGGCAGACAGGCTGCCATCTACGCTACCGAGGCGGGCAATTTACGTACAGTGCAGATACATTAAGTCGATTACGTAACAAATCTGATTCACACACTTATGAACTTGGAAATTTGACATTTATCTTCAAATATGTTAGACTAAATGATAATAAATAAAGGATTAGTAGCACACAATAGCCCAAGGTTAGAAGTACAGGTCAACGCTATTTGGAATTGTGTTTAATAAGTTAACTAAGAAGGATGAAGATAATACGATATAGGAGCTTTGTTCCACTGTTCAGAAAGGCTAACTTTCTTTTCCATTAATAATATTGTTATAAGTTTGGGCTATCGAATGTGTAAGATTCTATGTGTTATGTTTATTCCTCTGCTATTGGAACAACTAAGTACACTGACTAAATATATAAAAGTAGTTGCTCAGTTTCTATGTGACACCTACAGATAGCTTTTACCGCCAAAAGAGCCGCATAAAAATGAGAGAATCCGCGCTCCAGAATTAGTGTGGATTAGGCAGTTACAGGGACAACGCCGCGTACCTCACGATATCGAAGTTCGCAGGTAGGTCACACATCGCCTGCTTGAGCTGTTTGTAAACATACCGACGCACTCCACGGTAGCTTGCTACTATTAAAAATTTCTTTGGCTTATGAAACCGCAATAAAGAAGCTACTTTTTTAGTTATTTGTTTATGGTTTTTTTATCTGTTCCAACATTCCATTATAACTGACGATTACGGAAAATAAGCTGGTGGATATGGGCAACTTAAACATTTTAGAAGGAAGTTAATGTTAGTGAGATTGAGGATGGAAGAATTAAATGATAAAAAGATCAGAGAATGCTATCAAAGAATTGTATATAAATTTAACCAAAACTAAATGCCTTATGCAATGAAACAAGCATTTTATTTCACTGTGTTTAATAATACTAAACAAAGAATTTGTAACTGAAAAGGAAGCTGTTGATTTTACAGTAACTGGATAAAAGTACTGTAAAATTAAGATCACAGCAAAATGAGCACCCTTGGAACTGTCAAGATCATTATCCACTTTGTCACAAGTAACTGCCCATTGCCCCATTACCTGAAAGCGTGGTTCGGGTCACTGATAACGAGCAAGGAGCAATGCTGTTGTTTTCGTGCCGGTGCGTTCCAATAACAACTTTTGAGGTTCGCACGCCAGTGATTCCTGCGCTGCATAATCACAAAATAATGCAATATTTAATGCTACATAAAATTATACCTAAGAGAATTTCGAAGCTGCTACACCGAAATTCGGACTAGTTAAGTTATAAACTACGAAATAGCTATATTCATTCAGTGTTGTTTGGAAACACCTGTATATAAACTGTATATGTATGGATATAATTACACCACGTACACCATAACATCATTTTGAAAAATAAACAACAACAATTTCTTCTGCAGTATCACACTGGAAGTGAGCTGTATACCTTCTGTGAGGTTGAGGCAAGTCTACCGATGATCAGTTGTTACAGCCCATCAAAATATCAAGACAAAAACATGCAGCATATCTCATACTGATCTTAGTGACTCAACTCTATGTCACTCCTCTATTACTCAAGCTGGACCCTTTAAGGAAACAGCTATAATTTTAATGCTACAATTAAGGAATACACACACAATAGGAAAACTCACTGATCCTGCACATATCGGCTCTTTATTTCTCATTTATACGATAGTAACAAAATTTGCGTACATTTTGATAGAAAAATAATAGCACAAGAACTTAGTACGCGGCTTCCAAACAATTTCTTAATAACACAACTCAAGCTCCGACCCCTCCTAATGCCACACTTCTCCGACGTGTGTAATTACATCCTGGAGAATCATTTAGTTAACAGAGGCATCGGACTTGGTCTTCCATGACGCATATAGGAGCTTCATTTAAGACCGCTGGTTGTTCACACATACTATGTTTTAGGAGTCAGGTTTACCTAAAAGCTCAAGACCTCCAGAAACTCCCTGACTGTGTCATATGACGTTAACTGTGGTATTTATGCGTTCTCTGACATACCTTCTATGTAAAATGGAGGGCCACTTAGCTCGACAGAGCAAGTCTAGCATATCAGATCAAACTGCCAGCCCAACGGAATTAAACACTAACCCAGGTGGTTTTCCTCCACTTTCGAACAAGTCCTGTACACTGAAAGATGTTAACACAGTAAGTGATCCTTAAGAGGCTGACCATCTTATCTCCTGATCTCACACAGTGCACTTCCCGGATACTCCGGCAGATATCTCATCATATCCTGATGGCATAATGCCAGGACTTAGATTCGAAATACGACGTATGTCACCTAAGGTGTAACGCCTACATTTAAGCATACAAACAAAACAACTGGAACTGATATGTTTCCCTCGGAATTCCCCGATGTTTAAGGGCCTTTTAAGTGAATAGTAAACCTATCCCTTTCAGTTTACACCCTCTGAGGCTACTCTGACTATCAAAACACAACTGTTGTCCATTAATGAGCTATTGTAAATCAGCCCCAGCGACTAAATATTAAATTTCTCACAGCTGGAACCTTCTATGAAAACGCAGTGGGTTCAGCTGATAATTTCCAAGGTGGTGTTGACTTTAAGTCAGGTCCCCAAGGATAATTACAACTTATCGTATGTCATATACTCGTCTAGCCAAAAATATGTAAAACCATACTGCCCGCATAGAGAAGTAACTTCTAACAGGAATCCAGAGCCAGGTACTTCAAGAGTATCCGACCTAAAGCATGGTTGGACCTAAGCATATAAGCTTTGATTCCATAGTGAGGCAACAGCAAGGCCAATGGAGTTTACACAGAGTACGTATGCCTTAAAATTCTTCTGCATTCACACAGTCATACCAATGTAAGTTCGCAAAGGACTAACTTTCATGACAGCTATATAGTTCAACTATAACTATACATTTTGTCGTAAAAATCGTATAACTGCCCTCCAAGCTTTCGTTAGCATTGCAGCATATAAACACGAAAGATACCTTGTTGTGTAAGGAAGTACCGCTCACTAGAATGCTAAAAGGAGTAGGCGGTTCTACGTAGCTCAAAATGGAGGTTTGTTTCTGCAATTCGTACCGCAGAAGTAACAGTTAATTTATTCTCGTGTTCCTGGAAGCTTAGTTAGAAGGATCCTAACCAGTTGTTTAACTCAGTGACAATAGCAGCAACAGTACTTTATAGGATGGTACTTTTTCTTATCAACGATATAAAGTAATGAATCTGCCATAAATATATATGATTCAGTTTTCATAGCAATCAACTATTTACATGACTTGATAAATTTCACAAGATCTAGAGAAATATCGAGCTTTTTATATGCTCTTTTTCTATTGTTCCACTGTTTCCTGGTTTCACCAATGTGAACTAGATGCCTCATAGACATATGTCTTGACGATCTCTTCCCTGAGGTTAATTCAAGCTATGAGAAAACTATCTCAAGGTATGAGTGGGTGTGTATTATTCAATGAAAAGATGACACTGGTTCCGACTTCGAAAATTATAATGAAACATTTACGCTTTAGCTGAGAAATTGTCGAACAATGGGAACTGATTCCCCAACCAAGAGATACCAATGTTCCGCCACTGAGGAAAGAATGATGCCTAATCCTAAACCAGCTACGTCTTATCCCACCACCGATCAGGGAAATAGTGTCATAGATTACGTTCAGGATGTGCTATTGAGTTTCATATTCTCCTAAACTCCCTTTTGGCAATGTCTCTAATACCCCCACTCTAACTTCTAATGAACTGTTGTCACCACATTTCGCTTTTCTGATATTTGCTTCTTTAGAACTCAAGAGTCCCTCTGGAAATTTCTAAGAAGTCCTACCCTCACATTCCAAGAATTCTAACCTAGCTGCCGTACCTAATCTGACAACCTTCCCCAGCAACCTCCCCTTTTATCAAACTACTTCTACGAATTTACCTGAAGACCAGCCGTCGCTAATTAGGGTACTTAATATCTTATCCCGAAATCTTATCCGAAATGTACTCATAATCTATTGCAAACCTATAACCCCTTAACATTTAACACAACTACACGACATATTGATATTCAGCTATATTATAAGTTATACTTTATTTAATTGGCCCATAATTTCTGTATCAAGGCGTTGAAGGTTTTCCTGCACTAGAGCCACTCAAACAAATGAGGAGAGATGACATTGTGAATCGCTAATGAATAAAAGTTTCAAGCGTGACGCCTAGATCTGCCAATACCGCAAAAACTCGTAAAGTTCTGCTGTAAACGATTTCTTAAATGAAGAAACAAGGAAGAATATGCATATTATACACACAAACTCCATCTTATTCTTGTAAAAAGAATGACATTTCAACGTCGTCGTGCAGCTGCAGAGCAGAAGCGAAGCAAAGTAGAAAGCAATCTTGGATATCCTTCTCGTCTTCTTTAAACAAACATCGATAAACGGAAATGTGCGGCAAAGTTCCTTCAGTATCTGCTATCATCATGAATTTGTTAATTCTCAGCTTCATTTTCCCGATTCTATCGCTATTTAGAACGTTAGGATATAGTGAACGGCATTGCCCCTACATTTGCACACAATTCAAGAAATAAACAATTATGATCTGAGTTTTCATCACGTAAAACAAATCGGTACACTTCTTGTATTCATCTACCCTCTTGTACGAAGTATTTATGAAAAACTGATTTTATTTGAGCTGTCCGACTAACTTCACCAGTTTAAACGTATATAAAAGCTCGGACCCAAATAACATCCCATATGAACTTATTTGTACCCACGCATGCAAAAGTTTTCCGATGGACGAGGGGTTGGAGAGGCAAGGGGAACAAAATTCTATGATCGTTTAGTTTAGCCTAGTGAAAGCAAAGGTCAAGTTTACCTGCTGATCAACACTGACGTTACCCTCCACAGACCACTGGTGGCAGGTGACGATGAATTATCCTGCCTAGCAGTCTACCCAACAACAATGACAACAACAAGAACAACAACAACAACAACAATAATAATAATAATAATAATAATAATAATAATAATAATAATAATAATAATAATAATAATAATAATAATAATAATAATAATAATAATAATAATAATAATAATAATAATAATAATAATAATAATAATAATAATAATAATAATAATAATAATAATAATAATAATAATAATAATAATAATAATAATAATAATAATAATAATAATAATAATAATAATAATAATAATAATAATAATAATAATAATAATAATAATAATAATAATAATAATAATAATAATAATAATAATAATAATAATAATAATAATAATAATAATAATAATAATAATAATAATAATAATAATAATAATAATAATAATAATAATAATAATAATAATAATAATAATAATAATAATAATAATAATAATAATAATAATAATAATAATAATAATAATAATAATAATAATAATAATAATAATAATAATAATAATAATAATATAATAATAATAATAATAATAATAATAATAATAATAATAATAATAATAATAATAATAATAATAATAATAATAATAATAATAATAATAATAATAATATAATAATAATAATAATAATAATAATAATAATAATAATAATAATAATAATAATAATAATAATAATAATAATAATAATAATAATAATAATAATAATAATAATAATAATAATAATAATAATAATAATAATAATAATAATAATAATAATAATAATAATAATAATAATAATAATAATAATAACAATAATAACAATAATAATAATTACAATTATAATAATCGTGATGATGACGATGATGATGACGATGACGATGACGGTTGTGGTGGTGATGATGATGATGATGATGATGATGATGATGATGATGATGATGATGATGATGATGATGATGATGATGATGATGATGATGATGATGATGATGATGATGATGATGATGATGATGGTGGTGGTGGTGGTGGTGGTGGTGGTGGTGGTGGTGGTGGTGGTGGTGGTGGTGATGATGGTACTAAACGCTGACCAGGATGAGTTAGATGCTGGCATTCTGATCCCAAGGTTGTGAGTTCGGACCCGGTCTAGTTCGATGGTTTCTACATGAGGCTAAAAGTGAAATGTATATCAGTTTTACTGACATTTAAAGAACTCCTTCTTTAAACAACCGACATGCTAGTAACGCTAATGTGATTTTGTATATGAACTGTCATTATCAAATAAAATAATTATTTTATTTATTTCGTTGGTCGTTAAGTCATTTGGTGTAAAGTCATTTGGTAACTTGGTGGCTATATTAATTGTAGTAGTATGTCCATATAATCTGTTCTTGAGAACTGTAACAAAGGAAATAATTTATTTATTTTCGGAACAAGATACACTTAATTTTAAGTACCATGCAGTTTAAATATTATATTAATTATCACTAATCTATGAAAGGTAGAAGTATTTCGATACAGATAAGACTACTAGAGATTACGCTGGTTGAGGAATGTATGTGCGAGAGAGGAAGAGAGAGAAAATGACGTCAATAAGAAAAGGATCGATAAACACTTAAGTTGATAATGGAGAATTGTTTAAAACCACCTACCTTTCATGTGGCAAAATTGTTTTTCTTTCTCTTTGAGGCTTAAATACGTGCGCCGAACTCGCTGGTCAGGTATAAGGAAACTGGACCGTCCTGGCACAACTAACTGATAAGAAACTCGCCTCCCTACCGTAGGTCAGTCTTGCATTCATCGGAATGCATTTGCTCGCGTCCGTACAAATGTAGATAGGCACCAATACTTTCCTCACATCTATATGTGTACTAAAAACTGTTACTCCAACTAGTGGCGTACATCTGTGTAACTATCCTCTGAAACTTAATAAGAAACATTCGCTTCCTGAAAATTATCGTCCCTACTAGTAGGATTTGCATCCGGTTAGAATAGTTATTAATCGATAGATATGGTTTCTGGAGCATGGTTATTTGTTCTGTTTTGTACAAAATAAATTTAGAAAACACTACTCTAACTTAAATAATATCACCACACTTGCCTCCAAATACCTTCGCTATATAATTCACAGACATTTGGCTGCGTTTAACATTGATATTAACGCGGCATTTGATATAGTTTGGCGTGAACATATATTTCACCTCAAGAAAAAGAGCCTACATAATTGCCTTTATCTGCAATTTTGTACAGGATAGAAAATCTACATTATTTGCCTTTTATCCCTCTGTATCAGCCTAGCAAATGTACCCCAAGATGGGTGTTAATTCGTCAATAAATCTTCGCCAGGAAATAAGGACTTCTTTGTAAGCAGACAACCTTACAATTTTCTGAATGTAAAGAGCATTTTCACAAATCCAAACCTGCTTCAAATGACTTCCAAGAACTCACAAGAATGCAGTAACAATACTGGTTTTCGCTTTTCTTTACTGAAGAGCGAAAGTACAGGTTTCCGTAATTCACTCTTCTTTGTAAAACCCACGCTCTTGTTAGATAATTACATCATTTCACCCTTGAAGACAACTTGAACTCTTGGAATGCTGTTTGATCTGCAGATTACTTGGATTTCCCATTTGAAGCTTCTAAAAGCGTCTTAAATTAATAAGAACTTCAGCTACTAAATCTGGGCTGCAAATCACAATGTGCTTCTCATACTTAGAAAGCAATTACACACTTCAGACTTGATTAAAGATCTCCAGTATATAATTGTACAAATAATATTTCTCTGAACACGCTTGATGATATTATCAATTCGGCATTAGGAACCTTTTTGACCTCCATTTATCTTAGCCCTTTGAAAACCTACACATCGAGACCAATTGACTACTACTTCACAACAGGCGTGCGATTTTAAGCCTAACATACGCTTCTAAAATCTTTTACCAGACTCTTCCGTATATATATACAGCTTTATTAGTAATATATATTTATTAAATATAATTTTAAATATCTGAGAGCCTTCATCTTGGCCATTCATCAAATATAATACTCATCCTTCAATTTACTTCCATTTATATCATGAAATTTGTAGAACATACATTTCTTATAAACACATTCGTGTTGATGGTTCTAAAATGAACGACAACAATATTTGCATGGTAGACTTTCCGCCACACTCCATTATATACGGCTTTCTAACCACCTTTACATACTTTCTTCTCAACTGTTTGCCATCCCATTTGTTTTGTAGCACATACTTGAATATAATAGTACGATGTCATTCATTTTCACAGACTTAACCAACTAACAACTCAAATGTAATTAGGCAACTAATATAACTAGATATATTCTCCTAGTATATCTCTGAATACACATATGTTAGAACAAGATAAAAATATTGTCATTTAGTGGAAAGATTCAGATGTAGAATCCCAGGAAACGAAAGGTCTGATGAAGCTGCCAATAAGCCCCCAAAATATCCAAATAACATAATTGACCTCATTGTTCAACATTATTTTCATCAAACTCAACATCTTCCAACGGTGGAAAAGAAAAAAGAAAAACAAACCGTGGTGAGCATCATTAACCAGCAAAGTACAAGAAATTTGGAGATATTATAGACATAGCTATCCTTTACCTATGTTCCTCTCAAGAACTAAGCCTCAATCAGCTACTTATTTGCCATTCTATCCTCACGCACTCACACATTCTGTCACCGATATCTACGTACATGACAAAGCTTGGAACCGTGCCGGAATATATGTGAAACCAGAGGAAGACAGCTTCGAGAGTTGTGACGTATTTCAGCCGGGAGTGTTGCCTGCAGTGCGTGTGACGTCAGGCAAGAGCCGTGTAGTACCAAGTTGTCTATATAAAAGGCGCTGTGAGTACAGAATCCGAGGGTTCAGTCAGGTGTAGCGCACTCAATGACAACAATGTAACTGCCACGTACCAACTGGAACTGTTAAATTTACAATGTGACGATTTATTGAAGGACAAATATACACACAATAAAGAGTTGGCTGGTTTTTAAGAGAATGTCCCCCAAACCAGGTTCCCGAGGTTGTATTCACTTGCCGCACGGACATTGTGAATGTTTGGTTCGACATATGTATGCGAACAATTTTTTTTCTGTTATGAAATTAGATAAGTTCATATCCCGAAGTACCTTGTCGGATCACAATCTAACATTAAGCCTTCGATTAAAAGTTTCCCAGACATTATGTCCTGATACTAATAAACTAGTTAAAGAAAAATGAAATAGAAGGTGTCGGAAAATGTCCACGTAATTTTGTTCTGAACGAGTCTCCTCTAATTTGCAGAGAAAGTTACTTTGTTTTATTTTATTTACTTTATAACATGCCTGACCTTCAGATAAACTACAAGTTTAAGTAGTACATATTTGCTCATAGCACAGAGCCAAAATGTAATTGTTTATAAACTGTTACCAATTATGCAATTAAAGCAGTTGGCATTAGTATTGCAACACGCAAGATATAAATTGTACACATCAATTTCTTTCCTTTTGGGCAGCAGAAATCGGCGCGGTGACGTCACACGCTAACCAGCCCTTCCTTCGGGTGCATATTTAGCAGTTAGAGCTGACGTTGCTGACGTCACACCGCCACTACCTGTCTTGCCCGGTGTGAAACAGTGGAGTCGTTTACTAAGTCTGATATCAGTATACCTCTGTTCCCATGTGTCCTGGACAGCAATTTGCCATACATCGACAGGTGTGAGAAATCACATATAACGTGGCTGAAAATTGTGACAAGGAGAAAGAAGAAGGAATCGAAATCCGTTTACGTCAAGCAGCAAACCGGCGGCTGCAATGATAATTTATATTTCAGTATAATTAATCGTCTAACCTTTCATATTAGACACACAGTTTCCAGGTGGTCAATTTATGATTTGTCACTTACTGTAGGTCAGGTTGCTAATATTTCACTTTTATAATAAACAAGAGAATAAGCGAATACAGCGCAGGTTAGTGAAGGTCAAGACGCCTCGACCCTTAGCCATGTAGTACTTTATCGTTTCAACTCGTCATAACTGTCGGCAATATACCGGTATTCGCGCCAAGTTTGGAATACCTGCCTTACCGAAGGCCCTTGGGTGATCTTAAATTTGTAAGAAATCTTTAGCTTTTTAAATGACCAAATTATATAAGTTTGTTGTTAATGTGTTTAAATATCTTAAGTAAGTTTATATCTAAAGTAGTTATTTTCTTATCTAATATGAATGTTACACATTTTTATGACACTTTAATAAACTGCAGTTATATTTTTTATATGTTCCGAACCGAGAATAATTACCCATAGAAGAAATTTAATATTTCTTAGCAATGGCACATAATGTAGTGTTCATAACTTGGCAGGGTAAACATAATTAAGTAATAGCTATAAATTAAACAAACTTATTTTTTTAGTTAATTGATGGAAATTAAAATCATTTCTCCACACTAGCCGAATATAGGCTAGGATATTTGATGGATAGAGTCAACATGAAAAATTCAATGCCATGGCCGGGATTTGAACCACGGATCTCCTGGTTTCCATCCAGTCGCTCTGAACCTTTGAGCTACCATGGTCAACGTGCCGCCCTGACATTAAATTCTCCAGCTGACTCTTATATTTCCCCGGTAGACCACTAGGGGCTCTCGCATCCGAGATACACCGTTTGTGGCGACTTACTATCGTAAGTACTTTAAGTCCCAGGCTTCATCATTTAACTCTTATTATTTTAGTTAATTGATGGAAATTAATCATTTCTACCGGGGAAATATACGAGTCAACTGGAGAATTTAATGTCAGGAAGGCACGTTGACCTTGGTAGCTCAAAGGTTAAGAGCGACTGGATGGAAACCAGGAGATCCGTGGTTCAAATCCCGGCCATGGCATTGTATTTTTCATGTTGACTCTATCCATCAAACTTATTTTTGTTTCTTATTTGGGTAGTGAAAAGCGAAATGTCAATTATTGAAAAAAGCATATATTTAAATTTATTCTATTTGTATTATAAAATAGTTTATCAAAATTTAAACAAAGCTTATTCATATTTTATAAAAACTTGAAAATCCGAAAATGTTTAGCACTTATGAAAGTTACCTCACAGTAAATCATATTCTTAGATTTCTTACTATTTTTCTTAGTGATAAATGACCCTTCATATTTGTCTCCCTCTTACATCAGAAATATCACCCACTGGTGCAAATGTTTGGTGATTTAATTACTCCATGATATTGAAGAAGTTATACCGGAAAATAGGATGAAAAATTATTCTTTTACTTTCCCTAATATGTATTTTACACAATTTTTAAGTGGACATGGTAAATTTGGTGAATACTTATCACGTTTTCACTTAACATATAACCCCAAGTGCATGTGTGGTGAAGAATTTCAAACTGTGGTTCATCTCCTTTTCTGTTGTCCCATTTTCTGGAGAGAAAGGCAAGAATTAATATTCAAGCTAGACTCTCTAGGAACTGAATTTTCTGCTCCGCTCACATCTTTGCTAATGAAGCCACAACAGTATAAGTACTTCATGATGTTTATAAACTCAGTGTTTAAACGTCTGAAATAGTATAAATTAATATGCATCAGATTATAACATATTTTCTTCCTTCTAGTATTTAAAATATTTTTGTTAAAATTGTGTATTTTTATGTATCAACTCTAACCCTAATATACCACTTTCATGATGTTTATAAACTCAGTGTTTAAACGTCTGAAATAGTTTAAATTAATATGCATCAGATTATAACATATTTTCTTCCTTCTAGTATTTAAAATATTTTTGTTAAAATTGTGTATTTTTATGTATCAACTCTAACCCTAATATACCACTGTGTAAAATAGGGTTCATAAATCTGGATAAATAAAAAAATATGTATTTTCAGTAAGCAGAAGAAGTATTGTATACCAGTGCAAGATGTTGATATCGATATTTCACCAGAAGTGTTGTATTGAGATCCTCAATCCAGAATAAGCATTTAAAAAAAGGTCGGTGTGTGCTTTTGCGAACAGTATAACTGCAAAACAAAAAGGCAGGAAAATAACAAACTGGTATTCAAATTCAGTATCTTCCAGAGATGCGACACCAAAATTGTTAAAGAAATCCCTAATCCCAAACTACAGCTTAGATGTGCATTCTTTGAAATACTTGATTTTATGAAAACTGTCTCAAAAGATTATTATTAAGAAACAATTTTATGTTTAATACACTATGTGGAAAATGCACTGCAATAAAAATGAAAAATGTCTCTTTGAAAAAACCCAAGTTCTCAAAGTTTTGTTGTGGCATAAGCTATCTCCGCTCTCTCCGTTGCTAATAGTTTGAATGTTCCATGTTGTCTTAAAGTCCTTTTATATTCAGTTGCTTCTCACGAGGCACTGGTCCAAGAATGTTTAGCGTGTAGTTCTTCAGCATTTGACTGTATCTTGTTCATTTGTATATATAACGAAATGCATAATGTAGCTATTTTTGCAAAGTTTTACATAGATTAAGGTGAAGTATGTAGAAAAGTAATCTACAGTAAGAATATTTAATATTCCCAGAAATAAATGATACAGAATAGACAAAATCTTGTGAACGTAACACATTTGTTTTTATGTAGTGGCAGATAGGGAGATTTTAAACATTTGTACCTTCTGTTTGATGTTATAGGTATTTAATAACTCAAAGGCTTCGCACATTTTATATAATAAACAAACCCACAGCATTAAATACAGAGTTCTTCATTTAAAACCTAACGGACGCACGACATTTCGTCTCTGCGCCAATGAGTGTGCCACAGCCGGCCCTGCTCTTACTTAATCACGGCGCATAAAGCACGTGTAACACGTTTACCTTTTAGAAAAGCTGGAAATGTCCATGGTCAGTTAAACAAGCACTATATCGGGAGAACATATTCTGTTCACACGATAAAGTTTGCTATTGTAATGTTTCCAATTTCATTTCTAATGTTTTGTTTTACCTCTTCCAATAAATAAGGATTTATCTCGTAAACTTTGTCTTTCAGGTTACCACACAAGAAAAAAATCACACACTGTTAGAATGGGGAAGGAGAGGGCCATACACCAGCTAATCACTATATTTTCAAACACTTTCCTAATTTTAATCATGACCCCTCTGCAGTAGCAGAATATTGTTGAAACCACCCATATAATATCTCTTCTTTTGTCAATGTCAATGTCCCATTTTGTCAAATGGGATCAAAATGTCATTTCGGCATCTCTCTCCATTTACAGTCTTCTCGTATAATATTGGGCCAATTATGCATCTAGTGCTAACAGCACAGAACTTTCCGATCATAATCAGAGATTTCTGTAACACCATGTAGATTTTCAGAGGTCCAGTTGAGACTGTTATGAGTGTTGACATAACCACTGAAGTGGAACCACGACTCCTCAGGAGAGAACAAGCTGTGGATAAATTAAACCGGGATTCATTGATGAAAGAAACCATTCAAAATAATGGTGATACTGAGCCGACAATGACAGCCGATAGTGGGGGAGTCCAGCAAGGTCACGATAGAGGTGAAACGTCGTGTGTTCCGTTAGGTTTTAAATGCAGAAACGGCAGAAACGTGTATATCTAAATAGGATGAAACTATGAATATTACCCAGGCTAGCAAGTTAAACGTTTCGGAAATTCTACATAATCTTCAGCTATAGAGAAAAGTAACTCCTTACCTGTTAGTTATAAAATATAGCTTCAATAAATTGTAATGTTATGTATAATTATTTATCATGATATGATAGCAAGCTTCGCATAATATAGAAGTCACAGGTGGTTTTATTTCTTCGGTAATTAATTATTATTTATTTAAAATGTTTTATGGTGCGGGTTAATTAACTGTTTTGTTTTGCTCTGCTCTATCTTACATTTTCTCCATTGCTAATTCATAGTTTTCACCCCAGCACTGGAGAATTCTATTCATAAAAATCAAACATATTCTAAAACAACACATTAAGATATACACAAAATAAATGTTCCCAACATTTAGAATAGAGGCCCAGTTTGTACGACACAGAACCACAGAGGAATATTTCTAATTTACACCCCAGCCCTAGTGTACATATTGTGTATTGGTTGAAATGTTGGAGGTTGATGACTACTGGTTTAAAATGTATTTTTACAGCACACAAGGAAAGTAACCGCTTGTGAATTTCATATTTTTCACAGAATGCAGTTAGTGTTGTTTAACATGACATTGGTTGGTACCAGAGGCTGTAGCTCCAAGCAATACATCAGTGCGTAATTGTAGCTCTTGGATATAAACCCTCTGGGTCATGAATAATTTGATGGCAACAGCGGCGTGTGTGTTTCTGCTGCAGTAACTTCTAAAATTAACTTTACAACTTCTATATGAGCACGGCGAAATTGGATTAATAGGACCCCCATGCAGCTAACGATATTTTATTTTTGTTGTCTATGAACTCTGCCTTTGCGCCCTTATAATGACCTGTTTACAGGATAGCACCGATTTTAAGCATTGATTTACTATCCATTTTTGGCTTCTAAGATCTACACTTCATGTGTATTTCCTCATTTATTGTATATTTATCTACTTCGAGAATAAGGTTGGTTTAAGCTCTTAAAATGCCCAGTAATCATTGACATATTACCAATAAATACCTTGACGTGAACTCTAATTATATCAGAAGCTGAGATGGGGTGTTACTTTGGAAGACCATTCTTAATGATTCATAACGGCTCTAGAGCAAAAACGCTCAGCCTTATTCTTGAGTTGATGTCACCTTGTTCTACCCGATCTCCTTCGTTTTGTGCTTGAAGCTCTTTCCCTTCATTCAGCTTATCAAGCATTATTATAATTATTTTTATTAAGAGCTATAGCTCAGCTAGATTATGTCATTAGCTCATAAGAAAAGACACTCGACATCACTGTTGTAGATGGCACAACCCGTTAGAACACCTTTCCTTTGGATGTCCCGCCTATCATGGACATGCACGGGCAGGTTTCAATATTTCGCCGGCCCTTGTAGCCATGGTCGCTAAAGCGTATGCCTCTAGTGTTCCACCGCGTAGAGGGTCACGAGTTCGAGACCAGCCTTGGGCGTGGGTGATTATGTGTATAGTGAATATTTGTGAAACTAAGAAAACAGATAAGGAAAAATCGGTTAAATAAAGAAAAAAAAAGAATATAAAAATACTGTAGTAGAAACCAGTCGCTCCTTGGAACGCATCCTCTGCCTACTGCACGCTACCTAATTCAGCGTCTGACCCTATAACCCAGACAGACAACGAAGTAAAGGAAGAGATAATGGGGGACAGAAAAGTTTATGGTAATACGAATCCGTTACATCATGGGCAACAAGGGGAAACGGAAAGCAACTGCGAGTAGTCAGGCTAATTGTTTATTTAGGCATTTGAGCCAAGGAATTTTTAAACAGGCTAGTACATAAGCAATCCTCCTAATTTTAATACCCCACTTGAGTAAATGTTAGTTTCTAGCAATTAGAAGCAGTTCATAACTTTTTTAAATTATTAAATTATCTTACGATTCCTGTCAAGAAAATTAACGACTAAATACATGACTCGCACTATGAAATGTGATAATGTTTAAAATTTAGTAACATATGTAATGAAATGAAATTTCCCCCACTGATAGTTCACAATGTGTAGTGAACGATCTTCGTTTTGAGACCAAAGAAATTATTATTTATATGAAGCGACCGGAACCTATCTTTCTTCTAGACGCACAACACTTTTCGTTTTATGTTAGGAGGAATGGAAGGAGGATCGTCCGTGATGCTGACAGGCTGTAATGCAACCCGAAGGTTTTGCTGCATGCCATTCAGTTAGTGGGTTTATTGCGGATAGGGTTTTTCTTTTCGGATTTTGCAGGTTGGTTAGAGGGATTTTTATTGGTGATGGGTTATGAGGCAGTAGTTGCACTTCTCTGGATGCCGGAGCTGCTGGTAGTTCTCTTTCGAAAGTTTTGTATATCCTTGTCCCTTGCGTGGAAGGGATGAAGTGATGGAGACAGAGAGTAAGTAGCCCATGCAGTGGAGACGAGATCCCTACCAGCTGCAAGTTAAAGCCCCTGATATCTATGCAACCGCCTGACCCTACCCAAACATTTGCAAAAGAGCCTTGCGCTAAAATTCGGAAATTGCTCTATTTCGGAGGACTGAGTTTACCATGCACCGCCAAGATATTTGTCGATACGTTACAACCACGAAAAAACCAAGCGGACGAAAGGTTAACAGACTTGTAAAAATTCTCGGAAAAGGCCATAGATCAGGAAGACTGGCCGCAGGGATCGAATCGACGAATTTCCAAATGTGAGTCACACGCCACCAATCTCAGTGTCTTGGATTACAGTGTAGTCACTTTCTTGGTAATCTTCAGTCTTCCATCCTCTGTAAAGTATCTATCCAATTGTTTTTCTCGATTTTTTTTTAAATTTCAAGACTATAAATTTTAGTAATTGTTTAATTTTTATATGACAACCAGAAAATTTTATCACCTGTTTCAGTTATTTCCGAAGTAATATACAATTAAAGGAAAGCTTAATAAAGTTGAATTAACATAGATATTGGTTTATGTGCATTATTCTTTATTATTAAATGGTGTAACAAGATCACAAATAAGTATGAACTAAAGAGCAGGGACTGTATTTGACAATTCAGATATCTTATTTTACGAACAACAATATTTTAATTTTCTATCTGAATATTCATCATACGAATTTACGAACCAAATTTAAATGAATAAAATTCAAAACCAGAGGATACATCGCAAAACAAATATTATACAAATAAATATATATTATATAGGACAATCCAATGTTTCCTCCATACCTGAATATGAACACGAAGAATCTTTTTAGAATACAGCTATATTTGGCGAGAGGTTCCAAAGTTAAGAATTCAGTATTATTAAGAATGTACTGCATAAATTAAAATGTTAGTGAAATTTAATCACTTGGATTTTCCCTCCCATTTGTGTAAATTAAAAGGACATATTTATGAAGATGTTGAATTATTCATGATTTGGTTTATGTAGATGTGTGTGTGTGTGTGTGTGTGTGTGTGTGTGTGTGTGTGTGTGTGTGTGTGTGTGTGTGTGTGTATTTGATACGGGGGTATTTAACAATATTTAATATACCAGGAAATAAGTCTACAAAGTATAAGAAATGAAGGAAATAACTTCAGAAGGTGATGGCTTAGGTAATAACTAAGAAGGAAACAAACTATAAAGGTTACTGTAAGAGAGGAAGAATTGTTAGAGAAATAATACAGTTGTGTTCTATATTTAAATTAAAATTAACTTTGAAACCAAATATATGTGGACAATACTAATAACAAAGAAAGCATGCTTAAGAGAAGTGGTATGTTGTATTCGACAACGAAATGAATATTCACAAGGTGAATGTACATTACTGATGGAAAAGAAGATATTGAGTTTTGGAACAAAGTAAGTGTATAGTAAAAAGAATAGGAAAACCGACATAAAAGATCGTGAAAAGGTAAATTTATATAGGGGTATATTTATGAGAAGCTTAAAATTAAATGGAAATAGACTGTTAAAAGAGAGAAAGATAAATCAGAAAATAGCAGGTAAATAAATATAAGCAGTAGTACACATTGCAATATGTAATCTATAATGGAATACCCTTCGCAACAGAGGCTTGGGCCAAACAAGTGCAGTTGAGTACATATACCTTCTTAGTATTCAATCATTTTATTCACTCATTAAATGTATGTCTGTATATTGTCACCCGAACGTCGGAATTCCCGATAGAACCGGCCGGCAGTAGGGCCAGACAGGAAGCATTCAAACCACGCCTACCCATTTATCTCGTGTCACTAACTGAAGGGATGATTAGGAGAGCAGCACGAGCCCTGTACTCTCTCTTTCCCCTCCCACCAGACGTCTGGAAACATCGGGATAATTGTGCGCGCTGCGAACCTTCCAGAAACGGCGATCTTCCCTATATGAGGCCTGCAGTTACCGAGTCAGCTGAGTTCTTGGCGAGCAGCCGTGAGGAGCGCCGATTGAGCGAACGGACTGAAAGACGGTGTACGTGTATCAGAGGAGTTGTACGTAACTGTGAGCGCGCAATATACCTGTGACAGACGAACTGGTGAATTGTAATTGTGTGCGCTAAGTAATTCTGTGTAATCGGCAAGTGATCCAACTGTAATTCGGTGGGAATAAAGAACATTTTGAATTTGTGCAATTGGACTTTTTATTTCACGAACCCACAAAGTTACAATATTTATTTGTGTTACTGCCTCTCTAAATTCTATAACCCTGAATTATGACCTTTGCAATGGGAGTGAATAAATAAAAAATAAAAAAAAAATAAATAATACATAAATACTTAAATACAAGTTATAATAAAATTATGCACTAGAAAAGTAACGACATGCACATCCCTGTTATCTTCGCGAAAACCCGGGTGACCTGGTCTCTCCTAGCGAAGCTCGACCCTAAAATAAATGCATCCGGGATGCTTTGCCGTTGAAAACTTCACCTTCCTTTTCTCAGCTCTGTAATGTACAAGTGCATTATGCAGGAAAGCAACCATCGCTTCATGCATTCGAAATGCATTCAGTAAAACCCTTGTTGTCGGTCTGGGTGGCTTATTTGTTGCTGGCATATTGATCACAGCTCCCAAAAATTGTTTTATAGTATGTTTAAAAGCGACAGTTCTATGCAAGTCGATTTACTGACAGTAAAAGAACAGCGGGACAAATTTCCAATATACTTGTGGCCTGTTAAACAAAATGCGCATTTATTTTCTCCGTTTCAGCATAGTAAGAAGTGAACTGCAGTAATGGTTGTGGGTTATATCAAGATTATTATTTCTACTTTCTTTTTCTCTATCCACCAGTGGACTGCGAAGGCACTTCCACGCTACCCAAAAACTGGAATTAGAGATTTCACCGAAGTTTCGAGGCCTCCTGAATACAAAAAGGGCACTTTTAATCTCTCTCTCTCTCTCTCTCTCTCTCTCTCTCTCTCTCTCTCTCTCTCTCTCTCTCTCTCTCTCTCTCTCTGTCTGTGTGTGTGTGTGTGTGTGTGTGTGTGTGTGTGTGTGTGTGTGTGTGTGTGTGTGTGTGTGTGTGAGTGTATTTTGGTCAATATTTTCAAGAGAAATCTTTGCATATTCTAAACTACTAACAGAAGATTTTTTTAAAATTTTTGATTTTCACAAACGTGCCTCTAAAGATCATGATTACAATGCCATATTAAATTTAAAATGAACACCTTCATTTTATAGAAATATTATAAAGCCCTCTTCACTCAAAAGGAATTTTATATACTACTAGTAAACCAAAGAGATGGAAAAAACCATTACATGAAAACCTAGATGCCCTTAAAACAACGATGTACACAAAATAATTTCGTGTCATTAGCCATTTCTGAGGTAAAGGTTGTTATTGTTTTGAATGTTACAATATTTCATTATTTTAAAATGCTGTTGCTATTGTTTTGTATCTCTTGGTGCCATGGACTGAGTATGGAAAATAGCTGCTCATTTCAACGAAGTGTGTAATACTATTTCTACAAACTACCATCGCAAGGTAATTTATAGAAGCTATACTGAAAAATAAATATATGTATGTACAGAAAGTGATATGAACAAGAAATTTACTTTGTCTAACGCTTATCTACGTTATAAGTGACCAAAAATTCAATGTTATCAATAATACATGTTTTCAGGTTCACTTAATTCAGAATAAATAAGTAATTTCGGACACGTACATATGTAAACATGAACGTAATCATCTGTCCCTTCACCCGAATTCTAGTTTTCACAGCTCAATTCAAAAATAACATTCTGATGAACTCAAATTTCATATTTAATGAAATATCTTTTATTGATGTAAGTTAAACTTTAAAATGGAATTTCTCCTCTCCAGAACAATTTATTCAAATGGAAACGTTTATTTTTTTCTAATTTTTAAGGACTATTAAGTATAACTTTTAGGTAACGTAACGAATTATTAAATATTATTAGGAATTATTATTGTTATTTTCAAATAATTATTAGGAGTATAACATATGTAATGTATGTATATTAATTGTATACAATTTGTTTAAGCAGATTGCACAGTTTCCCGAGCTTATTGAGTTTGACAAAACCATAAACGATAGAAAAAAATGTGCCAAGTAAGAAATACGCTTACCTCGTTAGTATATTGAATTGAAATCAAATAGCATTTAGCTGTTGTGGCATTAATTATTTCGAAATATAATTGTCGGTTATTTAAGCAATAGTGAATTTTAATTGATTTGTTTTGAAATAAACTAAACCGTTTTCTTCTTCTCGTGAGCTCAGTCTGTTTAACTTTGTGCACCTCCTCCTCCTCCTCCTCCTCCTCCTCCTCCTCCTCCTCCTCCTCCTCCTCCTCCTCCTCCTCCTCCTCCTCCTCCTCCTCCTCCTCCTCCTCCTCCTCCTCCTCCTCCTCCTCCTCCTCCTCCTCCTCCTCCTCCTCCTCCTCCTCCTCCTCCTCCTCCTCCTCCTCCTCCTCCTCCTCCTCCTCCTCCTCCTCCTCCTCCTCCTCCTCCTCCTCCTCCTCCTCCTCCTCCTCCTCCTCCTCCTCCTCCTCCTCCTCCTCCTCCTCCTCCTCCTCCTCCTCCTCCTCCTCCTCCTCCTCCTCCTCCTCCTCCTCCTCCTCCTCCTCCTCCTCCTCCTCCTCCTCCTCCTCCTCCTCCTCCTCCTCCTCCTCCTCCTCCTCCTCCTCCTCCTCCTCCTCCTCCTCCTCCTCCTCCTCCTCCTCCTCCTCCTCCTCCTCCTCCTCCTCCTCCTCCTCCTCCTCCTCCTCCTCCTCCTCCTCCTCCTCCTCCTCCTCCTCCTCCTCCTCCTCCTCCTCCTCCTCCTCCTCCTCCTCCTCCTCCTCCTCCTCCTCCTCCTCCTCCTCCTCCTCCTCCTCCTCCTTCTGTTTCTTTAACTTCCCTAGTTATACCACTATCGTGGTGTTTGGGAAGTTTCGGTCCTCTGTCCCTTATGTCATCCGGCGTCTATTTGAGGAACCGCAAGTCTGTATCAGACAGAGAAATTCAGGGATGGGGTTGATGAGCCCGGGCCGAAATGAGACTGAGAGAAATAGATGAAGGAATGAGGCGAAGTGGATGAAAGGAAAGATAATGGAGCAATTGGTGCAATGATGGCGGGAGGAAACCGGAGGTCCCAAAGAAAACCCGCCCCAGTGCCCTGTTGTCTACCACAAATCTTATATGTGGTCACCTGGGATCGAACCCAGGTGAGAGTCAAGCGGTCTAGCTGCTCGGTCATGACGTGGCCCAACTGTGTACCAATGCTCTATATTACTGCAATGGAACTTTATATGATCATATCATAAATCAAAACATCATCCCATGAAGAAATCCTTAGTCAATCCACTCGTCCATTGTACAGTATAAAAACTTTAAGATAGTTACAGACCAAATTTGGCATTTCCAATGATGCAATTCGAAGATTTCTAATAAAATACTCCACCACTAACTGTGCTTATTAGTCAACTTCTTAAAAAAATATTTTCTCAAAAGCGGCTCTCAATTTTGATTAAAGTACGAAATGTTTAAGATAATTTAGCTATAAATGAAATATGGAAATATATATTGAGTTTCCGGGGAGTAACTTCTGAAGTGTTCTTTGTTCTGATCTGGTAAGAAGTAAATCAATTCTATTATATATATATATATATATATATATATATATATATATATATATATATATATATCATAGAATTGATTTGAATTGAATTGAACACTTCAGAGGTTACTCCCCGGAAACTTAATATATATATATACCTGGCTGAAGCACATCTTTATAGCTTTTTGGGGAAGATAACTTATAACGTTCACCTATATGAAACAATAACCTATATGAAAGTTATTCTTTATTTTTATCTCTTGGCTAAGAAGAGACAATAGAAGTCAAAGCTATCACATAGCAACCAGCAATTAAAAGATTTGGCTGTCACTTAAAGAAATTGTATTGCCCCTTTCCCGTTGTACCTAAAAGGAAATAAGCAGTAAGACAATTTCTACACATGTCTGTATCGGCTGACATGAAGTGGATAAAAAATTGTATGTAAGAAGAGTTTGTACAAGGATGGAGAAAATAATGCGAGTGCAACACATCAGATTTTTTAATGACTGCTTTTATCGAATGCTCTTTGGCTTAGCTTGCATCTCCATGCTTGAAGTGTTGCAAACTTGGCAAGGAGAAGCGTATTCCATAGTTAATATCTCGCCTTAGTGTCCCTAATTAGGACTGCGTATACCACCCGACAGTGTAACGCGCTTCATGCTCCTCAATCCGGCTTCCTTCCTGCTGTCAGAGTTATTAACATTGATCCCAATGGCATCTCAAAACTCTCAGAGTGGGATTCCCAGCAGTGTTAATACAGAAAGACGAGACTCGGCTTCTCTCCTCCCATAATGACGCGTTAAATCTCTTGACAGATGTACACTGTGAAAAGCGCAAACACGCCGCAACATTTTTCAGAGTTAATAAGCCTTGGTCTAAAAGGATGCGAGAAGCTGCACTACTCAGAAATGGGGTGAACAAATGCGGATTGTCGCCTTCTATTGACTTAACGACAAGCTCAGCACATTGAATCCCTGTCAGATTAACCGTCTATAAACTGTTTCTACTTCATATAAATTAAATAACATCGATTTCTTCTTAATAATGATTTGTACAAAACAGACTTTTAGATTTTCAGACCAGTGCTTAATATGCAAGTACAATACTTAAAGGAATCTCTTGGCGTCAATAGGTCACATTCTGATTCCTTCCAGTCTTGAAAGAAAATATCGACTTTAGTACTTTGAAAAAATAGACAACTAGTTTTCACATGATTTTCTTTACTCGGTCTTCTACATACTATTCTTACTAATCTTATACCTCTGACTGCTTCTTCTTATTCGAGATAAGTTTTCAACACAAATGTCCAACTTTCTTTGGAACTATAAGCAGTATAGAAAAACTAGAGCGATAGCTGGCTAATTTAAAAATATAACGTAATTCTTAATGTAATACTAATTATTAACAGCAAATATGAAATACCATAGGGTAGCCAAAAATAAAATTTTAGTTTTAGACGTTTAGAAAGCAGATTCGTTACACAATGGTTTGAAATTGCATGTTTCATACGACTACTTGTTAAAAAACGAATAGTAACTTATCACCTGAGAAAGTTGCTAATAACAAAGAATATTTTAAAAATGGTCAAATTCAGAAACATTTTTATTATAAGTCTGCGCTTTTAAGGAAACCTACTCCTTCATGTTGTAAGAGCTATTAAAAAGTTATTTCGATAAAAAATTCACAAGTTGTTCTCAGAAACTTCAAAATATAGACATCCAGTCATGAAAAAATGTTTAATATATAATGTAATTGTAACAAATAATTGAGAGAAATTTCTGAAAACCTAAAAATAACGAACTTTCTTTTCCATGTAAAGGGCAGCTCGTCATGCGTATAGTTTGTGGAAGATTTTGAATAAAATGTTGAAATCTTTGGAAGATGGCATTATTCCAAAAGTATGACTGAATTTTAAATGAGATAAAGTTTAAAAGACCATTGCTGTTTGCGATATTTCAAGGCATGTTGGTGTTACCGCAGTAACATGTGAGACTCGGGAGGTCACGGGTACATCCCCGTCGACCGCTTGGACTTTTTTTTTAACTTGTTTCCTCTTGTCACTTGGGGTGCTCACTCTAATTTCCCATTCAGTCTATTTCAATCTCATGTTTCACGTGTGCTTCTGGCTTGTAGCGCGTGACAGTGTTGGACACAAGGCGCGGAAGCATGCGCAATATAAAGAATACTTGCTGTGCACACTACAGGGTTGCCTAGTCGACAGGTCGCTTGTTTCCACTCCAGCATTCTTGGAAATGTTAAGAGGTTAACCACGTGTCTGCGGTTCCCTCTCTCCCGACGGGTGTTAGCCAGCACAGACCATCTTTGTATGTGCATTATCCCTCTCTTTCGTTTACCCCTTACCCTTTTATAACACTATAATATGAAACACACCTATTTTACTGCACACAATATATCTTGCAACCCCATCTAATGTTTAATGCTAAGAGATTTACATTATCCGTTCATTGAGATTACCAGGAATAAAATAAATAGAAATAGCTGTAAAAAATACGAAATAGATATAAAATGTCACTTGTAGTGTAACACACAGTGAAGGTTTGAGACAGATATTGTATTTTAACACGTTTAACCTCTGACTCTTAACAGTGTAATTAATGCAAGTTGTACGGATGACTTCCAGTTTTGACATCCGCAGAGGAGTTTTCTAATAATTAGTAGAAACCCCCGTCTGATTAAAAAACTGCAGCAAGTCTATAGAGCCCTGGTGGGTGCTTTTAACCTATGGAGATATACTTCTTCTACTTCAAAAATAGACTTTCAAATTTATTTTTCCTCTAAGACTTCACATCGTAATTTTGTCCTCTTTTGGATCTACCTGGTGGAGCATAATGAAACACTTGTTTTTCTATTATATTGAGATCCATTCTTTCAATATACTTAGACTAGGGCCCGGAAGTTGTTGACCTAAACGTTCTCTAAAATGAGCTATAAAATGCCCTTAAAATATAAAAAATGCATATAAAATTTAAAAAGATGTAAAATTTAAAAATTTCTTTCATAACAATAAATTAATAACTGTCACAGAAAGATAATAAATATATGGTTCGAATAACCAACTTTAAGATTAACTTTCTTAGTAAATAATGAAATTATTGCTACTAAATAACAAATAATTCAAAATACATCGGTCATTTTCAATTTCATAAAATATGAAAAAATAAGTTACTGTAGCCATTAGCCAAAACTTAGCGTTGCAGTACACCACCATGGTCATCTTTAAGTTACCAAAAGTAAAGGAACGGTGGTTGTCAGTTGAAACTGTTTTATACTTTGAGAAATTACTCTCCCCTTTCACAGATGTTATAGATGCATATTTGAAAAACACTATGTCACTGCCTATTAAATTCTGTTCAAAAATATCAGTTCTGAAGTTTTCTCCTGAAAAGATATCGGCAATCTGACAAACTGGTATTCTTTATTTTTGTCCAACACAGATTTTAGTTTCTGTCTAATTTTGTCCCCAATCTCACCTTTTACATTTTGTATCCTCTCTTCCTCAATCATCACTAACTCCATCGACTTATCCAATATCACGCCACGTTCTTCTAGGCGGGTTAAGGTGTCCATCAAAAATGTAAATTTTTATTTAATGAAAGTTAATTTATCTTGGTTTTGAGTATTAGAAAATAGATCCTGTGTGCTCTCAATTGCTCCAGAATCTACCCTAACAAAACAATTCACTACCTCTCTCACTATTTGAAAATTGTCACTGTGGTATATACATACAGTTAACCATGTACCCCAAAGTGTTAAAATTGGTACCGGCGGCAAAGCTATATTACGAGCTTTTTCTTTGAAATACATAGTTTGGGTTGGCGCTTTCAGAAATATTTTCTTTACTGTGGAAATTAGTGTTGATCTGACCTGTTCCGCAATTCGATGAAAAGCGTGGGCTAAACACGTAACATGCACCATCTTATTGTAAAATGATTGGATTGATTTTGCCGCCTTTAACATGTAAGGTGCCGCATCTGTTAGGAAGACGAGAACGTTGTCATGCTGTATTCCACCAGTCCACAATAAACACATGGCTTTATGGAACAGTTTGCATATCTGACAGTGGTTAACAGCTTCCATAACCTCTGAGGTAAGAAGAAACATTTGTCCGGCACTAGTAGTTTCTAGCGTACCTACCACTACATTGAAATAAAAATAATTTGAAAATAAAATATGTAGGAAGTGGAAGTTCCTTCCCCGCTGATATTCTGTTATAGTTTTCTGCACGATAGTACGTTTCATTACCTTGAATGAAATTATTAATAAAACCAAAGTAATTTCTATTGAGCTTTCAGATCGTCATCTTGGATATCCAGTGACCAATGTTACCAAAACAATAGATATAACTAATACAACAGCTTAGTACCATACTATAATTTAGTTGAATTTGAGTCAATTGTTTTACAGTTGATGATACCGCAGCTCGAAACGAGTCACTTGAAAATAATATAACAGATATTCAGCATTTTAAGAAGAATTTGAAGCAAACGACGCGGATTATAAAAATAGTTATTTTTAAGTGTCATGGAAATTTGGGTTGTAGTTACTGTATTTACAATATACTGATATTGCATATTATTACATATACCAAATTTATGTTCGTAGACGGTAATTTCCTTTGAATTTAAGTTTCATTTTCATGTGAATATCATCCAAAAGACGGGGAAAATAGACGACGAACGAAAATATTTTTTCATATGTTTTCTTCACTCACGAACAAATTACGGTGTCTTAAAATGTGGTGACATATATTATTTAGGCAGAGGCAAAATGAGCTACCATTCAATAATTAACTTGTTAGCTGTGTGTTACGCACTTTTTAGATGTGATCATGAGAAACAAAAGAACTTATATTTATTAGTTTAGAGTGCACTACTTACAATTTGAAGAAATCCAAATCAATGACAGAAATACATTTGAAATTACTAATGTCATATATTGGCACAAAAATCGCACAGTAATACCAATTTTGTTCCTCTGACAGCAAACTAATGCCTTGCATAATGTCTCCAACTATTATGTGTTTCAAATGGGGAAAGTTCTCGCCTGTAGCCAATCAGATGGGTTAGAGCCTTCACCGTTGCCACGTCGTTATCCCCACTCTTCTTATATCTCCATCTCTCTCGCACACTTGCGAGTGTTCGTGCCGCCAGATGTAAGGGAACGCAAACTGAATTTTCCAAAGTTTTATAATAATGCAGTTGTAATCACAGTTGCAACATGAATATTCGTACACAAATGTTTTAAGTATTTAGTTTAAAGTTAATTATAGTTTATGAATTACTTATCTTTCTAATCCAACGAAAATACCAGCGGTGCATCCGTATAGTTGTAAATGTTACTTACGTTAAGAGATAATTCGTCATTGTCATTGTCTTCAACGCCTGAGTAATGCAAATTGAGGATCATAGATTCCAAAATCTCGTTGCGTGCTATTTCTTTCCAAAAGTCATCTTATTGTAGTTTATCTTACGTCTCACACAGTTTTACTAGTCTTATTGTGTTCCTTGTCAATTTCTTCGTGAATAACTCGTTCACAATCAGTCAGTTTAAAAATATTATTTCCGTTTGCAACATAATTTAACCCACATTAACTCTATTGGATTGTTCTAGCAGTAGTAAGGGGGAAGGTGAATCGTGTTTCATTGACCCCGCCTATACACTTTTTCATGGAAGAGTAGCTGAATAATGCTGCACGGAGACCTAGATTAAAGAGATTACGAACCATTCATAAACAAAGATATAATGTGACCAGACACCTTATGCCAGACTAGTAAGAAATGTATCGTTTCCTCTCGTCGAATTTAACAAACACCTTGACTTATACAAAGTACATATTTCTTTTACCCCGTCATGTCAAATGTTTACGTTTCAGTTCTGAGTAATTTCAAATATACGTTCACGCATACATGCCAACCAATAATGATGTTCATTACAGTGTTTACGTCGCAATGAATTGCTATATACCCTCTCCCATGGATCAATTTTTGCAAAATCTGAATTTATGTCTTGGCGCGAAAGTGTTTATTAGAGATTGATTAGTTTGCCACACGTCACTCACCACTTAGGGGGAATGCAATACGACAACACCGCAGGACTCCGATTGGTTGCTCAGCTAGTAGCACTCAAGGACAAACACCTTCTCATTTGAAACACATAATAGAAAAGGCTACTTAAGATGCAAGAAAAATATTTAAAGTACTGATCCTATTGAAAATAATCTTTAATCACATTACCATTTCATGTAACTATGATATTCAAACTAATCTGGCACTATTTTGGACTGAAAAATGCCCTTAAGACTTCACACCAACCTATGGCAGGAGTTATCATTGGAACTCTGTATCTTATATCTTATAAAATAAAAATGCGATCTAGAGTGTCGTTTTCTTAAGATTTCACATACTGTATGGTTTAGTGATGATTAGGCATTACAAGAGTCATTTACAGCCCAACTCGGTAGCGTAGATGGTGGCTTGTCTGCCTCACGTTCAAAAAGTCCCGAGTTCCAATCTCGGTCAGGGTGAGTTACCTGGGTAAGGTTTTTCCGGAGTTTTCCCTTATCCTGCAAGATGAATTTCGGGTAACTAAGCTCTATGGACCCTGGGCTCATTTGAGCATCATTTCACCCATTCCATTCATCGTCTGATATGACTTAACGTTGGAGGACGTAAATTACAAAAAAGAGCCATTTAGAACAGTTTCCGATTATGTATTTTATTTAGCCTTGCAGCATCTAGAATTTCAGTCTTCAAAATTAAAGCCACTTCTTAGGAAAATAACCCGGCATTACGCGTTTTCTATAAGGGGTTCAGTCCTTATATGTGTTTACTTAACCTATAGTAGAGAATATGTGTTAGACATTTGGTTCCTGAAAGTTAACCCTCACATATGATTTATTCTTTATTCTTGGTGCTCCTTTTATTAGTGATATTTTTAATTAAGGGCATCACAAAGTATTTTATAGTTAAATATTGGTATCTAACATTTTATGTCGATTGCTACACTTCCTTTGTCTCTGTGATAGCAGCGTTAAGGGTTGTCGTTAAAGGCAGGGAAAATCCTGTCACCTCAACCGTCAACTGTTTTCCCCTTTGTAGTGTTTTAGGGGTAAGGTCGTTAAGCTTTAGCTCAGGCAATGCCCTGCCGTTCGCAGGATCTGAGCTACAAGCTTTTGAAAAAATATATTTCTCTCACATGTTACATGTATGTGTTTAGATAGACAGGCGCAACTCATGTCAAAAGGACAGCTGTGTCCTGTCACGCTGTTGCAATGCTGGAGACGTAACAGGACAGGCGCAAATCGCTTGGATGACGGGAGACCTGATCTGCTTTAACAACCGTTATGTCACTGTCTACCATGTCCCAAAGCCTTAATGACAAAATTCACTTTTTTGTCATTATAGAAATTAAAACTCTAAGGTAGCAATACCGAAATTTAATTTTAGCATCAAGTAGATAATAAGTATCAGATTGAACAAAACAGGAACATGAAAAATAACACATTATACGAAAGAAATAGGGGCCTTTTATTTTGAAAATTAAGCACTAACAATGATGTTAAACTTAAGCTTTATCATTCAAAGAAAATAATAAACGTAAGCGGTGGCCACTCGCAAGAAAGTATGAAACATTTGAGCTCATGTGGCGGCCTTCAGAGCAACTAATACAAACTAGAAAGAAGCTATGTACAAACAACTTAGATATGCGACTTATTTTTGTTTCTAAACCCCTAAAAATCGTTTATAGTTCAGTTTTGTATTATAAATTTATTAAGAAAAATAATTCATTGGAAATCATTAAAACTATTTAGTGGAGAGTGGGCGAGATTAAGAAACAATTGAAGACAAACTTTGATTGAATAGGTAGAAAAGAAGGAAAAAGGAATAATGTTTAACGACGCTAATAGTAGTCTAAAATTACAACAGTGTTAATTTAATGTTAAGTTGTTTATATATGATTTAAACAAAACGTTTATATAAATTGAAAGGGTAGGACCAGACTGAAAAATTCAATGCCATAGCCGGGATTTGAACCACGGATCTTCTGGGCTCCGTACAGCCGCTCTAAACCATTTAGCTTCTATGACCAACGTGCCAACATGACATTAAATTCTCCAACTGACTCGTGTTTTTTTTCCGGTAAACCACTAGGAGTTCTCATAAACACATGAGACAACTACCTTATATAAATTACCTAATATGATAATGAAAAGAAGTCAGTGAATCTGACGTGAACCAATGAGAATTTATGGAATCGCCAATCCCATTAAATAACTTCAGGTTAGTTAGAGTTGGTGTCATTCTCTCTATGGACGTCGTGGAGTATAACGAAACAAAACGCTCTCAGTTTAAGGGAACCGATTTCAAGTTTTATCGGGAATAGCTGTAAAATGTTTGATTTAATATTGTAAAGGAAACCGATGCTTCTAAAATTATGTATTAAATCGTGTTACGACGCGCTTTGTTAATTTTAGTACGAACTTAAAATTTGAAATGTTTAAGAAGAAGTTGAACAATTCTTTCTCTTCATTTAATATATTAGTTCCATGCAGCTCCCGTCTGAGATTAGACCCGCGGTAAGGGGTTTTCATGTTTCGACAGGAGCAGCCGTAGATAACATCCAGAGGAACTGCTGAACTTGAGACGCCGGATCTGAGCAACAACTCAATTGAGACGACTACGCGACTCTGAACATGGGCTCCATCCCCAAGGATTTGCTTGGGGACATCAGCATTCTAACACCGAAATCCTGTCGCAGATACCCAATTAAAGAAGGTTCGCACAACTGAAAACGTTCATTTTTACAGTAAGTTCAATTCAACCCGTTGAAATACGATCACAGGCCCTCCGAAATACAGACACATCAGCATCACAAAACCGCTATCTTTCGCACAAATTAAGTTTTGCTATATAACGTGACCAGATCTGAGCCACCGTGTCATCGGTGTCAATATTGCATTTATTCTGCCCGCCTCGATAGCGTGGTGGTAGCATGTCTGCCTCAAGTTTCAGGGTGAGTTACCTAGATAAGGTTTTTCCGGAGTTTTCCCTTATCCTTAAAGACGAATATCGGGTAACTATAAGCTCTACGGACCCTGTGCTCATTTCAGTATCATTTCACCCATTTCATTCATCGTTCGATATGACTTAACGTTGGAGGCCGTAAATTACAAAAAAAAAAAAAAAAAAAAAAAAAAAAAAAAAAAAAAAAATCCTTTATTCAACCACAACCATACACACAAACACGGTAATAGTATCTATCTGAAGAACTGTCGAATCGTGGCCAAAGCAGAAATTCAATCCGCAAACAAGCACAGTATTGAACTATGAATTCTCAAAAGGTAGGTAATACTTTATTTCTTTTTTTTTACGGTTGTACAGTAAAATATTGACACACTTAAAAACCCTGCTGAAAAAAATCATCAGAACTGCAAAAGCTTTTCGCCAGATCTGCTCAGTTTATTTGCAATTGTTCTACCATTCTGAATATTAATTAAAGAATGTCCTTATAATCTTCCTCCCATTCACAGGGACTTCATAAAACTGCACTCAAAATGTCAGAAAGGTTATTCGATAGCATCGGTTGAGCAAGTGATTCTTAATGGTAAACATCCAGCATTTGTTACGGACAAACAATATATATTTTATATACCATTCATATACAAACATGAGAAGATTAACGCAGATCTCAACGAATTTAGGTTTTTCCATAATATTTATTTTCTTCCTTTAAGTGCTTTGGGTCATCATTTGTGCTGCTACAACTCAAAATTTTCTTAAAAATAAATAAATTACTTTGTTGTTAATGCCGCTTTCAATTCCAGAATCGTATGGCTCCGCCAGTGTGCCGAAATTTCATCCAGCAGGAGTTCGCTTATATGCCAGTGAATTACTGACCATTTGAAGAATACTTCAAAATCATCTGTAACGGCCCGCTTCCGCAACCTTGGAATCAGTAGGACAAGCCGAAACTTCTAACATATAGATCTTTTTTAGGTTTGACATTCTTTAATCGGCTAGATCATATCGGACAATGAAAGAAAAGATGAAATAGTGCTGAAACGATCCCTGGAGCGATAGAGCTTAGTTACCCAATATTCATATGAGTGATAATTCGAAGTAGTTCACCTTAACCAAGATCGAACTTGGGACCTTTTGAATGTGAGGCAGACGCGCTAACCCTATACCACAGAGGTGTGCTGTATTCATTGCTGTGGATTAACATTTTCTTAATACTACACTTATCATGATCGAGTTCTTTTAATTATTGCGAGTTTAAGTACAACTACGTACATAGTTGTAATCACTTCTATTGCATTTCAAAATGTAGAAAGTTATTTGGAATGTTTTACCTATGCTTCTAAATACAAATAGTTTGCGTTAGCTTTCACTAGCTACTTAGGAAAATACGTGCAATTTGTTTATACAAATAAAGCATTTATTTTCTTTTGTTTATTTAATTAAGACTAAGAAAGTGTGTCGATTTTTTCAGTTCATTAAGCATTCAAACATTTACAGAAAATGCACTGTTTTTATCTTCAATTGGTGTTTAGTTTTAAATTGGCCATTCTTACTTTATTCGCTTTGTTAACAATCTACTTTTGTTCCATGTATTCATAATTGGACTAGAACATTTCAAGTAATAACTTGGAAGTAGTTTAATAGTTCGTCAAGAAGATATTTATAAACTGTAATTTAATGATAACATTAAACATCTTTGTCGAATATCAATATCAGCTTTTTCTTTGAGAATGAGTATGCATAATTTTCAACTTGTATGAGCCATTCTTATTATATTTTAAAAGTTCTAGTAATCGTAAAAATTGTTTGGAGCTACGAACTGTTGGGTATTGACCTATTCATCTCCCTGTAATTACAGGAATTAGCTTCAACACCCGTGCTCACAACGATAAAGGATTATTGCTTTCATAGAATCAGAACCACAATACCTTACATTAACACTATTAGAAAAGCGAATTCAGCATTGAATGTTTTTTGTTTTTTCTGCTGTGTATCCGAATTGTCGATGACATGAAAGCGGAGCGCACGAACCTCCCTCAAGTTCACAAATAATTTCCGAGTGCTGCAAATTGGAAGTCTCGCCTCTGACAATACGAGTACATAACAGCGTGCCTGTCTGCCTGTCTTCCTTCGTTTGACAAGAACAGGCCGTGGGTGTGGGGGTGACGTTGCTAACGATATCTCCATCATGCCACATGTTCCGTAGCGAGACACTTCGTCCGGAAATGCAAGGTCTGATCCCCAGAGGGATTAATAACTTAAAAAAGCTAACCAGAAAATTAATGTATATTTTAAAAGGGTGTAGCTCCAGGAAAGTCAGTAGTGGAGCAACAGAATTTCAGAATTGAACATTTGGAGGTACCAATATCTGCCGTAAGAATTCGCTCTCTGCTATCAATAAACCACTTCAGTTTCGGCCATGCTGAATGAATTACTCTTTGCATAATGTGACGTTTTAGATATGATTATACGATTCATATGAACTTGTTTGAGTAATTATGATGCTTAGTAGTGCCTCTGATATTGACCAATTATGATCATTTATAGTATATTATGCTTACAAGGACGCAATTTTATCCGATAAAACGTCAGCAGATTATACTGGGCCGTAATTCTATTTCCACGAACCTTTGACACGTAAACAGGATAGTTGATAGCGCTTTATTAGAATTTAGAGCACAAAATCTAAATCAACAGAGCACATGAATGATAGTAGCCATGACAGCGAACTTAAAAATATCTGATGCATTACACCCGTATGACTTTCCTCTTATACAATTTACTTTTAAGACCTGGTTCTTATGTGAAGGATTTCACATTCCATTCTCTTTACATGACGAGGGCATAATATCCGAATAAGATACCGTATTTGAGAAAAGTATTAGCATTTAAAAACTCAAATAAATAACTAATAATTTCTAAAACGGACAAATCCACAAAAATGTATTTGACAAAAATCTTTGTGTGATAAGATTCTCTCTCTCTCTCTCTCTCTCTCTCTCTCTCTCTCTCTCTCTCTCTCTCTCTCTCTCTCTCTCTCTCTTTAATTTACGCCCTCCAGTGTTAAGTCATATCGGACGATGAATGCAATGGGTAAAATTATGCTAAAATGAGTCCAGGGTCCATGGAGCTTACAGTTACCCGACATTCGTCTTTTAGGATTAGGGAAAATCCCGGGAAAACCTTATTCAGGTAACTCACCCTGACCGAGATTCTAATTCCGGACCTCTTGAATGTGAGGCAGACATACTACCATCTACGCTACCGAGGCGGGCATAATTCTGTTTCGTACGATTTACCAGATAAGGAAAAGCTCATACAGAACTAAAGGACTTTAGAGGACGTTTTCCAGGGAATTCATTGCAGTTGATATTTTAATGAAAATATCTTAAACTTCGTATTTAATCAAAATCGTTAGAAGTGCTTCAACATGTTATAAAACCTTTCTATGTGAAAAGCAATTAGGCATGGATTTTTTTTTTATTTTATTTTTTTTTAACTTCTCATCACATTCTTGGAAGACTTGTAACTTCAATGCCAACTTTGGTATTTAACGACGTCTTCTTTTTTTAACTATGTTGTTTACACGGCACACACACACGATCTCTTTTAGGCATTCTGGTAATCTAAAAATATGTATTTCTGGTAAAATCTCAACATCGTACCTTTACTTAATATTCGTAGTAGAGAAAGCAAAAATGAAACGTAGCGTACCTCTGTATATAAAGTACCACTAGAGAGGATTTGGAAATCCTCTGACGAACTTATATAACATATAATATTAATACTATAATAACACTTTCATGTTAGAATTAAGGTGTAAATAAACACACACAAACATACAAACTCATACAGAGACCTCTTTGAAAAGCGTTTACGTGGCGTTTACTGAGAGGGTATCAAAACTGTATTTACTGTAAAAACTTTCCATTTGAAATTTATTTGTAGAATCTAATATTTCCTCTACCTTCTGAAATAGTTCTAGGGAAGAAATGCGGTAAGGAAGAGACAAATAAAAGAAAAATATACTGTGTTTCGGATTACAAAAATACAAACTTGCATTAAATATTAAGCTGCTACTTAAAAATCCATTATCACATTGCGGATCACTAATAACTATTCATATTGACAAATTTTCAAAATTAAGCTCAAAGTTTAGATAACAGCTTTATTCTGTAGTATAACTATAGGTATACTGTTTCATAAGTAATGTCGCTCTTTAAGACAAGCAAGCGACTAATTTTCGAAATATAGATCATGGTCTTGACCTATCGTTCAGCGAGGTTTATCATCTCACAATGATACCAGTCTCTTTGCATCCTTATGCAAAGATTTCGATGACACCCACTTGCACTGCTTCAATGTTGTCAAAATTTCTTCCACGTAGAAAATGGGCCATAGATCGAAAAAGATGATAACCTGATGGTGCGAGATCAGGACTGTATGGTGGGTGTGGTAGCAGTTAGATTCCTTCCAATTCGTGGATTTTCCCTGATTGTTCGTGCAGTATGGGGTGTTCTATTGTTGGAATAGAGCTCTATTTTGGTTAACTAATGTTGGATATCTCCGTCTCAAAATGTCATAAACTCGTTCCAGTTGTTGAGATTAAAAATACAAATAAGTCACCCGCTCGTCTGGAACTAACTCCCGTTGAATCACACCTTAAAATTTCCAAAAGACACACTATATTACTTTAAAATCGAAGTGATTCTTTTTAACGATGACTTAGGTAGGTTGGTTGGGATCAAACACTGTTTCAAGGCGTCAGGGTTTGGTAATATACCCATTGTGCATACAAGTGACCATTCTCCTAACAAAATTCCCATCATCAATTGGAATGTAGATATCCATGCTACTTTCAGCCTGTTGAGTTGTCAGTTCATGAGGTACAGATTTACAGCTTCTGTATAATGTATGGCCTCTTTGTATGCAACAAGTTCTTCTGAAAGCCTGCAGGTGCTTTTGCGAATTTTCTCAATATTCGTATATATTGGTGTGTATCCTCAATACTCTATATTTAGGTCTTCCAGAAGGTGGTAAATCTTTAGTGTTTTCGTCTGCATTGTTGAAACATTGGAACCATCGTTATGTCACACGCTCACTAACGACACCTTCTGCTTCCACTTCACATATTATTCGAGCTGCGGCAGCGGCTTTATAATCTTGTTTCAATTACTTTTTTAGAAGGACTCTCATGTTCAAACTTTGTTATCTCCTTTTTGTGATTGTTTATTAACATCTGAAGACGAAATGTACTCAACACTAGCCATAGCGTCCTGTAAATAGCATTACCAAACCCAATAAATTTTCCAAAACACCAAAATCAAAAAATCAATTTACTTATGAGAAAACTTAATATAAGTGTACTTTAGGATATGCTACACTAGATGTTTCCTTGATTCAGCAATATAAATTTATGAAGTGTTTTTGGTGTGAAAATATTATTTTTAATGCCAATTGGCGAGAGCTCTCGAAAGCGTATCATTATAAACGTTATACTAGGGCTGTTCAATTAAGAATGATCATAATTTTTTACGGTCATCATTTTTCGCCCTAAAATTCAAACTTATTATATTCTGTTAGCTCAATGTGAAACAAACAAGCCGCAGTAGTTTCGTTGTTGGTGCTCCTGTTTCCCGTCTGTGAGAACCAGGCAAGTTCAGATATGCTCAGTATCGCCTACCGCTGCAATGGAGGTAACATGCGAGGAACAATATGCTGCTTTGAAATTCTCAACAAATCTTCAGTTGAGGCCTATACGATGTTGCAGGACGTTTATGGAGAGTGTCATCTTCCGTACAGCACAGGTCGAAGGTGGTTTAAAATGTTTAAAGAGGGGAGACAGTCAATTTCAAAGGAAGGTGGAACCGGAGCTCCAGTTACTGCTTTTACGGAAGAAAACATAATCACTGCTGCTGCCATTGTGAAAGAGGATCGACGAATTATCTTAAGATCACTTTCTGAAATACTGAACATTTTATTGCGTGCCACCCACGCGTTGGTGACGGAAACATTACACATGAGACGTGTTTGTGCGCGATGGGTTCTTTGATTCCCGAACAAAAGGACATTCCCATGCAGGTCTCCATGCAATTAAAGTTGATGTTAGAGGAAGATTCGGAGTTTCTTTCAAAAGAAATCACTGCTGATGAAACTTGGCTACATCATTTTGATCCTGAGACCAAACAGCAAAGCTCAGTGTGGAAATTTCCTTCATCACTAACCCCCCAAAAAGCAAAAGTGTTTGCTTCTGCTGGGAAAGTTATGGTCATGTAATTCTTTAATACTCATGGAATGGTTTATCAGCATATTGTATCTGCACACACATCAGTAACTGGACAATACTACAGGGATGTTCTGAAAACATTGCAAGTCCATATCAGGCGCAAAAGACCACATTTCCGTGAAGCAGGCTGGATGCTGCACCATGATAATGCGCGGCCAAATATTGCTAGTGTTGCTGCTGAATATCTTGCAAGAATCAACGTGAAGTGCATCCCTCACCCTTCGTATAGTCCGGATTTAGCCCCACGTGACTTCTTTTTTATTCCCTAACTTGAAGAAACGCCTTCGTGGGAGGCATTATCCATCATCAGAAGCAGTGGTGAAGTTTGCGGAGGCGATTTTGAAGGATCTCTAAAAAAATTGTTTCCAGCATGTCTTTGAAGACTGGCAGAAACGCTGGGAGTGCATCGCATTCAGTGGAGACAAGGACCATCAAAATTATGAGGATGAGTAAAGATACGTTGTAAAAAAAATGTGATCATTTTTTATTGAACAGCCCTCGTTATTATATCGTTATTCTCATTGGTTGAAAGCTGTGGTAAGTTCAATCCGATATGCTTCTATTTATTTTCAATAGTAAAAAGTTAATCCTTTAGTCACCCTAATGGGAATGGTTACATCATTTATGATTAATTTTGTCACTGAAAACATTTAACATTTCACACATAGTGACTATTGGAAAACATTTTAGTGTTTTTTTATACCTTTCATCTACATTGACCTCTTGCTTTACCCACGGCCATCATCAGAACATAATTAATGTGACACATTCATATGGCGTTCTTGAAATAAAATCGTTGAGTTTTATATCATGACCACAAAGAATTAGAGCATTTTAGTGCATTCAAACTAACAACACAAAAGTGTCCCGGAAATGGGTGATTCCACAACAATTTTAATTAAATTGAGTGTGTATTTTAAAGATGTTGTAATTTTTATGTAGCAAGCCCTCTCACTCTTGTGATTGTAGGCATAGGATTTTACAATGGCAATAAGTGAATGAGAATGAATGGCACATCAAGAGCTATTTACAGATAGCTTAACATATACATTTTATTTGTCGTACCAACTTCTTAAACATATGGTATTTTAAACTAAATCCTTAAAGAAATTATTTTGTGTAAATAAAAAATAGAACAAACAAATTTCCATGTGATTATTGCTTTGGGGTTTAGGAATATTATCGTAATTATTTGAGCTGTATTATTGAAAAATCAAGTTAATATTTATTTGTTATTCCGCTATGCGACACATGAAATATTTGTTTTATTGAGAGGATCTCAAAACATATTTTCCATATATCTTGTTACACAATTGTTTATTGAAATACAATTCTCCCGTTCCGTATACCCTTTAAGTACTAGAGGAAGCATTAGAGTACTGTCAAGATGTAATTGCGATATTATCATGGATTTTTGTCTGCTTAGCTAATGTGTTTCAATCCTGTCATATATGTATGACTAGGAAGGGGAAGTTGAAGACCTTTGACTAAAAATATCAACAAAAGGTCCAAACATATCTTAAAAGAAGCTAACTAGAGAAATGTAGGTACAAATAAATATGAAACGGATTTTAAAAGTGATTATTATTTATAATAAATTTAAACCCTATTAAAAATAATTATTAATTTTATAAGACTCTTCATGTGATTTGTTTATTGAACATTCTGATCAAATTCTTAAAGTGTTAAACAATTGTGTAATAAATAAGTGAGAATATCTAAATAATGTACGAAAAAGGATAGAAGGTGTATATATTAAGCAACGCAGACTTTAAATGCAATGAAGTAGTTGGTGGTTAAGGGCAACGGTGAGCAAAATCAGTAGTCCCTTGAGGTGATGAGATTAGTAGAAGCTTGGATATTGTACAAGTAAGATGCCTAGATAGATAAGTGGAAAAGGCCGTTGAATAATTCGGCAAACTTTCTTTAAAAGTTTTAACATTGCGTTTATTTTAAAACAAGTATGTCAAGTTGTTAGTTTTGGAAATAAATACAGTTATTAGAAGATTTTAAATTATATCATCTAGCACTTGTATTCCAATACCTATCCCATCCTGGAACATCTTTAAATTTATAGCATCCGTCCAAGACCGAACGCCTGAGAAAAGACTACATGCTAGCTGCCGGGGGCAGAAGAATTATTTAAACATTTTGTGTTTGAAGATCTTTTCAACAAAAGTATCAAAGGACTTCAAGTGGCTTCTCCAACAGGATGGCGAGATGAAAATACATAATCGCACCAACGCCATTAAAATTATGTCGCAAATATGATGCCGGATGAAGATTTTAATAATTTCAGTTTTAATTACACATTTAAATAATTAATTTTATGATAATATTAGTTATTACATCAGGCATTATTGGAAGGGAAAGTAATTTACCCCCAAAGTGTGTAGTTTATGAACTCTTGACTTTTATTAATACACATCGATCGATGTAATTAATTTATCATGTAAAATTCTGGAGGTATGAAACAGACTGCGAGAGAACCTTATAAATAGGATACTGCTTCTCTCAGTCATATTAATATGTACAAACGGTCATTGGTTTTTGAACCTGAGAAGCAGCAGTGAAGTATATTTAAGTCGGAATAAAGGAGTAGTGATAAGATTTTTAAAACGGCTAACAAGCGTCAATGAGTAAATTTAAAATAGAAAAAGGCCTACAAAATGCAGTATTTTCTAGCCTGTGGTGGCATGAAATAAACATATATTAAATTAGACACTCAAGAATAAAGCGATTTTTAACTGTCGGGCCTTGTTTTTATGTATGTCACTTTCATAAATAATTAAGGAAGGGAAATGACATCTCAGCCCGTGACTACAAATCCACTTTTCTAGCCATATCTTTAATTAGTTATTTTATTAACTGTTTAGTTACATTTCCCTTCCAAATATTAAGTGGATACACTCATAGTGTTATCGGAGGAAATTTGTGGCTAGAGTTTGTTGGGATTCGCCCTAGGTAGACCAATTGCGCTCACTTTCGGATGCTGATGGTGATACTTTTCGCAGTTTAGATAACTGCCAATCGTCCTCATCAGGTACAAGGTGCCGCATTTTGAGCAGTAGCCCATGATATGATACGTGATACATTTCCGTCATTAGCTTTAGGTTCTCCTAATTAGCCGGGACTAATCCACTGTTATGCCCAGAACCTCACTTAAAGATAAGTTGCCTGGTGGTTATACTTAACGACAAACGTTCCTATACTAAAGGTTGTATATACTGCGTTTAGTGCGGTATGTACAGAGTGTTTTGACATTAAACAATATTTTTACAACTCTGCTTATAGCTACAATATATTTTTGGGTTCTTTGAAGTTAATTCTAAATTAGCTTTGATGTCCAAGTTCCCCGGACCCGACACTTTTGATGCTGTATCTCGGTCTTCGATGATTTTGCTGCCCGCTATCCTAGTGATGAACTATAGTCATTTTTCTTAGGGATTTTGTCTCATGAGTGACTGTGAAAATAAACACCCTAAGTTAAATTAGCTTATGAATTCACTGGAGGCTAATAATGAACTGTTTGAACCGAGCTTTAGACAGTGTGAGAATGTAGTAATACTGTTCGTTAATATTTTCACGCGAAGCTCTAATTGTTACATTATTATATCTTCTAACTCATGCTCACTACGAGCACTTTACGGTTTAAAATAACTGTTTCCGTGATAATAATGGGAAGCATAAGTTACCATCAATCACAGAAATTCGAATAGGAAAGTTCTTTGTGTTGACCGCTAAATCTGAACAACTGAGAGCTGTCCTTAAGAGCTCCAAACTGTTAATATTTGATCTCAGCAAGCGCTTCTGTAAGATTATAAAACACGAAACTAGAAAACAAATTCTATAAATATACACTTTTAATTAACTTAAGACCTGTCCACATATTATGACTCAGAAGCAAAATTCCTACATTATGATCCAAGCTTCAGTTATGCCTAAGAAAGTGTTTTCCACTCTGTGACTTGCTAAATTCTCATTTGTCTTTCGCCTTTCTAATTTTCGGAGTTAGTGATTGAACTGTATTTCTCTACATACTGATTTCCAGGGGTACTTTGAGGTAATGTTTTCCTTGTCTGTTGACTTAAACACACTGACTGACTTGGTTACACTGCGTTTGTTAATCGCTGACCTTTTCTGACGACAATATAGGAGCCTCTGCTCTACCAGTATAGATTGATTTTAACATTCGGTTATTTATTGCAACTATCTTCCTATCATGTTTTATGAAGTTATTAATCATCAGCAATAAACTTTCAAAATCATAATTTCCTTATTACTTTCTAATCATCTCTCAATTTTTCTATCGAGAATCCTACTTCGCAGTCTCTTCTCGTGAATACATCAGTCAAGTCCTGCTGACCCAAGCTGAGTGTACCTCTCCAAACGAAGTTCTCTGCTTCGCGTTTTAATTTTCTATAATTCTCGTTCTATAATTCTCACTTCGAAAATTGAAAATATTCTCGTTATTTCAGTTTTAATTCTATTATTTAAAGTTATGTTAAAAGTATATGTTTTTCAAATTCTAGGCTTCTTTAGTTTCCTGTTTATGTTACCGAGTAGGATGGCTCAGGCAGCTTTCTCTATGGCCTTCATTCAGGAGATCCGTGTTAGCTTCCAGTGGCCGGCCTATCTGAACCATGGATTTTTCGCGGATTTCCCAGGGTCGCTAGGCGAATGCTGGGTAGGTTAATTACATCCCCCGAATTTTCTGTCTCCACATTTTTCTCTCGATTATTATTTTACATTAGCTCTCATCTGATGATCTCTTTGTGGATAAGAGTGTCGGCGGGAGTCTCGGCGCTGAGTGGCTGGGTGATATGCTCCTGGCAAACACGTCCTCCTCCTGCAGAACAGTCTCCGATCTCAGGGTGAGATGCCGGTTGTACTGGCCTGCCGGGGATATCAGGATGAAATTTTCATCTAGAAGAACTTGACGCCTTGTGCGCCTACAGTACTAGTTTCATTGCTGCGTTTTGGGGCGGTATGTTCTACGAGAGGCGATGGGTGCTAGTTTATCCGCATGAGTCCTTTGGATGATTTCTGGGTTCGGTTCTAGCTCAGGTTTGCACGGATATTTCCTCTCAGAGATAGAATGTAGCACGACTTGTTTGTCTAGCCCTTTATTTGCCGTCACCTTTGTGCGTTAATGGCACCTCATCACACACATGCATTGTCTCACGCCTCGTTTCCTTTGGTGTTCTACAAACACACGCTTCTAGCGTATATGACCGCGTAATTTGTTTGTTACTGGTTGTCGATTTATCCCGTATATTAACGAAGTATTTTTACGCTACTGTTTTAATAACCTCACAGCCATTCATAGCCTAAGCATTTTTGCCGGCACTATAACCACGCTTCCTGCTTTATCACGTGTTAGATAATGAAAATAACAGCAATTTCTAAGTTTCTTTTTTCACGGAATGTTTAACTTCAGAATAAAATCTTTTGAAAATACAGTTTATGTTATTCAATAGAGAATTATGCTCACTACAAAATAGTATGCTTTTGTATGCTTATATACTGTTTGTTCTTTTCATTTTAATGAAACGGAGTGTCAAGTAGATAAAAACCACTTCGGGCGACTACTGCCTTACCAAAACGTTCAGCCTGAAAGTATGGGCCAAGGGATTCGCTCACACATTTGCAAATGTCCGTGTTTCTCTTTAGAAAACATTCTGCTCTGCATACAGGAAGATTGAGTTCTGTCTAGCTATGTTTGTTTTTCAACAAGTAACTAAACTTTCCCCCTTTCGGCAAAGTAAATGACTGCCCTTTCTAGTTGGCCTTTGTTTGTTCCTTAACTTTTATCATGGAGCGTAGTGACTAAATTCGGATTAGCAACAATAAAATTTTATAAATGCCAAATAAGTTTCAACTTTTGCATAAACTAACATCACATAGTCTCAACCACTGTGGCTCTGCATATAGCAGAATGAATCATGATTACGCCTAATAATTCCAGCATTAAATCATAGAAAGGACTTAAAGAATGCGTCATTTGTTTTAAGAAAAACACTACTCAAACTTTACGATGTAAATATCAACTTTAGATACGCCCGTCTCGGTAGAGTAGATGGTAGCATGTCTGTCTCATGTTCAAGTGGTCCCGAGTTCGAATCTCGGTCGGGGTGAATTATCTGGATAAGGTTTATCCGGGGTTTTCCCTTATCCTGAAAGACGAATGTCGGATAACTCTAAGCTCCATAGACCCTGGACACATTTGGGCATCATTTCACCCAATTCATTCACCGTCCGATATGACTTAACCCTGGAGGACGTAAATTTACAAAAAGAAAAACAAACTTTAGATACCTATCAGCATATATTCATAATAATAAACCTTAAGATAGGAAGAAAAAGGAAGTAAAACATACAGAAAGTGCGGTCGATGTAGAATAATGGAGATTTATCTACATTTTCAGTAAAATATAATTAACTTGTTAAATTAATATATTTTGAGAGAAAAAGTTTTGCTAGGGTTTAATTATTTTTTCACACAAGTCAACGCAGGGAAAGATTGGTGAGGTAGAATCAGATTGAGAAAATTAATACCAAACCGGGTTTGAGTTACGAATCCTCCGGTGTCTATCTGGCTGCTGTAAACTGAGTTACCGTGGCAGCATGCCGGCATGACATATCCCTCAACTGGCAGTTATTTACCCGGTTAACTACTCTGGGATCTAAAATTCAATTGAGACAAAACCCCAAAGATGGCTTTAAATGTTCTAAGCATTTTAAGTCCTGGGCGTAATAGCTTAATCAACCATTTCGACAGTCAATAGTAATCAATTATTTTTTCCATGCAAGCATGTGTAGGATAACTGTAATAAGATTGAAAAATTCTTCTTATTTCTCTGATTACCGTCTTTGTGCAGAGGACTCACATCTCCAGGTATCAGAAACCTGTCGAAGAGCAGACAAACTCTGGTTTTGAGAGTAGCGAGGATGAACGATCAGCTCGAAGCCTGTTATGGGAGATGATGTGAAACGAGGGCTAAGTGAATGCAAATAAACATTATCATGGACTGAATAGGAATGACTGAATAACTAAAGAGGGAAAACCAGAGAACCCTGAGAAAATCCATCCAGTCGCCACTTGGTGCATCAAAACTATCCCTTGGTGAAAGCGAGCGTCTAATCACTAGGCTACAACTGGTGACTGAAATAGTCAATGCCAACGATTTCGTGCCGACATGTTGTAATAGCTCAATTGGTTAGAACAAGCGAGCATAAACTGCTCTAAACTTTTATAAGATAGCATGTGCACCAACATAGATATAATATATATAATCTACTCTCTCGTTACTGCATCCCGAGTCATGCTATGGACCTTCTCGTACTTCTAATAGCCATATTCTCTCAACTCTCACGCGTGCCATAATAATTTAGGTCTTTATGGCCACCATTTAATTTTTACACAGCCCAATTTTAAACTTTTTAAACATCGCGTTTGATTCCTACTTTAAATTCTAATAGACGTTGTATCAACAAGTGAAAAAGTTACGATATGGCAGCAGGAGGCCAGAATTTATATTCAAGCAATACTCGATAAAGCTACTAAAATGTAAACATTGAAAGAAAGAACAAATAATGAAAATGTTACTTCCAAAGCTTAAATGGAGTTCGTTTAAAAGTGGTTTGGGGTTAGTTAGTACTTTAAGAGGCCTTTTCCACCGAGCAATATCTGAAATTGCAACTCTGCATGTTTGAAAGGATATTGCCATCTGAGGTCTACATCTCTTTTCCTCTAAAGACAGAACCTTAAATTTAATAGCACATCCGACACTAAACTTTATTACAAAACTTTTCAACTCCAGGAAGCTGAGAGCGAATGTGGAAATTGAGTTTTCCAACTGGTTACGGGAAAAATAAGGCCTCTGTTTATACGTGTGTGGCTTTTTTGTTTCTACTTCGATGGTTCGAATCGATTACTAGCAGGACAACGACGACGACGGTATAAAAATGTTTCCCTGGGCAACGGAAAATGCTGGATTATGATCTCTTTCTTCTTTCTAGTCATCTCTTTTCCACACATTTTCCCTCGTTCTCCCTCAACATCCCATAATTAGCTTTTGAATCTCTGTTCAGAGCACACAACTCTCCGGGGTTACGCATGCGTTATCATGAACTGAAGTAGGAAACAAACGTAGCGCAAACTTTTTATGCAAATATTTAATAATGCCCTCCCTTCAAACTTATTGTAATATTTCTCGTCTATGCAGCTGAGAGTGTAAACATTAAACTTTGTTCACCATTCCCTTCAAAGGATTCCAGCTATGGACGTGTAAATACAGTAATTAATCTCTGGAAGTACTAATTTAAAACCTATTCTTCAACTAAAATTAGTTTGTTTCTCTACCTTTGTTTCTGTGTACCTTGGCGTTATTTAATACGTAATATCCAACTTTAATGACCAAGTCTGGATATCAATGGTAGATTCTCTTATTCTAATTTAAGATAACGTGATAGAAACTAAGCATTTTATTACTAGAATAAAGTGTTAAAGGACGGAGTAGAAAAATGCAGGATGAAAATAATTTGGAATGTTTGTCTTACAACAAAGCATAATACAGCTATGGAAGGAGATGTTTCAATAAAGTTTTCATATTAAAGGCATATAAAGGATTTCTGGAAGCAGTTAATCCTTTAGTTAGGGTTAGAAAATATAAACTCCCTCAGTTCAAGAGACACTATAAGAGGGTGAGAAGCTTTTAGTTTACTTTTAAATTATACTTTCTTCAAAACAGTGAAATAGAGAAATATAAAACACTATCGTTTGAAGCATATTCTACATGATCATTATTATAAAATTGACTTCATACATTTTCATGTATCACAACATGTTTAAAAATGTTTTTTAAGTGAGGTACCTATTTGTAAAAATAATTGAGGAAAGTGCACTTCAAGATTAAGGGCTGAAATTAAAAGCTGTCTATTAGTACCTTTAAATGCTACGTGTAGGGCTAATCAAAATCCAAAATTGGTCAACATTCTCATGCAATTAAAACTTAGAATTTGTGCTCAAAATATTTTTAATTACCTATTGAATTTTTGGACCATTTTACATTCTAATCACGTGATTATTTAAACGATTATGAATACACGACTCGTAATAGTTGATAGCCATTTCCAATGCACTTTACACACATAATTTTTCTTACGCTTCTACCCTTTAAAATGTTCCAATTATGCAGTTTGTAAACAATGCCTTCTACCTTATCGGCAGAAATAAGAAGGAAGTAATTATCTGGCATACGAATTATTTAAGATTTTAAAATGTTTTAAGGACTTCATATTTTATACACGGTGTTCATTTTTATCTGTAATTTTACCACACAAAATTTAACATCAATAGCGTCGCTGATGGAGCGCGTTTATATACGATTCCTCTAGCGGCTTGCGATATCATTAAATGTGTTGACCATAGCTCTGAGGCCTCCCTCTACCGGCAGGTAAATATACTATTTGACAGGGGGACTGCCGCGTAATATAAAGGTACGTAATTTCGTCTGGTGCGTAGATACGATAGCTGTTTATATATATATAAAGCACTATATACTGCAATATAATGTACTGCAAAGCTAATTATGCAGCCAAAAAGTAGACCATGAAGAATATACGAAATAATAAGTCAATAAACACTCATTTCACAATGAACACCTGTCTTTGTTATAGTAGACATATATGCATATTGTTAACCTGTCGCATAAAATAGAAAAATTTCAATTTAATCTCAATTCTTTTCTAACACCCACAGTTTCCTCACAATGTAACTTCATTACAAACCAGAAAATTAGCAGAACATGTTCTAGGAGTGAAAAATAAATTAGTGTTACAATATGTACAAAGTTTTTCCCCAAGTCTAAACAAGAGAATATCTCTAGTACATAGTCTTATGTGTCCATTTTCTTATATTTACTTTCTCTCTTCCCCTTAAACACTGTCTGTATTGCGAGAAGGTATGCTTGAGGCCTTTCTGTCATAACATTATTTATTGCTTCTAGATTGGGACCAGTCACTTTATAGCCTCCAGTGTTTCTTTTTTGTGAGTAACTGATCTTGTATCTTGTAAATGTTTGATGCACGTATTCGTTTTAAAAAACATAAGGATACCAACATTAATAGACATTTTAATTAAGCGTGAGAATGACAAAAAATTTATTTCGTATACTGATAAAACGTAAGACGTTCATGTTGCAAACAAAGAATGTCAATTTGATGGTACCTGGACACTTTTAACAATATTACACTCTCAGGGACTATTTGTCTGAATGCCGATAGCGTTGCATGAGCTCCTCTATGCAGCGGTTTAAATTATATTTATATGTCACACCAATTTTAGAGCCGGTAGGAAAGTAGCATTCAACTATGAAGACGCGGTGGTCTGTGTTCATATTCAGGAGAAGCTGGTTGTATTAGTTACCAGAGCAACCACACTGAGAACGCTGTAATTTGCTTACTGTTCCACAAAAATTACCGCTTCTTCTCCATAGCACAGGGTAAACAGATAGATATAGTATAGCGGAGATTGTGCTCAAAGTCTGTAAAGAATCGAATACTTGAAGAATGCTTGGTCTTAAAAGCTCTAAGTGGGATCAAACAAGGGAACATTCCGTGACCGGGGATCACAACTGCCACGCTCTATCCCGCTGCGCCAAAACAGAGATATAATCCTGCATAACTGGTAAACGTCAAGCGATAGAAAAAGTCGTATTGCACAAATATGTAGAATTCTCTGACACACATATTGTTTACAAATAACCTTTTTGTGGAACAAACGATTTACGTGATAGTCATGACTACTAGTTACAATTGTTTAGCAACTTTTAGTTATTTTAAATTACTTTTGGCATTTAGATGTTCCAGATGATTGCCTGCAAAGCGAATGCAATTTTAAGACGTATAGCATTCAACGTTTTATTAATGCTATTGCGTTTGTTCAACACTATATGTAACGGAACCATTTCTGTAAGGTTTGTATGGATTAAAGTGATGTAGATAGTGAAACAAGCTTTAGTAAGAATAATTTGTATAGCAGCTTAATGTGTGATGGGAGGTACAAAAGAATATTACACATACGTCTGTTTTTTCCTTTTGGTATATCTTTCACATGGAATAAGTTCACTACAGGGATGCCAAATATACCCCGCTCGAAGGGCTCCTTAAGCTTCAATTTAAAGATTTGCTTTATAGAACTGGTTCTGTAGTTTGGTTGACTGGCTCAGTTGATTAGGATGCCTATCGTAGGTTCAAACTGTATGTAGGTACTTAAAAATGGCAGCTCCCTGAGAGATGCACTGGCATATAAAATAAATCCTGTGGGAACAAATTTCAACGCACTGATACGATCCTGGTATCTGATACCACCATTTAGAAACAAAATATTATTACTTACATAAAGATCGTAGCTCCAGATTTTCATAGGACACTTACCTGTAACAGAAAACAAATTAAATAACTAAGTTGCAAAGCGCTAAAACAAATCAGCAAATAATGTAATTAGGGTGAAAGTTAGCAATCAAATCGTGCGTATGTTATCATCTACCTTCAAATCTAAACATAAATAAAAAGGCTTATTTATTCCTTTCTGTTAATCCTGATGTAAATATATAAATATGATCTAAATATATAAAATAATATATGGATTGAATATACATATTATGATGTACCTACTAGGTATCTACTGAACGGAATGGTTTAGGCCGTAACTGATATTCGGGGGAAGTGCTCGATCCGGATGGTTCCATCCTTGGTCATCAGTCACATGCTAGTTTATTTCCCCCTATTTTATTTTAAATTATTTGAATTTGCTCTTTCCTGGTCTGAAGTGTCCCGAAGGATCGAGTGTAGCGCTACTATCTGGTAAAATTTGCAATATGTAACTGCTCTTCTCGGCAAGGGGTTCACGTGTTGAAACCCGGGAAGCTGGGGACTACACGATTACTCCTAGTGCCGAGGTGCAAAATCTCCAAATTACGCTGGGTATCTACGTAAAGATGAAATCCGGCGTACCCGCTGCGCACTCCCACTTCTTCCCTCCCCCCTCTCTTTCTCCCACCCGGGGTCTGTTATGTAATATTCTGAATATAGGCTCACTATCAAATCCTGTTTGTCTTCCCCTTTACCTCTACTTATTATCTAAAGAACAGAGTGGGCACAGAGTGGAATAAACCGGGTTTTGCACTTCATGCAGACATCACCAAAATTTTTTTAGAAACTTTTATTTCATTCTATTAAGCTAATCAATCTGGTGTTACACGAAAAACAGAAATAATAGTTAAAATAAATATACTGTCACATTATGTAAATGTGACTACTCCTCTGGCAGTTTCAGGAGAATCTTTTAAACATTTAAATATGTATCGTTAACAATGTATTATTATTTATTATATTACAAATGTCTAAAAAATAATGTTCATTTTAGGCAAATGTTATTTCAAACGTGTTGTTAAAGGAAGTGATCTAATCTTCAGAGGAGAGTCCATTATATTCTATAGTCCTTCCTGGCACCTCTGTCTCTAAACTTCTTAAACACCTTTAAAATGCCACCAGGCACATATCCTTATTTTGAGGCTGAACTGATGTTTTTCTAACGACATTTGTAGGTTGACGGGTATCGAATCACCGTTTCGAGGTGTCAGCGTTTGGTGTAAGACATTCACTTTTCATCTAATGAAACAGTTTTCCTTATAGTAGCATAATCTCAGAGATTAGTAACAAGTTGATGACAGATATCAACTGCAAGTTCAGCTTGATCAGGTATCATTTCATGTAATACATAATTAGAGTCTCTGAACGATTTTAAGTGTCTTAGTATGTTAGAATGGCGATATACAGACTTTAGATCTTTAGCGGTACCACTTTTTTCTGAGAACCTCCGACTGACTGAATTTTTTTCAAAGCTCTGCATTTATTCTAAATTCCATAATACTCCAGAAACTTCTACGTCTCTCATGCTTTCGTCTCCATTACTTAAACGCTGAAACTATTTTGTTATTCGCTTTTTCGACTTTACAAATTCTAAGAGCCGCAGCATTAGCGTAATGACCTTGCTTCTAGTAGTACTTCTGTACGCTAAACACAAAGTCTGTTGCCTTTCTTCTAAAATTGCTAATTACTTAGCAACAACATGTTCATAATACGCAACTGTAACTACAGTGTCCTATAAATATAATTGACAAAAACATATACACGTACGATACAAACCAAAGTAAAACAAATATTGGTATGAAATAATAGAATAGTTGTCATGTTTTCAGCAGCTATAGGTTTAGAAAGCAGCTTATGTGATATTTATTTTTAACTAACAAGAATAAAGTAATAGATAATATCACGAGAAGAACAGTAGAAAGAGGAAATATAACTGCTTTTGAATAATTACATTTTGGTTATCTTGAATTAGCTTTATTATTTTAAGAAGATAGATGCAAACTATACTATGAAATATTTTTGAGGAAAATATTGTAAGAAAAAAATCAAATTTGAATGAAGGACGTTGAATAATATATACTAGCCATTACACAGTGAAATTTTGTACATTTAAATGGTCTGTAAAATCTATAGGAGGAGTTGAAGCTAAAGATTCAAAGTATTTTTGATAAAATATCAGTTGAGATAAACCCAAATAAACATATCTAAGTGTTCTTTTTTAAGAAAATTATAGAGCAAAAGCGAATATTTCGTAAGTTGTTTGTCACTTCGGGTGACATTTTTTTTAAAAACAGATGTAGTCATTACTTTTCTAAAAACTCACTTTTCCGGTCTCAAATGTCTCGTCAGGTCTCCTCAATGCCAGTCTCCTTTGCCATTCAATTGATACAACAAAGTAATGATTTCATAAAAGCTTTCAGTATTAATATTTTTCTTATGTTTAAGTCTTTTGAATAATGTAAAACCACGTCTCTCAGATGATGGAAGTTTTAACATGAACCTGTGTGAACTGAAAGTATCTGCTGAGTTGCCTAAATTATAGAGTGCATTTTTAGGTTGCCTGTGAGGATAATGATATTGCTGCATAAAACACTTTATAAATATGTAGTGCATTTTCTGCGAAAAGATATCATTTTCGTAATACTTTTTATTATATTATCTAGTTGCATAGTTAAAAGATTACTAAGAATAAACCGGAGTTCACAATCTAGGAAAAGTGAGAATTATATATACATATATGACGGAGGAACCAAAATAAACCGGATTGTTGTCATAAACGCTTTATTGATGAACCTTTTCACAAAATTACTTCAGTCACCTTCGAAATACTCTCCATTACATGCGATGTACTTCTCAATTCTCTTTTCCCACTGGTTTAAGCATGTTTGGAATTCTTCAAGTTTGATATTGTCCAGTGCCCTTTGCGAAGCTGCTTTTACCACCATCACATCGTCATAACGCTCCCTTTTAGCGTTTTTTTCATTCGTGGAAATAGGATAAACTCGCACGGGGCTAGGTCCGGCGAATACGGAGCGTGGGGAACGACAGATCACCTCTGAGATGCCAAATAGTGCGTCACTCGTAAGGCCGTGTGTGCTGCAGCGTTGTCGTGATGCAGAAACCGGTCACCTGATCGCCAAAGTTCCGGGCGTTTCCTCCTCACATACTCTCGCAGACGCCTTAAAACATTCAAATAAAGTGCTGGTTAACAGTCTGGCCAGGGGGTACGAATTCCCGATGCACAATTCCACGAACATCGTCTTCACATTTGACCTCACTTGCCTTCCTTTTTGGTCTGGAAGAGTTGGGAGTCCTCCACTGGCTTGACGCTTGCTTGGTTTCTGGGTCATACCCGTAACACCAACTCTCATCCCCTGTAATGACTCTGTTCAAGAAGTTTGGATCACGTGCAATCTCTGTTTTCAAGTCCTAACACACATTCGTGCGGATGGTTTTGTGCTCCTGTGTGAGAAGGCGCGGAACAAATTTAGCAGCAACATGTCTCATGTGCAAATCCTCCCTCAAAATCCGCTGGTACGAGCTCCAACTGATTCCTGTCGCTGCTTAAATTTGGTCGATCGTTTGGCGACGATCCTCATTGACCTTTTGGCAGACCTTTTCAATGTTCTCCTCATTTCGCGATGTTGAAGGGCGTCCCACCACGTTTAAAGCGCCCAAACCACTCGAAAACCTGTGTGCGGCTTATAGCGTCCTCCTGGAAAGCTTCCTGAAGCATTAGGTGTGTCTCCGTTGCTGTTTTTTAAAGCAGGAAACAAAATTTCACACACATCCTTTGTTCTTTTAAAGTTGCCATAACGGCTTCGCAGAGGTAACCCGCCAACAGTCAGAGAAACACAATACCACACTTGCCCGTTCAGCTCTACACTGACGCCGTCTGCACAGCTGTTACATGAAAGTCTCTACTAACACCATCTAGCGTGAGAACCCTGCACTACGTCTACGAGTGGCAGCGCCCTCGGAGTCCGGTTTCTTTTGGGTCCCCCCTCGTATTATATATATATATATATATATATATATATATATATATATATATATATATATATATATATATTAGTAATATCTAATATCCCACGCATAAGAAATGTTGACGAAATAGTTATAGAAAAATTTGAGAATATAAAACAGATTTTGAATGTAAGGTACTACTCGAAGTTGTTTAAAACATTTCGTTTGTATTCATAAAAGCATCAGTGTTTAATATGAATTGGGGTTTCTATTCCAGTGATTAAGTTCATAGACACAAGCGCATGCACATGCACACGCACACACAAGCACGCAGAGCGCACACATGCATTCGTGCGATTTTTTCTAAAATGTAGCTTTTAGGAAGATCTGTATAGATTTTTAAAATATTAGTGTACCTGAGTATTCATTTCCTTAAAAAAGACAAAATTACACCATTGCAGGGCTTTTATATGTTAGTGCTTCAAAAATAGTTTCCACAAGATTGACATATTAAAAAAAAATCCCAGAACCATTATTATCAGTGTTAAGTCACAACATTGTTTTTCACATTTGCATAATATTATCCTGAGGACTTACTTAAATTGAAAATATTCTAATAAAACACAGCTTAAATAGGCTTTTTGTTTTAAAACACATTTTAAATTGTATGCGAAAAACATAAATGCATATAACCTGGTGCTTAAGCGTATTTTGAATATAGCTGTAAACCATAAAAATATTTATTTGGTGAAGTGTTTCAAGTTTACCTGAAAGTAAGATTTTGAAGACGAAGTTTTTGTTAAGAAACGCTCTAAAAGCTCTTTCCTGATGTTCAGTACGTCGCGAAAAGTACCCTTTTCCAATGTAATGTTGATATCAAATTGTTCAGTCGAACGCATACGTAACACAAAAAAGCAGTTGAGGAGATCTAAACTAAAAGAAATGCTTCCCTAGTTGCCACAAGAAACGGGATATTTGACATCCCCTAAACCAGAAGAAATGAAACCTCACTTGTTCTTTTGTTCTGTCGTTCGTCTTGCCTATCGCTTTAGGAGTTACAGAGAATCGCCGTGAAGACCAGCAAACCGCAAAACATGACACCAGCGTAGGAGAAGAAGGATCCAACACCCGTTGAAACACAAAAGGGTAAAGTTGTCCAGTAGCTAATACTGACTATTGTGCATGTGGTCAATATGTGCAGCTTCACTTGCAGGTTTCTTATTCAATTTATACCATGTCGAGTTCCTATATTTAGAGCTAAAACTAACTCTTACGATAGAAAGTTTTGTTCATTATAGTTTTAAAACACATAAAAATGCTCTAAAATGTCTTTGTTCTATTGGAAACTCATGCATAAACAGTATTACTAATGATTTGCCTAAAGGATCGGTTGGGCGATAATAGTACAGCAAACCACGAAGTGCCCGCTTCGGTAGCGTAGATGGTAGCATGTCTGCCTCACGTTCAAGAGGTCCCGAGTTCGAATCTCGGTCAGGGTGAGTTACCTGGATAAGGTTTTTTCCTGGGTTTCCCTTATCCTGAAAGGCGAATGTCGGGTAACTCTAAGCTCCATGGACGCCGGACCCATTGAGCATCATTTCACCCATTTCATTCATCGTCCGATATGACTAAATGTTGGAGGACGTAAATTAAAAAAAAGCATGAAATGAACAAAAGAAAAAGAAAGCAAGCAAATAAAAAAGAAAATTTTGGCTGTTAAAAGAATAATTTGCTTTATATGAGATATTATTTAACTTCAATCGCCTTTGGTTTTTCAGATTTTTAACTATTGTACTTAAACAAAAAATGTGTTGAATTCATATGACTTTCTTTATTCACTCTTTTACAAACTGTTTTCTCAAAATCTCATTATTCCGTATATTTCATGTTGGTTTGGAAAATATTAAATTTTCATGTATTCTTTCTGTAGTAGGATACAGTAGGGAAAGTAACAATCATATTTTTAAAGTACATGAGATAGTTTTGAAATGTTATTCTCTATGTATAATAAGGAGGACAAAAACAGGAATGACTCCGCTATTTTAATTTCAAAAGCAAGTGTACATTAATTAACGAGATATATGTTTTTACGTAGAAAGATTTTTCTTGCTAGTTTAGTATTTATAACAAAACCATTCAGATTGGAGTCTTAAGAGGCTATTCGCAGAAAACAATTTGATGTTTCATTTGTCATGTAAATGTCTTAAAGATTTGGTACTTTAATCAAAACAAGGAGCTATATTTTGTAGCAAAGCAATGAAGAAAACCGTTTTCATGTAAAGGCTGTTTTGGGGTGAGAGTGTTTTGTTTAAAAACTAAGTCACAATCTCAGAAGATACTGTACTTGAATATAAGGTATAGTATTTAACTTAAATTTGCTTTTAATTATGTTGTTCATGGACATATGAGCATAATATTTTTGAAATTACCATTTCTGTTTCAGGAGGTCTAGAAACGTACATTACTGATGAATCTGGCACAGAAGTTTTGGGTGAGCTGCCATACTTCATCTACTCACTGTTATAGGTAAGTAGTAGAGAATGTAATAATTATTATTATCTATATTGTAAACTCGTCCTTGGTTTCCTTGGTACACAAGATCGAATTTTAACTTTCTGGACTGTCTGCTATGGATCTGAATTCAGCTTTCGCCATAGATCTTTAGTGTGAATTTAATATATATTTACACGAAGAATGGTTTATTTGGGTGCAGATATCGCTGATGCATCATATATATATATATATATATATATATATATATATATATATATATATGCATATTAGCTAGCTTATAATAATTATCTTTTCACACTACTTTACAAATAATTTATATAAAGGCTCAACGTTGATTTACGTTTTATCAACAGTAATCTAACGAGAGGTTTTGATGTATTAAGACATTTACTTATTTCACTATTAGAAGAAAGTATATATAAAAGATTGAAATAAATACAGAATATAAATTAATTTTAAAATAACAAAACTCATTTTTAGTTGGCTGTCTACACGGGAGACAAATGACGGTCGCAGAGCGTGTTTTAAAATAGCATTTGTCTTCATTAAGCACTCCATGCCAGTAAGGTGATACTCATGATGAAAGGCAGCCATGGATGAGCGAATCGCGTTGGTTTGTGCTGCATTAATAAATACAAAAATATAATTTATATTTTAAAATTATATATATTTGGTTTTTTTTATTTGTCAGGCAAATGTCTTAAAGATTTGGTACTTTAGTCAAAACAAGGAACCATTTTTTAGAAAAAAAGAAAACAAAATGGTTTCATGTAAAGCTGACTTGGAGTAAAGTTTATCATTTTCAAGATGCTGTTTGTTGAATGCTCGAGAAAATCCAGACTCCGAGTTACGTTTACAAGTAATATTAAGTTAGAAAATAGTTTCAGTGTAATAATATCAGGTAATACTTAACTATATTTTTATACATACGACAATTGTTAGTTCATAATTGTGTTATAGTTATGGTGTTATACATCCTCAGAATTATTTCATAAGAAACATCATCATGATCTCGTAACGTTTCCAACTATAAGAATTAGAAATATAAAAGGTTCAGATGAACGAACCGCATATTTCAGAATAAATACAACTACAAAAGTAGTTTTATTGATTGATGAATAAACTACATATCTAATACAAATATAAATTCAAAAGAAAGGCTCCACAAGCACTTAAGGTTTCTCAGTTATACAAAATCCCAGCGGGATTAAGGTGACTTGAAGATACCGAATATTCACAGTATGCAATTATGCATTCTATTAATCACTACAGAATCTCAGGCAAATTTTACTTAAACGCAAGAAGTTTATAAAGAACCGTGAGGAAATAAAAAACAAAAAGTCAGTTTAGATTGTTTGGGTAACTTTATTTTGTATTTAGCTACTCTCAAAGGTTATTTCTCTCGCTTTTTGTTTATAACATCGTTTAAAGATACACAAAAACAGCGAAACAGCAAATACGTGAACTATTTATTAAGACCCGCCCCCTTTTAAGGGACAGCGCGGTCTGGGCGTACGACCAATTCGGACGTAACCAGGAACAGTTTGTGTATACGACGACGCAGTTGTGTAAGCGGGTGAGTGCAAGAGTGATCTAGCAATTTAAATACCGGAATACGCCCAAAGCTTAGGGACAGCGTGCAGGAAGTACAAGGTCAAATAGTGCTAACTTCACTGCAATAACTTATAGAACTGCTATAGATATTAATCATCACGAGGAATATCTTAAATGTCTAGCATTATAGCTATTATCTTCGACAACAATATCTAATGTTTAGCCCAGCTTCTATAAACGGAATGAACGCGAACTCTTTATTTCTGATATGCCATACTGTTTTTTTTAGTCGCCCATACAATTAGTTACTTGTTGCCGAATTGCGACTTTAACCGCATGTTACATGCTAAGGATCGACGGGCGACTGTCATCCATCTCATGCTTTACATCGGTTTTATCCTGAATTGCAAGAGTCTGATACTTAAGAACTTCTCGTAATGCAGTTTACTATACTCGCCTTAATTCAATTTCAGAACTTAATATGTTGTAATCACCAATTTTATAAAACGAACAATTGGACTGCAAATATTGAACCTATACAGCTGTTTTAATATTTAGGTCCACCCCTTTGCCAATACACCTGTATTTATATAATACTATATGATAAAAGCAACAGTTTCATGCAATTTGGGATAGCATTATTCTAAGAGCGTCTGGTTTGGCACAATATTCTTTTTCAGTAGCTTTTGTTTTATAAATTCGCAATACACTCTTTTTTTAAATGTGTTGGTAAGGCTAAGGCTGATGAAAGAGATAATGATGCTCAATTATTACCATTATACATTATTGCATGATTTGACACAGCAAGAGCATACCGCAATGACGTCGCTGACAGATTAACTGCGCGTAAACAAAGACAGGAACCTATTTTAGATGGCATACAGGTAGGATCCTCAGCTTTCTCTGTTACGGATGATGATCACGTTGCCTTATATCATACGGCTTCTGAGATGAAACGACATCGAGGTAAATTTATGTACTACATCCTCATTAATAATGGTGCTCCCCTACACAACACTATTGAAAGGAACACCTACTCCTGGTTCATTACTCTATAGTCCTAATGATAAAACTTTATGAGTGGATGTCCAGAATGCTTTAGAAGCGCCGATCACTGTGGAAAAACATCGAGATGTGGCTTTTAAGGCGAATGACATATGTAGACTGTTGTTAAAGATCGTATATTACAGATGAATGGTATTTTCGGAATGATCGACTACTTATTGGCTCTTAAGGGAGGAATTGCTATCATAATTCCCAAAAGTAACTACGCCCCAACGTTTAAGAGCTTTACATCTATAACACTACTGAATACTACTTTTAAGACTTTAAGTAAACGTTTGTGTAACAGAATGCGTCTTGTACGACAGCGTTGATTGGTCCTGAGTAAACATATTTAAGTTCGGAATAAAAATAACTAATAATTTGCTACAACTTTGCGATGCAGCTGTATATATCTAGGAACATCCCTATGAAGAGGTTGCGTTGCTTTCACTGAACCTCGAGAAAGCATTTGACCATATTCATCATGACGGTCTAAGAGTAATTGCGCGTTATGTTCCTAATGGCATCCTTACGGCCATTAAAATATCGCACAAGTCTGCGTACATAGGATCCCCATAAATAGATACTTTACTGGTCTATTTCCATTATGAGTGGTATACGTGGAAGCAGCACTTGTCCATGTTATTTACCAAACAGTTGGCTCGCTTGGTGACGAAACATCTTCAGTGTCGTCTGGATTACTCTCTGTAAAGATATGTCTGTGATATACCATATTAGTATATTACCAACATCAGGTAACCTCGCTTCCTACATATTGAGGTTAAATTATACCTCTGCCACTGGAGATGTCTCGGTGTTGAGCTAGCAGTATCATATTTTCAGGAACATGGTTTCCCTTATATGGGACCGGTTATTTGTTCATTCTTTCAGGAACCATTCTTATGATCTTTCTCACGATAAAGCGGCCTTGCCTCACTTTACAGAAATGGTTCTGTATCCTCGATCAAGATGTCTCCTACTGACATCAGATCATTACTACGTACTCGATCAGCAGGACCTACAAGTAAAAGGGATTCAGCAAGTGTGATTGTCTTCTTTCCTTAAAAAACTTCTCTTGGAAGGTTAGGTGAACGCCACAAGAAAGAACAATCAGAGCTCACGGTGTAAGTGTAGAGAAAAATTTTAGATCTAGGAGACTGCTACTACGGGGAGTAGGATGACTTAAAGCACTCAAATTTTTCCGAAGGCTAAGACTGCCATACCGTGTCTCATGTTTTAAATCGATGTACACGATGAACAGTATGCACGGTGCATTGTATGTTGGCTTACAATTTCTGTACAGCAGTGCTAAAAGGGAAGAAAATATGAAATGACTCATACTAGCTGTGACGTAGCACTTTAAAATGCACTTCTTAATTTTATTTCATTTATGTTTATAAATTTTACAGGAAGTATGAATATATTTCATGAAGTATCAATTTAAATGTGAAATGTATTAAGTTTCATTATTTTACATTTAAATTTACAGATTGGCATGAACTTTCAGTTTAACATAACTTCCTGGTTGCCCACCTTAAGTTCAAATCTCGGACCTGATTGAGGTATTCTCCAGGTTTCTCGGAAAATTAAGGTAACGCAAACTTAGGACCTCAGATTAATGTAGGCATCATTTTGGCTATTCACCGCACGTTATGATCTAGTTAAAGGGTGCTAAAATTGCAGTAGTTGATTCTTAATTAATGTACCATTTCTAATAAACAGTTTATTATACCAATCGAAGAAAATTAGACGATGATTGAATAAGCTCATAATTTTACTTCCAACATTTATTATTTAGAAGAAAGCCGTTAATGTAAATAAAACTAAAACTGAAAATAAACTGCTTCTGTGACATAGTGGTTAAGGCATTAGCTTCCAAACCCAGAGGTCTCGGGTTTAATTCTCTGCTGGATGACGGGCATTTTTCTTTAGCCAAATTATTCCCTATCCTTCCTGCAGTCTAGAAGTTTAATGTAGGATGTGGATGTTTAATTATGTTTGAATGTAACTGTGAACGTTAAAGGGAGTATATTATCTACACATTGCAGGGAAATATAATTTTTGAATATTAAATATGATATAAAAATCAGAGAGGAATAGGTATTTTAAACGCCGCTTATAAACTGTGTGCAAAACAATTAACAACCTTCTTAAAATAATAGCAGAAGTACTATTAGAAGAGCAGACTGATTTTCAAAAAAGCCATTTCATTAGTGATGATTTTTTCAGTATTAAGAACATTTCAGTAAAAAAGACGAGAAGTCAATCTTGAAACACGTGTTTTATTTGACTTGGAGAAAGGTTTTCATTTTATGAACAGACGAGAGCTATGGGATGGACAAGAGTGGTTTCTCCTCACGTATCATAACGACATTGAAATGTTTATATAATGAAACTTAGGTAGAAGTGAACGTGAACGGAACAGAAACAGACGCAATTAAAGCCAAGGAGTTGGACAAAGATGCAACCTGTCTCTAATTCTCTTAGATGGTAAGATGATGTTAACCCAGGAATTAAAATGGGAATTAAAGTGTCTCACGATGATGTTATAATTATACAAGATAGCAAAGAGAACTGCAGCGATCAGTGCACAGAATATACAAACAAGGCAAAGGATATAACTTAAAAACGAAAATAATGGCACACTACAGTAAATATCCTTTCATATCGAGGCTGTGTTGAAGGAATATGCTCAGAGCAAGTCTCCAGTGTAAATATTTAGGAGACGACATAAGTATTATTGTGGATAATGATATGGTTAACAAAATAAATTATAACACATATGTGGAACAATAAACATAAAATTACAAACTAAAACAAAGTTATACAAAATAATGACTTTACCAGAGCTCATGTATGGGATTGAATCGTGGATATTAGGGTAGAACGATGAAAGAAAGATACAAGCTGCTGAAATGCGATTTTTAAGGAAGGTGAAAGTATGTACAAATAGGGATAAAATAATAAATACGAATACACGGAAATACGCATTAAATTTAAATGAGTTATTAGAGTTGAAGTAATATTTAAGTCAGATGAAAATATAGCGGAGAACAAACAACATTGGAAAGAGCATGTCTGCAGAATGGAAAATAGAAGATTACCACGGATCATAAATGTACAGGAAGCGTAGAGGAAAAGGAGAATTGGACCCTAGGAAGAGGTGGGACTAATTGAATTGATTGGCTTTTAGCCTAATCCCTGGATGTAGGAAGAAGATTAAATCTGAAGAATCCGCTTATAAACATCATCCACCTAGTTGCACCAGGCATTTTTCCTTCATGAAATTTTCACTGTGAATTTTCTTAAAGTACTTATTTTCTAAAGAAGCTAGTGAGTTCATCATATATTTTGGATTTAAGGCTCTGTTTTCCTCAAACATTTATAAATACGAATGTGATTAAGAAATGTTTTATTACCAAAAAAGCTATACGATTAAGGAGCAAAACTTTGCCTAGTATTAAATTTGTTTTACCAGTTCCTATAGCAAAGTGGCTTTTAGATTAAACACATAGAATGCTATGTAGAATATCTTTAAACTACTTAAACCATCACATAGTTGAGAAGCAATACTTCACTGACCTATAACTCAATTTGAGTTTGACCAAACTAAAGCTACCCCATTTATTACTTAGATAAAGCCCATCTTGCAGAATAGCTGACAACGCTGTTTCCTGATGGAATGAGATGATATCTCGTTAGCATATAAGGGCATATCTAAAATCTGCTGAAGCACTCCCCTCCTTCATTGTTCCGGGAGAGAGAAGATCCTACCTCAGATATCTCTCACTTCATTTCCTTGCATGATAAACCGACAGTGTTAGGACTTTGGCAGAATTATTGAATTTAAATTGCATATGATTTTTTCTGCTAATAAAATACCAATCTGTAACAAATATTAACGCTACAGTGTAACATTTGTTTTTGATTTGAGACCTGAAAAGTGAAATCTTTTATGTGTTTAAAAAGGATTAGTTTAAAATGACTGTTTTGTGTGAAAAAGAAACTGTAGTTGTATAGTTGGCCACAAATGGGTAAATTATGTAAATGAGATGATGTAACTTTAAAGAAATGTGGTGCAAAGATTAATTTTGACCAATCAGAACGAGAGTTCTTTAGTAGTTATGGCGACATAAGACAGAAAATCAATAATTATGGTAAGAAGGATTTAAATCGGCCCCCTTGATCCTGGAACGTCGGAAGTGAAGGACGTAAAATTTAATACTTTGTGTGTGTTGGAAAGTCGGAAATAGGAAGTTTTCTTAATGAAAGAAGTGAATACAATTGGTTCATAATCGATAAGAGGAGTATTGTAATTAAAATATAATTGTAAATAATTCAATTATTTCGCAATTCTGTGAAAATTTAGTTTCCTCTCTCTATACCACCACCTGAATCCAGAGTTCCCAGGTTCTACTGACTTGAGTTACGCCAGAGGACATCCATACTTCCAGAATTATCATCTTTCCTTTTCTGCACATACCAGTATGTAACATATTGTTACGTAAAGCACCTCTTCGTGGGACTCTATAATTCATCATCCCATGGTTTCATCATCAGAATTCTTCATCTCTCCATCGCATACGTAATATTACGTTACATATGGCTTACCAACGTGGTGCTTCGAGGATATCATCTCTACTTCCAAACATATCAAGCAACCGTTACATATGTCGGCACAACGTGGGGATTGTAGCTGAATAAAAATACGTTACATATGGCGTCCAAGGTGGGGCTCGTAACTGAATAAAACTAACATACATATGGCGCCCAATGTGCGGCTTCGAGGACATCATCTCTACTTCCAAACATATCAAGCAACCGTTACGCATGTCACCATAACGTGAGGATCGTAGCTGAATAAAAATACGTTACAACAGAAAGGAACTGCAGCCTGACTTTTAAAAATCTTTATCTACAGGTTTAATGTCCTTAAAGTGCTGAGGTTGCATCACACTGTAAAGAGCGGTTAAACAGAATGACAAGAAGCAAATAATCACAGATATTCTTCCTAAGAATAAAAGTAAATATCTGTATAAATCATTCAGCCGAATGTTAATTTAGCTTGGATTTGTAAGCCTGCATCACCAGATATAAAAATGCTATCTCTACATGTTACTTTTAGGTTTTACATTTGAAGCTTTTATACTATTATCAACATCCCTAGTATTAGGAGTACAATCTTATTCACGTCATTTATACCAGCTGGAGTACAACGCGAACAGTGCTACTTGTCAAGGTGTTTTAATTTATTTTAACAAGTGACACATCCCACCCTGTTGTAATATATCGTCAAGATATCCTACTTAAGTATTAGTAATACCACAGTCGTCCTCCGTGGTCTAGGGGTAACATGCTAGCCTTCTGGGTCCTGAGGTTTTAGGTTTAAAAACTCCAGAGCGCGATGGACTTTTTTCGGGCATAAAAATTCGCAGCATGACTCGTTTTGGAAGGAAAATAATCCAGTAGTCCTATACATCCAGCTAGATAAAGATGTCTCTGAGCAAAATTAATTGAAATTTCAGACCCAATATGGAATGGCATAGAACAATTGCAGTCAAAGTGCGTCCGAATGCGATATAGTTCACCCTCCCTCTCACTTCAGTTTCTTCACAAGTAACCACATACAGAAACACACAACGCAGCCTCTTCTTCGAATGGGGAATCAAACACTAGCACACGTATCCCGCAGAAGCAGCAATCTGTTGTTACAAATCACTTATAAAACCGCATTTATTGTCACATCCTGAGGCGAATTCACGAGGATACTTGCTTCCCTCTAACTGAATGTCTGGCGAGGACGCTATATTAATTATTATAGAAGTTGGAAATTTCCACAGAACGTTCTAGAATGTTCTGAATATGGAGAAAAGAGAAATTTCCAGATAACATCTCTGTTAATAAAATTCTTTCAGACTCCCGGGAGGAGGGAGAATAATGCTTATTAAAGAAACATTATCACCCTCCAGCTAGGAATCGAACCCGAAAGCTCAAAATGTGAAGGTTAACTTGCTAACCACTAGACCACAGCGGCGGTGAACCGCTATATTAATCAGAGGCGAAACGCTTAGACATTTATATACTCAGTGTAGGCATAAGAAGAATACAGTAGGATAAACCTTCAGATTTCTGAACAGCGTAATTACTTGAAATTTCCTACGTGTCCATGAGCAAATCGAATAATGAATTTTCATGCGAGAAAAGTGTATTTGAAAACTGAAGCCAATGTGTGTATGTGTATGTGTGTGTGGCTTTTATAATAAATTGTATTTTACAGAAGTTGTGTGCTTTAACAATATATTTTTGTCGATCTCATACGGTTTATGAAATATATGTACTATCTCATGCACATCAGCACATCAAAATCCCCCAAAATATTTGAGCTATACGTTTGATTTGTCATGCAAATATATGCAATGTGTGGTACTTTAATAAAAATAAATAGAGAAATGTTTGAGAAAATAAATATTTAGAAAGTGTTTCCATATTAAGACTATTACGTGTGTGTGTGTGTGACATTGGGTCTTGAACATTTTCCTTAAAAGACGCTGGACTTAAATAGGTATCACGTTTGCTTTTAAATTATTGACGTCTTGACTTTGAGTTATGTCGTTCTTATACAGAGGCGCACACGCACAAATTTAAAGACTTTGTTTTAATACTCCATTATTATTCAAACGAAATCAAACGTATAATTTAGGAGTGCATTATTTGTTCTGCTTACTATATGTAAGCACTAGAGAAAGTACTAGGGGAAGAAGTTTCTTTATTTTCAAAATTCTGCAGTGCTCTTCCAAACTCTTAAGACTTCATATTAAGTTATAAGCAATTCTATTCATTTTAAAAACTCATCGTTTTAGATTTACGAGAGAAAATGTTTAGGGAATTTCAATATTCAGAAATAAATCTGCTGGAAAAGTATACCGTATTATTTAATTTGTTGTATTACCACGCAATAAGTATCATGTCTTCTACTCACACTCTAGCATTAAATAATTAGATAGCATCATTTCAGCACAATTTTTCTGAAAATACGGGGGTGGGAAGAAAAGTAATGCCCCCTATATTTTTCCTTAAATAAGTAAGTTATGTGAAAAATTTGAATTTGGCGCAATTTATCAAACCTTCTTCTGTAATCTCCTGCAGTAGTAACTTCCTAAGTCAACAGGTGGCAGCACTGCATTCTCTTGCAAAATGGCTGACATCTACATTCGTATTAGACAGCGTTCTGTGAGAGAATTTTGACTGCGGAAGGTGAAACGCCAATTCGCATTCACGAAAGGCTAAAAATGCGTATGGTGATGCAACGGTAGATGTCAGCACTGTTAGACGATGGGTCCGTCGCTGTAACGAAACTGAAGGGCAAACACCATTGGCAGATGAAAAGCGAAGCGGCAGGCCGGTGACTGCAGTGACTCCATGCAACATTCAGCGAGTCGATGACATCATTCGTGGTGATCGCCGGGTAACAACAGGTGAATTGTGTCGCATTAGCTCCCTCAGTAAAGGCAGTGTGATGGCGATTATTCAACAGCTATTCAAAAACTATGGCGGATGCTCTTCTTTTGCATGGCAATGCAAGACCACGCGCCAGCCGTTACATCACTACAGGAATTGAGAAATTGGGCTGGCAAGTCTTACCTCACCCCCCATACAGCCCTGACCTTGCACCATCAGACTTCCATCTGTTCGGGCCACTAAAGGAAGCGCATCGTGGGATACATTTTGAAGATGAGGAGGCCGTGAAAACGTCCGTGTGTCAATGGCTTAGGTAGCAAGAGCGTGAGTTTTACCATATTGGTATACATGCCCCAGTTAAAAGGTGGACCAAAACTGTGGAAAAGGACTAGATTATATTGAATAGTGACAAATAAATCGTCAATGATGTAGTTTTCAGGCTATGTAAATTGGATTCAACTTTCTTGGCAATTAAAAGAGAAAAAAATAGGAGGCGTTACTTTTTGACCCACTCTCGTACATCACTTAACTTGCCTTCTGTTGTATCATTAGATATTACCCTAGGCAATGTATAATTTTAATTACCATGTTTGCATTAATGACTGTTGTTTTACTTTTAATTACGACCAGGACGAAGTGGGGATTCTGAAGCATCCTTGAAAGCTGTATCACTTTACTATCTTAATGTGTAGATTCGCGATGAGTTTATTTCATTTATGCCCCTGTGTTTAGGCAGTTGACAAATATTAGCGAATTTGCAAAACCGCTTATATGCATCTAAGTCATTTTGCGATAAAGTTGTGCATTACATTTCAATACTCTAACATACAAAAATTGTTATAAATGTTGCTTATTTATTGCCATTTTCTAACATTAATTACCTAACTTCTCTTGTGAGGATAATGACATTAGTTATTTTTATTACCATCTAAATTAATAATGTAGTATGTGGTTTATCGAATATCTGAAAAGAATATTATTTTACCAATAATCTTGAGGAGTTTTACTTCATCTTCGGTGTAATTTTGGGACACTGATCTGTTGCTGTTTATTATGAGTGCAAGATCCATGAATTTTCAGTGTTCGGAGATACTTAACCAGAAGTTTATCTTCTGGCGTCCGTTAACTGGTAGCCTCAGTCATGATTGCAATCTGTTCCAGAAACAGAGGTTGTCGCGAAGAGGTAATTTGTATATTCTCATCCAAGAAGATATCAATTTCCCCACAACAAATTGAATACTTTATTTGCTTAACACTTTCAAACCTACTGAAATACTTACTAGCGATTTACAGTTTAATTGCTTTACATTACAACTTTTCTTCATCATTCCTTGTAAGAATTACTCTTTGCAACGCAATATTGTTACGATTACGTATTGTGTTACCTATCACTAATGCACGAGCACCGCCCTTAATGTTCCTTTGATTCATAATTCGTTAGATAGTCAACTTGAAAAATTCAATGTCATGGCCGGGATTTAAACCACGGTTCTCCTGGTTTCTGTACAGTCGCTCTAACCCTTTGAGCTACCATGGCCAAGTTGCCATCATCAATTAACTTAAATTAAAATTCTTTAATTAAAGTAATACATTTTATCAAAATCTGCTTTCTAAATAACAGTTAACTTCATATTTTAAAAAAGCATTCACTTCATTAACACAGTCTTAAAATAAAACATTGATAAATACTCTAATAAGTAATAAATTTTTGGAGCTAATTAATTTAAAGTACATGTATCAGTCTCAAAGGCAATAATTCGAGAAGTGTATAAAATGGACATTCCAGATGCAGTAAACCGGTTCAATTATTTATGTGACAGAAAAACTAACTTCTTTTATTAGATAATAGTCATTAGTGCTAGAAATTCCATGTCCAACGTCATGGAGGCGTTTCTTCATTTGTGTGCTAGAGTTTCGGTACACCTTATCTACGCCACTCGATCGCTTGTAAACACAGTCACCTGAGCTGGAAGGGAGCATCCTGCTTCTGAACTGTCAACATAGGGTGTGGCTGACAGGGGTGAGTTACTACAGTTGATCCAAGAGGTGAATTACAAAACCTTATTACATTGCACTGTTTAAAATTATTCTAGCATAGTCAGATTGTTACTCCAGGTTTACTACCTGTCTTGCTGCAGTGGGACAGAGTGGGTATTTCTACTTCCCAGCCAAGGAATATTCTCGGGTTCCACCTTTCCATAGGCATGGGACACGTAAGCCCAGGTATTCTTCCTGTGTTCATGTCCTAGACTCCTAGGGGTAGCACAACAGATCTTTAGGTTTGTTGAGTACTCTCCATTCTTGACATATACTATTATTGCCACAACTGATTTATCTTTAAGTTCCCTTTCGCGCATCTTTGTCTTATTCTTGCTATTTTCATAAATTCCTGCACTGAAATTGAGTTTCTCCTTAGAAGATGAAGCCAAATTTGTTTCACAGTAGATTAACGCTTTAAATTTAAATCGCTATGATGGAGATTTATGTAAATAAAGAAACTGCATGGGATTTAAGCTTTAAACCACAAATCTAGTGTATTCTAGTCAGGACAAATATAACAAATAATTGTGTTACACATTAACCCATTTGCAGTTTCGTGTTTACTTTCGCTATCACCTACATATACTGTCTAGAGGAAGTTTAGCGCTTCATACAATAATTCCTGTAGAGATTTAATCGAGAATGAACGTTTTAGAAGATGCTGGAAGAAATATAAACAATTTTGAGTAGGTAATCACGAGTGTGTGCTTATCTCAGTCTGGACAGCACAACTCAAAAACCGAAAAGTTGGATGAATATAATGTTAATGTCCAGCATCTTCCAAAGATGCGGCACACGATTTTGAAAAAGCTGCTATCGATCTGGAGAAATGTACGCTTTTTATACTTCTATTTTACAAAAATATTTTAGCAGTTTTTTAAAATTCAGATTGCCATATGTTTCAAATTGCTTTTTGCTATTAATTTAGTGTTTTAAATGATTTAAATCCATTCAGATCTTAATAGCAATTTATATAACTTAGAATAAAGTATCGTCGCGCCGTGGCCGAGCGGTTAGACCACTTGACCCTCACCAAAACGCCCCTGTTCAATCCCAGGCGATCGAAAAGTGAGATTTGTGGTAGACAACACGGCGTTGTGGTAGATTTTCTCCGGGATCACCGGTTTCCCCCGCCATCTCATTACACCACTTGCCTCATTATCACACTTTCGCCCTCATCTATTTCTGTCACTCTCATTCCGCGGACCGTGCTAATCATCCATCCCTGAATTTCTCTCTCTGATCCATAGCTGTGGCTCCCTCACCCGACGCCTAAAATTGCATAAGGGGTAGAGGACCATAAATGAACAGGACTGTCCTATACCAAGAGGCGAAGAAGAATAAAATACCTAATTCTGAATTAACAGATAAGTTTGTATAAATATATCAAACATAAGTAACTATTTCAGATATAGTTTTATATAAAACTCTCTGCGAATGGCATAAGAAAGATTATGTCGTGGGCGTTGACTGTTTTGTTGTTGCTCTTTTCTTTCTCCATCTTTCCCTCAGTTTTTGTTTTTCTGTTCGTTGTTTTTATTTATTTACGCGCATACATCCACAATAATGATCGTACAAACACCCATTTCCAAAGCTAATTCTGACCCGCATTTCAACCCCAAATCCAATCAAACTCTGGCACTCTAGCAAGTGAGGAATTACCATGTTCCCAGATCGTTAGTTAACAGGCCTCTCTATACACAGCTAGGCGATCCAACGGACAGCCCATTCCCACTTCTTTTACTTCGTTGTTGTACGTTAAAGTGTCATTTTAAATAGTCACTTCAGTCACTTTAGGTAGTTAAACTTATGTTGTTTGACTAATGTGTTATATATAGCTTATTAAAGTAAAGTGAGGTAAGTGCATCTTTGAGAATGAGAAATAGTTTAAAAATACGAAACGAAATCGAATATTTTCTCCTGCACTCTCCGATGCGTGTACATTGCGTACCTTATTTTAAATTACTACGGAATGAAAATAAACTCAATACTTACTAACAGTTATTGAACAATTTCCAGCTAAGGGCGCCAATAAATCTGGTGACGAACTGGCGATCGATTATCTATGACTTATTGTTGACCTACAATAACTTTCAGCTCATAGTTACTTCGCTCTAATCTTAGAATCCCAATATATATAAATACGCAAATTAGAATTAGAACTAGAACAGAAATCTAAGTTGATGATAGACGCTTTTTAACAGTGGTGTACCACAACCAAATTAAAATTAAAGCACATAAATCTGCATATGTGATGTTTAAGGGAGAACTCAAATGAGACCTTACAATTAAAATCTATAATGTAAATGTAAAAAGACCCAATTTTTTTTAAGAATTTAGGCTTAGAATTGTATGGAAAATTACTTCTAAATAGCCCTATGAAGTATGTAAAAGTAAAGGCAGTAGTAGTCGTTCTGTAATTATCATCTATAGTATAAAACAGCTATAGAATTCCTTCCACAGCAACAAGGATACACCACATGAGTTTTATAATATGGAATAATAGGATATGGTGCAAGTTAACAAAGGTTAAGGGTCAAATCCTGCGCAAATTTAATCCGAAAGACTCAGATGCAAAATACTACTTCGCAGCAGCGGAGCTACGAATACGATATGTACTTTGGCTCTACTAATAATAGCGGGAATTTGGCCTATTGACTATGTAATTATTTTAAGGGATACAACTTACTGGCTAAAGAAGGAAGAATATAGGAACGTTTTTAAAGTATGGGAAAATATGCAGTATTAAGAAAGAAGTGAAAAATTATTTACTACAGGAATAGCAAGAATGGTGGGATAATGTACACGTAGTAAGAATGAATTACTGTATTTACTTGAGTGGAACATAGGGCCTTCTGATCCGCGAAACGTCGAGGCACGTAGGCAATGTGTTGAGGATCAGAGGCTTCCTGATCAGAGAAATTCCGGGATGAGGCATCAGCCCAACGTCGGAAGTGAACGTATGAGAGATGAGGTGACAGGAAAGATGTTGATAGAGCAATCAGTGGAATGCTGGCGGAAGAAACCGCCTTCGGAGAAAACCAGCTCTAGGATCATGTTGTCCTTTCCAAATTCCACCGACTTTGCGGTCACCTAGGATCGAACCCGGTTCACCTTGGTGAGAGTCAAGCGGCCTAAGCACTCATCAATGGCGCGGCCACGCATAGGAGGAAGAGTACCTGATTTATTTCCAGACATTAAGGGGGGAGTTAAAATTGGGACATATAAAACCAAGAAAAAGCTTTCTCACTTTGTTACTGGTCATGTACCACATAATGTACGAGGGCTGTTCATTAAAGAATGATCACAACTTCTTTTGACAACGCACCTTTATTCATCCTCATAATTTTGATGGCCCTTCTCAAAATAGTCTCCACTCAATACGATGCACTTATGCCAGTGTTTCTACCAGTCTTCAAAGACATGCTGTAAACCATTTTTTGAGAGATCCTTCAAAATATCCTCCGCAGCGTTCGCCAGTGCTTCTGATGATGGATAATGCCTCCCACCAAGGCATTTCTTCAAGTTAGGTAATCGAGAAGCCACAAGGGGATAAATCCGGACTATAAGGAGGATGACGGATGCATTTCAGGTTGATTTTTGCAATATATTCAGCAACAAAGTTGCCAATATGCGGTCGCACATTATCGTGGTGCAGCATCCACCTGCTTCACGGAAATGTGGTCTTTTGCGCCTGATATGGACTTGCAATGTTTTCAGGATATCTCTGTAGTATTGTCCAGTTACCGATGTGTGTGCAGGTACAACATGCTGATAAACTATTACATGAATATCAAAGAATGAGATGACCATAGCTTTCCCAGCAGAAGCAACCACTTCTGCTTTTGGGGGGGGGGGGGGGGTTGGTGATAAAGGAGATTTTCACACTGAGCTTTGCTGTTTTCTCTCAGGATCAAAATGATATAGAGAATTTTCATTAGCAATATTTACGTTTGAAGAAACTCCGGATTTTCCTCTCACATCAACTTTAACTGCATGTTACCTCCATTGCAGCGGTAGGCGATACTGAGTATGTCTGAGCTTGCCTCGTTCTCAGAGGTGGGAATCATGAGTACGAACAATGAAACTACTATGGTGCGTTTGTTTCACGTTAAGCTAACAGAATATAATAAGGTTGAATTTTTGTGTGAAAAATTATGACCGTAAAAATTATGATCATTCTTTATTGAACAGCCCTCGTATATTTTATAAGAATAGGGAAGACAAATTCAGGTTTATGTGAGCTATGTAACTGTTTAGATATATCTGAACATGTTATTCTTGAGTTAAATAAATACAGTGAACTAGTAGAAGCACATCAAAGGAAACTTCAAAGAAAATGCTTATACAAGATCTTAAGGGAACTAGAAGATTATGCACATTTAGAAAATATGTCTCAGATAATATCAGCTAAGGCATTAGAGGAATATACGATCCACGACAAGAGTGTTCAAGAAATAAGTAGAGCAATATTTTAACCTTTGGATTTCATTTCATTTATTAGAACAGGAAAAATTGAAGAGAGAGGTTACCAGACTTGAGAAGATCTAATTTAGGACGCACGATCAAAAATAGAATACGTCAATTATGGATATCGGAAGGAACAGGCCGCCGAAAGAAGGAAAATCCCCAGGAGAACCAGATGAGCTATATAGACAGAATCAGAACGATGGATGTGAATGATTATGTAGAAGAGGAAAGATGACAACCTGGAAATCTGGAACTGACGAACCAGCTCCATCTACTGATGCCGGTCCATTTAGCAGATGAACACCAGTAGGAGGAAGCTTTAGATACCACTTGCAGAAGAGTAAATTTAAAATTGCAGGAAACAGTTTTTCGTAGTTCATTAGAGTAGTAAAATATGTGGAAACGTAGATTCGAATTATATTGTTGGAGTAGAAATAAAGTAGAAGAAAGACTGTTTCTGGATAGATTAGAAGAGTAGATTTTTAAGGTTTTTAGAATCCAATAACCTGTAGGCTTAGTTAATTAGTTAAGGTAGCATGTGGATTATATCTGGAAAATTTATAACCTACTTTATGTAATTTGATCTGAAAACTGAATAAAAGTAAAAATAAGGTTAGCATAATAAGGCCTGGTGTAGATTCCAAAAATCTGACTATTAGATATGAATATTTTATCCTATTTTATTTTTTTAATACATGGCGTCATAGGTTAGCAATGGATACAGAGAAACAAAACACACCATTACATACCTAAGTAAACGCGACATATAGATCATAAACTTTACCATCAAAACTATGTTGTAGATTAGAAAACTGCAAAGGTTTTGGGTCAGACAAAGTTTGGGGAAAACAAGATGTTTCCGTTGTTTCTGAAAAACCCATTTAGGTATATTCCATTTGTTATGCTTAAGTTCGAAACCCAGTATAAGTGTTGATCATTCTTGTTTTGACCCAACATTTTACTTCTCGTAAACGTGCTTGTCTGTTAAACCCACTTTTAGCCTTTGTTTGCAAAGCACACATTGCTGATGGCAATCAATGAACACTTTCCTTTACAAAGCGAGAAACAACATTAGCTTAGTGCTGATGAGTATCGAACCCCAACTGTCCGAGGGTGTGGGAGGTAGAGTATGTTCTCCTGTACCGCTCTCCACTTATGTAATATTAAGACGCACAGTCCCGCTCTTGTATTGATCCACATATGGGCATCCCCCGCTCTGCAATTTCTTTCCTTCCGTGCCCCGGTTTGAATTACGATGCTTGTTTGTCACGTGTGACGTATTATCGTGGCACTGTCGATCGCACCGACGCGAGCGGCGTCTCAATTACTCCTGCTAAAAGACTGCCGAGTTTATTATCGAAAACACACGTGTTTCTTCAGCATTTTATGGCTCTTAAATGTTAGGTTATGTAGGGAATAACATATAAACACTGTTTCTTAATATTTAAGTGTTACATTCATTAAACATATGAACTTTATGAAATTTAAGGAGAACCAAATCCGGAAGTTATTCAAGTTTACACTTACACATTAAATAAAAATGCTCTTAGAAGCATAAAGTGGAGCCTTAAGCATAAGCCACTACTGCTACGAGAGATTGTGGATTATAATGCTTAGTGGAATAAAATAGTCATAAAGCTCATAGTCAGCCCGTTATTTCCTGCTGTGGAATTTGTATGTCCAAAATGGGAGGACTTATATGGATTAATGTAATGGCGGATTATTTAAATGACTTGGAAATTCTTCACCGAAGAAAATCAGATTCACATATTCTTCCAATGAATTCAACTGCTTCGATCCAAAACGATGTGATGAATTGTATTATAGCTTACAATTATTTTTCCTTTGCTTAATATACTAATGTTCACATATTCAACAATAACAATAAAATAATTATCATAATAATAGTAATGATGATAAATATTTATTATTTAGAGCGTGTAAAATAGTTTAATACTTTAATCTGCAAAAGACAGGGAGATTAAAATGTTAAAATACTTGATAAGAAGGTCTTCATAAGAAATTGTTAAATGAGACGTTACTTCCTAATCGAACTAGCAGTACTTATATTGTTAATGTTTCATGTGAATAACCATAACGCCATTAACATATCTTTTTATGTGTATTTTGAAAAGTGATTTCTAAAGGTACCTTTAGCTTAACAGAATAAAATTCATATAATGGACAAGCACCAAAACTCGAATTTATTCTTACATTAAGTGGTTCCTTAGGAAAACGTTTGTTTTAATCTATACTTCTATCTCATTTAATGAATTTTTACCGTATAGCATTAATATTTTCGTCTAATTTGTTATATATTTTTGAAGCCCTCGTTCAAAACGCAGTTTATTACGGAATCTACCATAGAGTCAAATTTCAGATTCGTTGTAACGTTATGCACGGAACTTATGTGTATAAAATCAATGTGAGGATTGTATGCTTTAATGTTAAAAAAGTAGCACGGTTTCACTCACTTTATATCGTTTCCCTTGGTAATTTAATTTCGCTTTTAAGCTTTTATTTCTCAGCATCGCAGTCGGAGAAAAGTAGTATGACAACAGCATTCATTCCTACTAAATTATATTACAGAAAACTATCAGCATTTGTGATATTACCGTTGGTTATGTATACATGTGGATGTAACTTTCGGGATTTTTAGGTGATGTAATTGTCCCTACAGTGACGAAGAATATTTACCGCCTTAGTGAAAAGGATATAATAAGTACATGCTAATGGTGCAGAAATCCTTGCCCAAAGAGGCTCAGAAAATATATTGTGCTTGGTTGCGACCCACAATAAGCGCCTGTTATTAGACCTCGAGCTGCGGTGCAGTCTACTTCCAGGGGGCGAACATGTAATTCAACTGACCGACAAGCCACTTCTCTTGTTCTGGAGCAAGAGGTCCAGAAATCTTCTCGTTAGGAATAATGAAACCTCTATGCAGTGCAGGCCTAGAGCTCAGCCTGCTATTGTGAAGAGCAAACTTGGAACCTGGTCAATACAGTCACGTGTAACTACCAGATATTTCGCTATCCTTTTGTGCAAGATGACACTTACTTCTCAAGCTCTCGTGCTCATTTGATAATTCATTAAGAGTACCAAACATTTTTCACGTATCTCGCCCCTCTGTAAATGTATGGACTTTGTCATGCACGAATATAGCGGAAATATCTCAGTAGATCTCTGGCTCAAGGTGGTTGAACTCATGGGGTATGAATAAGAAATACAAGAGGGAGAAAATGTAATTATGTTTTTAACGTTAAATATTTTACGATGTTTATGTCCAAAACACATTATATGTTGGAACACTTCGCTATGAAAATCAAGGCAGAAAATTTTCAACTACACAGCAGTCGCTTTTTGTTGAGTAAAATGTGTTGCTATTAAGGAAAAGGAAGAAAAAGACTGAATGTTGCAACATTGATGTCCCACTTAATTTTATGCAAGCAGATGTTTTTAAATAATTATCTTTGTATTAGGAATAAGTAATATATATACACCTAGTATTTGAAAAATATTTAAGTCTACTGACAACATGAAGTTTATAAAAATATAAAAATTAAGCAGTTAGTTTTGTCGAATCCCAAATGTTAGGACAAATAAATGTCATTCGAAATTCTAAATCTGATAAAATACCAATTTTAAAATAGCTGTAAAATTTCATACGTTTCCTGTGCTGTGTGAGCGCCACATTTCTATTTAAAAGTTTAGTTGATTGTTGAACTAAATTGCAGAGAACACAATCGTTTACTGTTTATGATACATTAAACATGTATCAATATCTGGTGCCCAATAAATTAATTAAAACTGTGGCAAATAAATAAGTATTGCCAAATTTAGCAAAGCGAAATAAGCATTGTTTTCGTTGAAGCTAAAACAGAATTTTATTTAAAGTCTATAGAATTGTGTCGATAAATAATATTTCTTATAATAACAATAAGACCTCTAATATGACACTCGAATGTTGATGTTGTATCTATATTTGTGATATCTGTGCTACTTTCTGTTGTTTCACAAGGAGTTTAGATTCTTAAATTATTAAGCTGATGATGGTGATGACGTTTTGTGTTGGCCACACTGTGTATTAAATTAATCCTGTTACTAAAACTGCTAATCTCACCAGCTAAATGTTTAGTCTGGTTTCACCTCATATATTTGGTAATTCCAGGGAAAAACCAGGCCAGTAGTGCCGCCGAAGATTTCTGCAAAATTTGGAGTCACATCGTGTTCTGAGACATAATATCAGAAACTAAAAGCTGTTGTTGGGTACTGCAAAGGGTACTCTGAAAATTGGGAGTATTACTTCTTTTCTTTATGCAGCATTTTAATATTAATATATGAATGGATGTTATGTAATATATGTATGCATTTTAAGGCGTTTAGTTTTATTACAAACACACACACACACACACCTCATTGGCACGCAACTGCAACTCACTGCACGATTCCGCGCCGGACTCTCATTTATACACGAGCAGCTGTTCCCGAGGTTTCTCGAAACCTGACGAACCAACACGGAAGCTAGCGATCTTTCGTGATGTTGCTCTCTCTCTCTGGGCGTGGCTTGGGTGCTATCTGTCTCTTTCACTCCCCGCTTCCCTCTCTCTCGACGTTCGCTTACGAGCGGCCTCATGACACTATTTACCAATAGAGTCTTTAATTTCTTACGGAAAACCGCACAGTTATACAAGGGACAAAAACTAATGAAAATAAGCGAGGATTGAAAACTCAGCACTACTGAATTGTGTTAAGCTAATTTCTTTATATTCAAATAAATATTATCATGAACCGTTAATCATGTAATGTCCCTCAAATGAATTATAGGCATTTTGAGAATTTTAGAAAACCTTTAAAATGATACAGTACAGTCATTTGTGTTTAGATACTAATATATTTTAATAAAATAACCGCTTTTCTCCTAGTTTCTATTGTCATGCATGCTCTTTGATTGTTAATATTATATTTTCATAATTTTTTAGTCTTCCACATCACATGTTATGTTTTGGCCTTTTAGAGGTATAGGTTACACAGGAAAAAAGACTGCTCTATACATTTGGTTACAGATCCCGGGCATTCAAACATCGAAAACTGAAACCAAATTCGCAAATGGTGCTTAAGGAATATGGAGCGTTTAAAATAGTGTGTTCCAAGTAGTATACGCACCAGAGAGCAATTATTGAGTATTCATGATTCTCAGGAGTCTTCCTGCAGCATGCAATACAGCTCGACACTGAGGCGAGCTGTCATCATGGCTAAATGAAGTGTTGCATAGCATCGCTGTATAATTTATTCATAAATTATACACAACAGACTTAACTTTTACAGATATATGAACATAAACAAATGAATAATTAATTTCACAGTAAATTAAAAGTTAACTCGATGTGGCAATACTACATTATGTCTGTGCATATGCCTCAGTGTACTCAGTGTAAAAACAATTATATATGCTACGGTCCTTCCCATACAATCTGTCGTTTCGTCATGGAAACCCATATTCTGTTGTCGGACACGGAGTTTCTAATATCCTGAAGTATGTCTTCGTAGCAGATCTTTAAGTATTATTTGCAATATTTTTCTAAAAACTGCTTGAAATAACTATTTTGTTCTTTCTAGAAGGGAATGTTTGCTCACACCATCACATTGCTCACAAAAACCACTGTGTATGCATTAACATGAGTTGCTGAAGGCCCATTTTCCTCTGTTTCTTTGTCTACCAACAACACGAGTTGATGACTCAGTTGACGATCACAACTCAGTTGACGTGCAGAACTAACTTTACGTATTTTTGACTAACCTTCCGGACCCTAGTCATGAGGTAGGCAAATGTGTTCACTTCCCAACTTCGCTGTCGTAAAGTTTTGCAATAAACTGTCGGAAGAAATTATTCTTGCGCGCTCTCTGGAAAGCTTCATGAACACAAACTACATCCCTGGGTAGTCGAAATAAGTTTGCCTATGACATTTGACCCAGGCGTGCTCTATGTAGTGATACCTGTTTTCTTCAACTTGAAACTAAAGGTTCACCGGGCTTATGTGACCATCGAAGTAACAATTAGAAAATGAATGTATTTTTAAATTCCATGTTTCTAATATTTCATGAAGTCACTGTTTACTTTTAGGCCTCTAGTTGAATTAAGAAAGAGTGCCTAGTCAGATTCAAAATGGTCAAGAAGAAATATTCATTGACGGGAAACTAATATCTGGAACACAAGATTTTCCATTAAATTCAGAAGAGTCTTTAAACAAACTCTGTTTACATCTTATTTGCTCAACGAGAATCTTATATCTTCTCAATATGCAAAAGCAGAGTTTATAGCTCTACTCGTTTGGAATTTACGCATGTCATGCACAATTAGTATTAAAATTTCCAATTGCGTTGAAATATACGTTCATGCTACGAGTATTAAGAATAGAATATTATCTTAATGGTCAATCTGCAATAGGGGAAGAGGTACTTCTTAATATTTCTGCATTGGCCTATAAAGTTGCGTGTTATTTAATCAGCAGTTGGATAGAAAAACGGTGAACAGTGCTCAAACAGCACTCTACGTCTCTAAAACGTAGCTATTAAGTTTCGTCAGATCTATCAGCTCCTATATGCTACAGAAGATATTTTTAACTCAGTATATAACAAGTTTTAGTATTCAGTACTTGAGAATAGAATCATTTGTTTTAGTCTCCCCTTGAATTCTAAAGCAGAAAAAAACACATGTTATTTGTGTTGGTCAACCGATTTATTTCATCTCCGCACATAAATCCTGATAATTATTATAATTATCCGTTATTATCTCGGCAAAACCCACATTTTATGAAGCTTCGCTTAAATACACGTCTCATATCTAGAGTTAATGTGATGCAGCGGAACACCATACATTATGGGACAGGATGCACCACGTTTCTGTGTATAATATGTGTGAAATGTGGTTGTTTGCATTCTCTACATTCTCGCTGCAATACATAGGTAGCTTTAGAGCCTAAAATTTAGGGCACGTCTCTTCCTTTGATAATATTCGTACAGCCTGTTGTAATTTACTGACACAGCTCAAGTAATACATGCCTGCCAACTTCCTGCTAACCTTCCCTTGTGAACAAAGCATAATAATTTTGCAGTGGCATGGAATTTAGAAGGCGTGAAACGATCACCGTGGTGAATGTACCAAATATTACACGCAAAATAAACGGAAATTCAATTTTACGAGATTCTTTTAACTTCTGTAATACTACTTCTTACCGTCATTTATGCGATATTCTTCCTAGTAAACAAATAAACATAGATTAAAGCAAATAACACTACTTCCTAGAACATCAACAGATGTCTAACATGAATGATAAAGAAATTATCACGAAGAGTGAGGAACCTACTTGTATGCCGCAGCCATAAATCATTTACGTGATACTGTTGAATTTTCAATTTACGTTGTCCTTTACTGAAATGTCCATACAAATTTTAATGTTTTTCGGTTACTGGAGGTCACTAGTGACATAATAAAATCTTAAAACTGCACATTTGTATTTTGTGAAGGGAAACCATGATCTTGATGAAAAACAAACAGATAAGCCCTTAAAATAAGACCTGAAGCTTTCCTGGTGACGAATATGCTCAAGTTGTTCTCGGGAAGCAAGTCAGGTGAAAAGACGATTGGAAATCTACGTTTCGGTAGTGTGCATCTTTTCCATCATCAGGATATTTTTTAAATGTTATAACCACAAATGAAACACTGGATATAACACAAATATAAACAAAGACAAAACACTACCAAGATTCGCATTACTGAAAAAAAGACTGTTTTCAGTTAACTAAATGTCAGGTCAGGAGATGGCGTGAGTATAGAAAATTAATCGGATCAAAGAAACATAACTGATTAACTTCATTATCAAGCTGTATTGACCTGTGCTACTTAAGTCGACGGATTTCCATTTTAAGGCCGATTTCCAAGAGGAGCTCCACCGAAATCTAGCATTACGATTAAGCGTGCTCCTCTCGAAGGAGATGGCCAAAGCCTCCTTAATTCTCCGCTCCCACTATCTGCTGCATTTTGTCAAGATGGTCGTCTCCCGAAATTTGGCTCTATGGTCGTTATCAGAACAATTCTCTGCCAGCCCAGACTTCTCAGGTTGCATTAAACGAATACTCCGTTCATGTTTCACTGAAAGCGGAGAATTAAGGAGGATTTGGCCATTTCCTCTGAGAGGAGCACGCTTATCAGGACCATCCACAAGCCACATCCGAAGATTACACAGCTGTTGAGACCAGTGAAAGACAAACTGGACTTCCAAGTTCCCTGTGAATGTGGGCCAGCGTATATAGGACAAACCGGAAGGACCATCGCTACCAAAATAAACGAACATGAATAGAGCATTCGTTTAATGCAACCTGAGAAGTCTGGGCTGGCAGAGCGTTGTTTTGATAACGACCATAGAGCCAACTGTAGGGAGACGACCATCTTGGCAAAATGCAACAGTTACTGGGAGCGGAGAATTAAAGAGGCGTTGGCCATTTGCTCCGAGAGGAACACGCTTAATCGTAATGCTGGATTTCAGTTTAGCTCTTCTAGGAAATCGGCCTTAAAATGGAAGTCCGTTGACTTATGAAGCACAGATCAATACAGCTTGATAATCAAGTTAAGTAGTTAGGTTTCTTTGGTCCAATTTATTTTCTATACTCACGCCATCTCCTGACCTTGCATTTAATTAATGAAAACAGTATTTTGTTCAGCTATGCAAATTTTGATCGTGTTTTGTCTTGTTCATATTTGTGTTACATCCGGCGATTCACTTCTGGTTATATATAACATTTAATAAATATCCTAATGATGGGCGAGGTGCACACTCCCGAAACGTTGAATTCTAATCGTCTTTTCACCTAGCTTCCTTCCCGAGTACAACTTGAGCAGATAAGCCCTTGTGTATCATAGCACTGTATACTAATTAGCGCAGTACATTCAGTCTGAATTTTAGCTTCCACATAATACAGTTTTATATTGTGTCACATACCTGATAATAACACTTTGAATCTACCTACAAGGATGTAATAATGCTTCTTTTGCAGTTTCGTCGTAAAAAGCCTCTACTACCAAACGATTTACAGGAAAATCGTAAAAGTTGGCAAGTGTGAGCAATATATTACAGAAATAGCAAGTATAAACTTTGCAGACGGAAAGAAGTGATTTCTGCTGTCGCATCGCAGCGCTCAAGTTAATTTTCTCAACTTCGTTTCCTATCATAATGGAGAAACTCTTCTGCCTGCTGCTTTAGACTTAATGCAGTGTTTCCGTGGGCTTCTTAAAGTTGCCGAAATACTTTAAAGTTTTGCTTGTTAAGACTAGTGATTCATTCTATGGACTTAGTTTGTGCAATAATTACGGTTTCACAATGATAATCTCAAGCAAAAAGAAAGAAAGACCACTAAAAGGGCGTATGTGAATTGAAAGACAGTAAGAAAATACTACATTATCTGATATCTATTTTAAACCTGAAGAAGAATAAATAACATTCTCCAGTTTCACAGAGTAGGAATACAAACATCTGAACACGCATTTTTCCAAGTAAAAGATTAGTAAAATACACGAAACAAGGAAAAGTATATGAAAGGATGGAATGAACTAAAGGTAGTCAAACGCCAATCGCTTTTCATTATTCTGTAAGGAGCTTTTGTTCTACAAAAGGACAAGAGCTTTTTAAATGATTTTAAAATGGAATTAAGTAAAATGTTGAACAACGTCCGTTGCAAGAATGACTTTTCAATAGTGAAATAATAATTATCAAAATACGTTCAGTGGTTTTTGAGATTAACTTAAATATACAAACCCTAGGAACATAATTTAGACCTCTATAATATTACTACAGATTTATCTTCCCACATTTTTTTAGAGATATATTTGCTTGAAAATAAATCGGTGCAGCCTTCTTTATTAAAAGGAGTACCATCTCTTACAATAATTTTCCCCGAGTATTTCATACAACCTAATGCTTACCTATTAGTGGAAGAGTTACGGAGTTCCACCCAGAAGATCTATATATAGATTTCACCGAAAATACATGTTTTGAGGTCACCTGATAAAAGCGTATACTGAACGGACGTGTCAGCGAGCACAATCTTGTGGTGTGTGTAATCAACATTACTAGAAAATGAAAAGTATGAGACAAAACTTTCTATAGTTTCAATACATCCATTTTAGCTAGATTTCCCTCAACACATACTGCTATTTATATGAAGATATGTTCGTTATTTTTTAGTTTTTAAGTTGTAGCTTTTATAAAAGGTATTCGTTACATTATCCTACGTTGACATATTGACTTAATGGATAAAATACACATTGAGGTTTCTTTGCAGAGGTTCTGAAGCTTCCCTTCGTTGTGTTTTAATTTTGTATAACTTAGAAACCATAAAATATACATCAAATGTAGTTACTTAACTGTATATGTCATGAAAATGTACGTTTTAAGTAAAATATAATTTTAGAAACACTATTGGGTTTTAAACTCTTCCATTCTTATGATATTTTCCCAAACACAATAGCTTCAACTGCCACAAAAGCCTTGAAAATTCGCACCCCAATATTCGTTTCTTTCCCAGCTCTTGTTACGTAGACTATAGAATGTATTATATTGCATGTCAATTCGTAAACAATACAGGAAGCTGTTTGACCATACTACTTCGAAACCAAGAACGTTTCCAATTCGCGAATATCCACATTTTTTTTTTTTAAAATTAGGTTTCTATTCTCTCTGCTGTTGGAATGTTTTCGGAAAGGTTTCCGTCAAAGATCATTCATAATTCGTAGTTACTTGCTACATTCTCGCATGCAGCTATTCAGTTTTACATTTACATAAAGAATAGACATTCTCATTTTATACACTACCCTTGCTGTCGAGTTTTCGAAATTTGAAATGCATGCATCGGGAGTTGTAAACATGGCAGTATCTGGGAAACAGAAACAGCGAGATCTGAAGTTTTATTTTGCACTACAACTAATAAATTACTTTTTATGACAATATCTTGCATTTCGGCCTAGTAATTGTGAATGTGGTATGCAACATAGTAGGAAGACTCACTAACACTATTTAGCTCTATGACTATTAGCTCGGTTATTGAGTGCGAAGTCAAATACAAATGTCTAACTTATATGAGCTACATATGTCTTTGGAGATTGCTAGTACCCAAAAATGCTATAAATTTAAATTATTCTGCTAAATTCTTCTATTTTAAGGCTAAACATATGCATATTTAGAAAATTATACCAAATTAAACTTATTAAAATAAACATTCAAATTATTTGATAAAGTGTACTATTATGTGTGGCATTATTTACGTTGACGTAAATTACGTTTATATTGACAATTATTGCTCTCCTCTTATTACTCGACAGAGCGTTGAAGCGAATCAACCTTCAGGTGACCAAAGCTGCCATCGCCCCATATCAGGTCTTATCTGGTCGGTTAGAAGAGTGAAGTATTAATAAGTTGATATAGAGTAAGTTACGAAACACGAATAGAGCAATGGAGGCTGCATGTGTCTATATGATATGTTTTCTCGCCCCTGCCGATGTATGACACACTGCTGTCCAGAAGACACAATTGTATCTGAACAGACTACACATACACTGGACCCTCCGGATACGTGCGATAAGCTGATGTAAACCTCTGTGTTGCGAATTTTTCCGATACGCTTTCTCGCTTTGCCATGTAGTGCAATATTAACATCCAAGGAACGATCAGTATGTTGATGCGATGAATATATTTTTTTATTCTATATTAATTTTTATTATTTTTTATTTTATTTTTTTATTTTTTTTATTTTTTTTCATTTTTTCATTTTTTATATTTTTTTTGTTTATTTATTTAAGACGGGAATGGGTACCAGGTAAGAATTTTTTTCCCTTGTTTTATTGGCTTGTACTGTGAGACAAATGAAGGGTTCTATTAGCTTAGATGGTTATTAGATCTGCATTTGTTCCAAGTGATAAATGTATGGCTCCAGAGAACGTAAGGTTTTCTTCTGTATTGAAGTCCATCTCTGCTCCTCCAAAAATATACGTAGGTGCTTTCCTAGCATAGTGTCTCCTCGCCTTACTTGCAGCAGCCAGTGTAGTCTACCAGCAACTAACCACACAGCAAAATTGTGAAATTTCTTGTCCTTGAAACGAAACTCCAGTTGTACCAGCTGTGGTACCGAACGTAAGTATTCTTCTGGACGAAGTTTATGTAATGTGTCTTGGATGGAGGTCCAAATCAAGTCAGCCCGCTGACAGTTATACAAGCGATGTTCAAGTGTATCATCTTCCACACATACGCCACAGATCTTCGAATTCACTCTCCCGTGACGCCACATCTTTTCTGCAGTTGGAACCGTTTCATTAACCACTTCATAAACCGTTTCTCTCCATATCGACGGAAGGTTACAGTTGGTTGCATTGGCCCAAACGCATTTCCAGTCACGACTGTATTTTGTTTCTACATTAGGTTGTTGAATACCTGGCTTCGTCAGGTGACGATAGAGGTTCTTGGTAGTCAGAAAATTCTCCAGTCGCTCCCCAGAATTTTCAAGAGCACGAAGCTTGGCAACCAAACGATTAAATTCCCGTGTCGGTCTCTCCACGGTATGTAACTGGTCATACCAAAACTTCTTGTCAATCGGAGACTCATTGCTAAGTAACTAGGACAATCCTCTCTTTCCCAACAGCGCCATACACTTGTTGTCAACATCCACTAGACCACAACCACCTTTCCTTAGAGGAAGGCGCAATTGCGGGCGAGCAACTCGATATGCTTTCCCCGTCCACAGGAAGTATCCGAGCAGAGTCTCAAAACGTTGGGCGAACTGCTTAGGGAGCGGCAAAATCTGCGCTACATACCACAGTTTACTCAAGGCATAAGTATGAAGGTACCAGACGCGTTACAACAACGTTAGATTTCGAGAGCGATCTTCATGTAAGTTAAAACATAGCGCGTTGAGCCTCTGGGTCCAATTAAGAGAAATCATTTCTGATATGTTAGAGGTAAATATAACCCCTAGTATAGTGGTCTGTGGAACCACTTTCATATGCAGCAAAGTTGATGGATGTTCCCAGGTGCCTAGTGGAAGGATTTCTGATTTGTGGGCGTTGAGCTGAGCTCCCGAAAGTTGACTGTAAGTCACAATCGCCGTGGCTATCTCCTCCATATCCTGGTGATCTTTGGCCAAAACCGTCACGTCACCCGCGTAAGCCATTACTTTAAGGCGTTCCCCAGCTATATTTAAGCCTTGCAGTCTATCTTGTAGCATCTGGAGTAATGGATTGAGTGTCAAGGCAAACAGTCCCATAGATAAGGGACACCCCTGCCTGACTGATTGTCGTATTGGAATAGGTGTCGACAAAAAGCCGTTACAAAGTATTCTTGACGACGCTTGGCGATAAAGCCCTTGAATCACCGCTACCAATTGTTGAGGTACCCCAGCTGCGCGCAAACACCGCCAGATATACCAGTGCTGAACTCCATCAAAACCTCTATGAAAATCCAGATTAACTAATGCCAAGGAGCTATAGTGCTGCTCAAGATGGACGACCACATCTCTTAATTCCGTAAGGGGCCCAATAATGTTCTTGCGTTGAAGAGCTGTTTGATTAACATGGAGCACCTCCTCAAATGCTGGTTTTAGTCTGCTGGCCAAAAGCTTCGCAAAGATTTTGTAATCTGAATTAAGCAGTGTTATTGGGCGAAAGTCCATCGCTGCCTGAGGGCAGTGTTTCCGCTGGAGTAAAATTATAATTCCATCCGCGAAATGTTCTGGAAACCAGCCTCCATCCCATAATTCCTGTAACACTGCAACAAACTCATCCTTAATTATCGGCCAGAATGCAAGATAAAATTCATAAGAAAGACCATCCGGGCCAGGCGCCGTATTGCGTTTCAAATGTTGCACCACTTGATGTACTTCTCGTTCCGTAATGGGACTTTGTAGATTCTCCTCCGTGGACTGACTAATGTGAGCCACGGGGCTACTCAGGGCCGCCGCGCTAACCATGGGTTCCGCTTGAGCCTCGCCAAATAGGCGCTGGTATTGCTCCTGAAGATAAGGCAATAGCTGGCGTGTCCCGTGTAACACCACACCAGTAGCAGCGTCAGTGAGTGATGAAATGTACTTGGCCTGTCCATGAGAGCGTGCCTTGGCCAATGAATAAAAGGAGGCTTGTTCATCGGAGAGAACGTGCGACAAGGGGGACCGAATGGCGCAACCCTGCAGCATTTGATCTTGTTTGCTTTTAGTTATTTCCTTTATTCTCCTGATAGCCGGAGCGACCTCGGCACCTCGATTCTGCTGCTCATGTAGATTCCAAAGCACCTCATTGTAAAATTGCATCACCTCTCTTCTTTTACGGGCCTTCTCAAAACTAATTGTTTTGAAGAATGCTTTGATGGCCGGTTTTGCCGTAACGGTCCACCATTCTGATTTACGGTAGGCACGGTGATACGAGGGTTTTAAAGCTGCCCATCTTGTAGCAAAATGCAATCGACAGTCCTCATCCTGAAATAGGGTTGAATTGATTTTCCAGTAACTCCTTCCAGTATCTAGACTAGGAGCCGTGAGTTTTAGGGCACACGTAACGGCGTGGTGGTCACTAAAGGCAACGGGATGAACATCAATGCGCTGGAAACGGGGAACCAAGGTGTCAGATAAATAAAAACGATCCAGTCGGGATGCAGAGGCGCCTCGGAAAAAGGTAAATTGCACCGTATTACCATGCTGCAGCTCCCAGGCATCACGTAGATGTAATTGCGTCACTAACTGCAGAAGCATTGGGCTGAGATTGGCAGCGCCTTTCTGATCCTTAGCCTGAAGCGTACAGTTGAAATCCCCTGCAATAATACACACCTTACCGGAAAGTAGATGGGCTGTCAACGCCTGTTGAAAGAACTGCTCACGTTCCTGTCGTCGATTGGAACCGGAAGGAGCATAAACGTTAATCAGAGCAATGTTATCCAGCACAGCCGATACGACGCTCCCCGATGGATGTAATTGAAAGTCAGAACACTGGATACCACGGCGATAGAGTAGGGCAGTGCCTCTGCCTTCTGGACCCAAGTTAACCACATGATTATAATTATACAGGGCTGACAAATTATGCGTATTAACCTCCTGCAAGAAACACACGTCCACGTCATGCGTCGTGAGGAACTGGTGTAACAATTTTTGATTTCGTAGATTTCTAATGCCGTTAACATTGACAGCCAATATTTGAATACGAGGTAGCGTTGTCATGAGACTCCAGAAATACAAGGCAGGGAGAAACCAGTGCAGGGGTATGATAATGGTTCGGACAACTATTGAGAAATTGAAACTTTAGCTAGCGCGTCCGGTGGTTTGAGACGAGGGTCTCTGGAAGCGAGCACTACTCGAGGTTGTCCAGGACTACCAGTTGCGTCTACTGTCACAGACACTGATTGCAATGCATCTCCCGGAACCTTCCCTGACACCACCTCCATTGCAGATTTATCACCGTCTTCTAGAGTCGACTCATCAGCGCTCGACATCGACGGTGCGTCCTGCGTGACTGAAGCACTCCATTCTCCAGCAGACTGGGCGATTTTCCACTTCTTGGCTTTCTTTCGTGAATTGGTCCTCGAAGATATATGGGTAGGCTGGGGGGCGGTCGCAGCACCAATTTTACGCTTCTCCGTCACAAGAACTCCCGCCTCCGTACAATCGGGCGACGTCACCTCCTCACGGCAGTCCTCGGACCCCGTTGGTTTCGGATCCATTTGTGGTTGACTGTCTACTATGACGGTGGACACAGGGGACATCTGTGTTGCTTGTGGCAGCTCCTGCGACTGGATTACACTCTCTTGTACTGCGATTTCTTGTTGTGTTTCCTGGGGCTCCCTACGCAGAAGTGATGGTACAGGTAAGACCGTCTTTCTATTGGGACAGTTCTCTTTGACGTGAGTGGGTTCCCCATATACATAGCAGGTTTTCACCTGACCAGCAAAGCTCACTGAAACACGATAGCCCACAACCATAATGGTGTTAGGAATCGTAGTTTCCAGAGCCATTTTCACAGCACGAACACCAGTATTCACAGGTATTTTATACGCATTGCCCCATTGCTCTCTCCGAACTTCATACACTTTGCCATACTGTTCCAATTTTTGTCGTAACACCTCGTTCGGTATCTCCGGCGGTGGTTCAAACACACGCACCGTGGTGGTATTGCCTGTGGCCCTTTCGACTGTAACTGTTGTACGCTCCCCGTTCGCATACGTGAACACCGCGGTACCAGCAAACTTCTCTAATAGCCTTTCCAGTAGAACCACCGAAATGAGCTTTATATAAATAGCTCGATCCCGCGCAATTAACTGCAGCGTATCCACCTGGTCAGCAGTAAGCTTCAAGGTATCTGCAACAAATTCATCAACTTCTAATGCCGTTGGCCTCGTCGCAGTGATCTCAAATTTCACTCGCAGTGTATGTATTCTGCCGTAGATTTCCATGCTAACAGTAGCACTATTACCGTATGAACACAAAAACAAAATCCGGCCTCAAGCTTCAGGCACGCTGAGGCACCAAGGAAAGAATAATAAGAAATAAAATAACTGAGAGTCGTTGAGAACAAAAGCCGTAATTCGACCGCTGAACCTCACACCGCACAACAGGCAAAACAGCGTCACCGTATCGCGTGGTAGGCACGACCTTGACTGCACGGCAGCTCACGGCCGACTGTTTATATATATTGGCTGTATAAATAAGATTAATTAGAAAAGTTTACAATAGTAAGTTTACAACTGCAGAAGGTATACTCTTTGTAAACTTACGTAGTATGTTAGTTCATAGAACCTCCAAAATACCTGCAGTGGAATAAGAACTGGAGAAATAAAATGTTTTAAGGATTCAACCGAATCTAAAAACCCCAGGTATAATATTGAAATCGGGGTATATGGAGAACATGGATTAACAGAACCCTGACTCCTCGTAGCTTAAACTAGCTAAACTTCTGTCACTGATGGCTGATCACGACATCCGCATTTCCACTCCGGTCGTAGTCACAAGAAGTATTTGTATAACTTACGAAGAAGAGGCAGCCTGTTGTGTAATAAGTTGAGGTAATTACAGACTGGGCTGTAGGGCTTTAGAGTAGAATAAAGGCCTCAAGGCAAGTAACTTTACCTGGAATTCCCATTGTCACCTGGGCTCATATCCCCTTCCTGAGCAGTCACCCCTGGGCTATTGCTCTACATCGAAGTTACATTCCCTGTATTGCGCCTGGTATTTCTTGGGTCGTCACAACAGGATGTTTCCAACTAGAAATTCAGCCTCATTACGCAAATGGCTTAATGTACCACCAATTATAAACTATCGTTCTTGTTAACTATATTCAGTATGATAAGCAGAGATAGTGTACAAGTTTTAGTTTTAATAGTATATCGTCGTCGTAATTATCCGTCCAATCCATCCCTCCATCCTTAGCTGCACGTAACACAATTCGTGAGAACAGATTATTCCTTGTACAGCGGTATAAAACACATGAGCTTCAACGTCAGCTTACGGACATGTTAACAGGCAGTTTACTGCCAAACTGTGTCTAGCAGCGAGTGCCCAGCAGACCTTCTAAAGATCGCGCTCTTTTGGGAGTCCATTTTCGAACATGGAGGAGCTTTCAAACATCATGGTCCAGATTCAATTAATTATGAACATTCAATTTCCTTAACTTTAATGACAGGACTAGATATGAAATACGCAATAGAACTGCAACTAATACAGCGTTGACATTCCCCCTCAAGCTGAACTAAGGAATAAAATGTTTCATTCACAGATCGCACACGTTTTTTTTAAAATCGATACCTAACATTTATTAATTTGACACAGATATACGTGAAATAATTGCTTAAAGCTTATATTGTATGACAAAAAGTACATTAATTGTAAGACTAACAATAGTTCTACATACGGTTTTCTTTGACTAAATATATAAGGGCCTAAGAAAGAATTCCAAATAACGTAATAAAGAAAGTAATCCCATTAATATCCATCTCCTTTATATAGACAAGTATGACCGGATTAGAATGCTGATTAGAAGAAAATTTAGCGAACAAATCAAACTTGCCCATGTTAGCCAAACTGAGTTAACGAACGATTGGCTTGCCTGTATGTCCTATAGAAAGCGACATTGGCAGTTCTTTTGAAGTATAGAAGTCCTGCTTCACAGAAGCGCTTACTTCATATTTAAATTTTAAAATTAACTTGATGTTGTCATGGGAAGGTTAGTATGTATGGAAATGAAAGTATGAAATTCAGTAAGTCATGAGATGATGCAATATAAATGCGATATGATGTAATATTTTTTGTATTGGTAGTTGCAAACATGACATGTTGACGTCATGTTTGCAACATATTTTGACGTGGACCAGTAGAAGATACGTTTATTTGGTTGTTATAGCAACGTGAACGAAGGCGAAGGAAGAATTAACTGATGAAGCGCCTTTCTGCTTGTGACCTTCGGAGAGTGAAGACGTATCCGATTATCTCTCTGAAATTGTGCAGAGAATATTTTCATTGTGCATTTATCATGCATGATTTTCGTGGGGGCGAGGGAAGACTAATCAATTAATACATAAAGCATTATTTATAATGGACAACTTCAGTAATATAATTCGTATTGGTGAAAATAAATGTTTATAAGGAATTAAATCATTTCTCCAAGGAAATAATTATTTTATTATCCTTAATAAATAAATAGTTCCTCAACCAAGACCACGCTCGGAGGTAAGATCTCTTGCAGTCACAGGGAGGAGAGCAGTCGAGGAACATCCAGAACCTGACTACAAGATCGTCAAAGAGGTGAGAATCATATTATCTCACCATCCAAATCACTTCGCCAGGCTTCACACACACACACACGCACACACTCGCGCACACACGCACACGCACACACGCACACACACGCACACACACGCACACGCACACACACGCACACACACACACACGCACGCAACTAACCGTTGCATCTGTGATTGTGGTCAGCCATCCTGGCTCCTAATTATACAATTCTGGTGACTGAAAAATCATTATCTCACGTTCATGTGCCGAACGTTCTTTGAGAATACCTTGATATTGTACTTATACATTTACTCTCAGAAGAGTTGAAGTTTCATTGAAGATTATGATTAAAATACTTTATATTTTTAAAATTGAAGTGTGGCTACATAGTATAAACTTATCAAAAGAAGTGCCGAAAAAGTACATTTCGTTATTTGGTAAATAGATGAACATTATTTGCCTTTCGAGTTGAATGAAAGGATGTAATTAGCATCTCCTTTTCTTCAAAATGCACATCCGTGTGTACAAAATAAACACATCTATACGCACTCATGATGACTTACCACAAATTGTGGCGATGCACCAGACTGTGTCAACAGGTTTATTTGTTTATTTATTTGCTTCTAAACTATGAAGATTTCAACTGAAACGTATGTTTTTAGATCCCTGAGTATATATAAGAAATGAGTGTTTGAAAAAGCATATGTACGTACGCAGATAAGATGAATAAATTAGTTACATAGTGTGCTTAGTATTTTAAGTTTGTATTTTCTAGGAATACAACATACAAACTTCAAAGAAAATCCCTTCACCACAATCTGCCACTTGAAAAGCATTTTTCTCTGCTGGTTTTAAATTTCTTAAAAATAACTTGATTACATATGTTTATGATATTTGCATGATAAATATCTTTCAAACTCCGCTGACTGACTTTTGTATAATTGACAAAACTGAAGCCATAACCCTAAAAAGCATAAATAGGACATTCGACTTGCATTTATGCCATAAGTTTTGAGGTTTCAATTGTTTAAGAAACTGTTGCTTTAACTTGAATTTCCAAATCCTAGTTTCTTTTTTTTTCAAATGAAAACTCATTTTTTTCTCCTTGGTCATGTAAATATCATGGAATCTTAGGCATCACAACATTTTGCTTTTAAATACCCGACTAAAAGTATGATACTTTAGGCACCTCATTATCGTACTACATTCTTCTTACGCACGTTCGATTAACAATTATAGACAGAGTAATAAGCTTCCAAAATTATGGTTATGCAGAAGAAGAAGTTGATAAATTCTAGAGCGCTGTTTTTTCAGAAGAAAGTTCATAGTGGAATGTGCTGCAGGCCTAAGGCAAGATCATAGACTTCAGTCCCAGTTCCCATCAAGCAAATTAAGTGAAACAACAGCGGAGCGGTACTTATCCTGACTAGGCGGAGAGTAGCAAAGCCCAACCGAAAGATCAAAGGTTTACTAATTGTATCATACCTTTCGTGTCGTACATCCTACTAATTTTCATAGCTTATGCTAATCTCTGTAATCCTAGCTCTATGTGCTACACTTTAATAGATTACAGCTTGGAAGATGGAGAATAAACGTTGTCTAAGAGAGTATCAGAGTAAGAAGCCTGTATAGAATGTTATTCTTGCAGAGAGAATATAACACGTGTGGATAATATGCCTTGTGTAGCTGACTGAGAATAGTAGGTTCAAAAATTAAGAATTATCAGTTGCAATAATCAAATAATTTATACTGAATCTGAATGCCACAAAGAAAACATTTGAGAGCAGGTTCAAATTGGTCTGCAGAACATGTGGTGTGCAACAGTCACACACGTTACCTGCGCATTGTTGATTCAGAGCGATACAACAACTCCTCAAATAACATTTAAATTTCTCTTTGTTTATTTTAATCAGCATGAATACCTATAGAAGTAATGATTGAAATTACAAGGATAGTCAGACTAAAAGGAGAGACGCGCAACAGAATGTTTACTACCTGAAAAGTAATCTCCGAATTCTTCTTACGCGACTGGGAGATAAGATAGCTTGTCTGGTTCTTCGAGAAGGATTTTAGTTGCTAATGAATTCTCAGTTTGTCTTGCAACCCCGTCTTGTGTAAATCAGTGTGTCTTATTTTTCGTTTTTTGCAAGAACATTGCAGTTGGAAGACGAATAATAAGGAAGGTTGTTCACATTTATACTTACTAATGCAAATTTCAAATTTGCATCCTGCCAAAAGGAAAAAAAATCCTAAGGAACCATTTGTTCTTTGGAACCTGTGACAACTGAAGACACATTCTGCATACCATAACGTAATTTGAAATTTTAATTCTGATTCAAAGAAAAGATCTGCTGGTAAGAAAAAGGTGTAACTAGAACAGTAGGAGGAAGATAGTCTGAAATCTGAAACACAAGAGGTAGAAATGAGGAGTTAGTGCAGGCAAGCACACAAAATCTTCAAAGTTGCATTGTGGGGATGCACGTTCTATTATGTTACTCTACAGGATCAAAAAGTACCGGTAATTTTGCCAGTCATGTATACGACTTCTGTGTTATATTGGTTCAAGCGTTGAAATAGTTTCATTATATGAATTTTTCTTCTTTCCTTTAAGCGGAACTTAATTTGAGTATTATGGATTTATATCTAGAATTGAGGTCGCCTATAATGGAGAAAGCAGAAAAGTTTGGTAAATTGCAGTGTAAACAAAACGTTTTGATCTCATCTTAAATACCTTGAAAGGTCTCGAAAATTTCTGTTTTTCAGCGAATGTCTAATACTCTTCATCTAACAATCTCATACTATTTAAAATATTAAAACAATACTTGAATTTATGTTTAAATAAAATAATACCAAATCACAAAGGTTGCTTGTCGATTTATCCACCTGAAAACGTACACGTATTAAGATAGATTTAAATAAATATGTTTTAGTTAACTGAAAACAGCTAGGATCATATCAACACCAGTGTGCGGGAATTTTGTCCTTCAAGATTCTTTCACATGCCAGTAAATCTTTTGAGAACGTCCTGTCTCTTAAGCATTTAAAACCATGGTCTGGAAGAGGTTTGAAACCGCGATCTCGGGATATGTAGGCAAATAACTAACTCAAGCATCCAGATTGACCACCAATATCGACTTGATAGATTCACAGAAGCTTTTTGAGAATTCCGGAATTTTGTGTATTTATTAACAGCTCAAATCTTTTATACATAACAGTCACATTGACAGTTTTAGAAACTTTCGTTTACCTTTCAAGAAATTCTAATCATTATCTAAGTTGCTGTTGACTATTCCTATCAGATAATAATGCTTAATGCATCTTGGGATACGTAGGATGAGGAGACAACAAACAACAGATAATATAAGTCATAAGCTAGTAGCCACACCTCGACAACGGATATTTTGAAGCTTTTATGCTCGAAGTCTGGGAATACTTAAACATATAGAGTGAAATGGCTGATACCACGAAGACTGAACATAAATTGCCGATTTAACGAAAGTTAGCCTTTCGTACATTAAGGTTTTATTATAGTTTCTCAGCAATATAAACTTCAGAGAACAACCATGCTATTTTTATCCATTTCTGGTGCACTTTATGATCCTGAAAATTAAGCTGGTTATTTCAAAGCTTTAAATTATAATGGAAATCAAGTTTAAACTTATTAATAAATTCTATTTTTAAAGGAAAGTCTTTTCTTTCCTTCAAAAGTATTCTAGATCAATTATGTTAATAGTACAAACCATTTAGAAATAAAGAAATTCGGTTCAATATATCTTAACCTTATTATATTAATAGCCAGCAGAATTTCAGGCCTGCAGATAAATTATTGCACCAGTAATGTTTACCTGAATGTAAGCAATCGTTAAAATGAGAAAAGCAGGTTTACACATTTTATTTAAACAATCTTTACACTCACTTATTTACAAGAATGCATCAGTATGAGATGGATTCTCACCTTACTTCTTACATTTCTTGTGGTTCCCCTTAAGGTGGATTCAGAAATTTAGCTTTTGCATTTTAGAAAATATTCGCATTTAAGGGTAATTTTGTAAATATTTATGTCCTAAACAAACACCAATGATATTAATGTTAGCCTTTTGTTAAACATTTTCGCTAAAATATGTTAAATATTAAAAAATGCATAAAATTTTCCAAATTTTTCAATGTTTACTATCTTAGCTTACGACGACGACGAGATAGTGACAGACTGTTAACAGCCCGAAGGTTTTTGCTGCGCGCCCACCCAGGTTTTGGGTTTTTCCGCAGGCTGAAAAGTTTGGTGAATACAGGATGGGATTATGCGAATGAAGAAGGATTCCGACGTATCTTGATTACTCCTCTAATTTTGAACAGGATGAAATACCATTTTTGACACCCTGGTATTTGTAGGTTTAAATGTGGGATAATTTTGAAGCCAAACAGCTCATTGGTTAATTAAAATGGAGTTCAGCTTTAGCAGCTGCTCGCATTAACTCCAGTGTTACCTCGGGTTATCTTACCTAAAGCGTAGTCTCTGCAAATATATGCAAGTTTGTTTCCTCCATTTTGGCTTAGAACAGCTGTCTCAGTATTCATTATTGCTGTGCTCTTTCTTTTCAAAATCTAATGAAGGCAGTCAAATTAAACTTCAGTGTGATTAAAGCAGGCTATGATTGTCATAAAGCAAATACTTTAGCACGAATAGTGTGTCTATTTACTTAAAACAATACTAGTAGGTTTATTAAAAAGCGATAAATTACTTATTATTGGCTAGAAATATGTATATGCTCCAGTTTCATAGCCTTAATAATCCCAGGGATATTACGGCATGAATTTAACACAGGGGCAAGCTTAAATCTCTCGTTAGATGTAATTATGTAAGATATAATTATTTTATTTATATGTCTGTCTTTGTATGTAGTATCAGATTCCCATTTTCATTCACTGTAGTGAGGTAACAAATTAACTTATGCTGCTGCCTAAGGGCCCATTATGCTTTCTCTTTGTCTGCCCGTCTTCCCCTCCCTCTGATTTGTTAATCGTGTAGCGAGTTTTGCAGTTAAAGTGTACAGGCTGCGATTTCACTCTTGAATGTTCGTGCTCGAGCACTGCTTTGTAAGTGTCCTACAAGCAGATTTTTGCTTCTTTTTTAAGCGCCTGCAAGTTGTGGGCCTTGCATTGACACACTTTGTGACTAATTAGGCCATCACCACGCCTCTTTGTTCGCAAGTGAATTAGTCAAGGAAATAAAACCAAGCCCATCCATCCACTCTGCATCCAAACGCGAAGCCAACTCCTTCCCTCATTTCCTGGCCTTCCTTCATTATCATACCTTTCATCTTTTTCCCGATACGGAAGTCATGTTATCTCGGAGTGCACCCTGAAACATTTAAAGCTCTTTGTTTCCTCCTTCTGCTTCCTGAATTGCGCTGCATGCCAAGGCTTTATATTTCCAAAGAGGGTTCTTTTCCTTTTGATACCCTTTCTTACTTTCTCCCTCTTCCTCTTCCTGCTTACGTCTCGCCTTTCTACGAATACCTGGAACTGGATTCTATAATAATAACAGAAATAAAATATTGTTTCTCTTTTAAGCGCTCTCATAGAGAGAGAACTAATAAGTATCAAATGTTTCTTTATACAAACATTTCTTTTATGCTTTGAATAATGTCAGACATTTTTGCAAAACTGGAGAACGTTGAAAATAAATTCTGTTATCCACAATTTTCAAAATTTATGTGAATATTATAGGTAAATGAATGCAATGTCACCCATAACAAGGGACTATGACGGAATAGATATCGAGAAATATTTATAATTTTATCCACAATATATTTCACATCTGGTGTCCAAAGAAAGATAGAGTAAGGCTTTAGAATTACTCACGGTTTAAACAAAGAATACAAAAGGACATTAAAGGGCCATTATGTGACTGCAAATATTTCAGAAAATTACACTACGCTGTTCAATCAACCAATTAAGGACACAACAGAGTAAATTTGTATGTGTATTTTAGTTCAGCATATTCGTATGATTTTCTACAACATAAACATATAACTAACAGACAGTTATGCATTCCACACCGAGTTTTAATGTCCAAATAATCCAAAAACAATTTCATAGAAAGGATAGTGTGTTTTGAGGGAGTGTCTCTTTTAGAAATATTCCTTGTTATATTCTGAATCTTCTAATAATTACATTTTTCTTAATTTAGAAGTTGTTATTCATTTTTATCGTTTGTCCATGCACAGAGAAGAGCATTTCAAGCCATCACATAGTGAGTAGCTTTAAAATATTTGACTATAGCCTAAGACTATTGTAATTTTAATGACCCTTGTAGCTACAACAAAATTAGCAATAAGATAGAGCAAATGCACATAGATAATGAGTATTTCTAAGTATATTTTTACAAGAGTAGTCATTCGAACTATTTTTATCCCGCAATATAAAAAATGGAATTTCAAGGCAAGTGTAGCACAGCGAGCAGTTCTGAACATTTTACTATGACTATTCCCTACATACTTATATACAAATTTTTATTACAATTTACTGGCAGTGAATAAAGAATAAGTGTCTTCAAGAGTAGTTTGTAAAATTAAAATCAACTACTATACGTATGTAAAAAATACTGAAGCTGCTGAGCGTGCAGTAAACTAAGTATTAAGAATAACAAAACACTATTGAAACACAACTTCACTACACTTATGGTATTTAAAATCCTTAGATCCAGTGAAGTTGTGTTAAAATAGTGTTTTGTTATTCTTAATACTGTACGTATGTGAGAATGTCTAGCTGCCATAGAACTTCATACCTAACCGTGAAATGTATGACTGCTGAATTAAAGGAAAGTGTTTTTTAAAGTGGTTATTTTGTCTGAGCACCTTTATCGAAAACGAAATATTGCTTGAATATAAAAGTTCAGCACCGTTCAAGAATGTACAAAATGATACTCAAGACATCCCCCCCCCATCCCAGACTACCACTTGAATCTTTCCGAAAATATTTACTCATATTTAGCAATCTTGATAAAGATATCATACTTTTAACACATTTTAATTACATTTGAAACAATATCTTGAATACTTTTCTGAAGATGTCCTCGGAAGCCCTCTTGATTCCCGATGGCGTTTGCGTAACTGGTAAACGTAAGAGACAAACAAAATCTATAGAAATAATGCAGAGCTCGTTAAAGTACACGATTTGTGCAAAATAAATTTTTATGTATTGAGGTGTTTCCAAAGTATTCTTTGTTATTTGTCTGAATTTTTTAGTACCCATAATTTCCTGAAATGGGAGGTATATCACATCGACGAGCTGTGTTGTTAAAATATTTGACTATCACATATATCCTACTACACTATCATATTCCCATTTCACCTTACAGAAAACTAGCGACAAGATTTATAAAAATGTTTATTCTGATTAATAGGAAATAGATAGGGCAAAAATCAAGCATACTCTCTACATGAGAAGAGAAGCTCCTGTGACTGCAACAATAACGATTTTTCCACTATTCATTTAAAGTGAACGGAGTTTAAAGGTTTTTACCTAGCGACGTATTCCTAAAAGATTAGACTGTTACTTAAACCTATTTCATCCTACCCATTTGGATTGTATGTTCCAGAAAATATGAAATAAAACAACTTCAGGAAACATTTATATGCATTAGTATGAAGTATAGAATAAGAATAATTGTAGGTCTGTATCTTGAAGGGATAGAGAAATTCATTTAATTGCAACAGATTAGGTTGTTATTGTTGTTATTTTGATATAGTTCTTTATGAATTTCAGTTTAGACAAACGATGGTTTGTTAGGAATTATCTTTTAACGCTATACAGACGTTAAAGTGGGCAAACAGAGAGTAGAATGTAGCATTAATCATTATTTACCATCAACTGTTTTGGATTACTCTCTGGAAATTGCTTTCTTTTCTTATTCTCTCTCCGATGCCACATAACTCTCTTCAGTAGATTAAAAACACGGCAATAATGAATACCGAGAAAAGCTGTTCTAAGCAAAACTGGAGGAAATAAACTCGGATATATTTGCAAAGAAAGAAACCACATGACATGAGGAAGTTCATTTGGTACTCAGCAGTAATAATAATAATTTGTACATCAAACTTATAAGATGGGCTAAGGTTGTTTTACTACTCTAAAGTGTGCAGTGGTTTTATGTTCTCTGATACTTACCTAAAGAAGCTTAGGAAAATAATTTCCTCCAAAAAATCGATACACAGATTTCACTGAAACTCGTTGAGGTTTCCGGAATTCAAAAAAGTAATTTTTGAAAAAGGACCGTGTATGTGAGTGAGGGAACAGCACGGCTAAGAAACAAAGGTCGGTTAAATACCAAACTTGGGATTTAAGTACAGAGTTTCCAGAGGATGCGACGAAAGTTTACACCAAATTATTCTTTAAATACAGATGTTTAAATCTTTAATGTCGCTTTTAAGCACACATGACAACCATCAGTCCAGATCTAGAGTTTAAACCCACGATCCGGGGAGTAGGAGGCCAGTCCCTAACCAACTGTCAGACATAATGTGAAACTTTGTACAACTTTTTTTAAACCACTTCACTTTTTAACCACATAACAAATACAACATGAGAAACATACTAAATCACCCGCTCAAAAACACAAGTCCAACCAACAAACTATCCGGAATTTATATTGTAAGATGTGAGGATTTCCACGAAATATATATTGGCAAAACAAAAGAAACCTAGAAACAAGGATGAAAGAACACTGGGATGCATAAAATACAAACAGACAGATAAATCAGCCATAGTCCTTCATTTCTGGCCAAAAATCATTTCAAAAGACATAAAACTTTTGGCAACGGCAAAAAAGTATTCGGAATTAACAGTTTGGGAAAATATAAACACTTTGAGGAATAAAAAGAGAACCATGAACTTTGAAATACCGACAGTAAATGACGTCATTAACTCATTGAACAGCGCCAGGATAGGGAGGCGGTCACCTGAAGAACCAGTTGAACATCAGCTGACGATGAGGACGCGGAGTCCTTGAAACATGTCCTAATTTTAAATGCATGTGGTGCTTAAGTGTTTTTACAGTTAGAGAAGTGGTTTAAAAAGTTTTATTGATGAAGCTCCACTGTTATAAATACTTCTATTTATAGTTTTATTTGGTCAACTACTTACAGGTACAAATTTTCAAGAACTAGATGAACATACAATTAATTACAATAGTAATTGGTGCAACAAAAAGACATTTTTTATGATTATGGCACGGATGAATGCCACACTTACTTCGCTCTGTGACAATTTTCTTCAGTGTACATTAAGGCTATTCTCCACGATTGGTAGCACTTTATTATAATTTAGCACTATAAATTGTGTAATACCTAATTTCAGAAATTTATTTTATATTATTCGTCACGTTGGGAAACCAATTTGTAATAAATAGCTTTTATATTTCATTGCACAAGCTGGATCGTCAATTTGATAATAATGTTTAACATCTTTCACCATCTAGGGTGCAGTCGAGAACACTAAAGATTAATCTCTTGGTCGTGGTCTCGGATCGATGTTTTGTCCGTCTTTAATTAGTGAAATAATAATAATTGTTATACTTTACGGACACAACTGATACGTTTAAAATACAATGAGCCACAACTTTCTCTGAAACACTTCTGCATCGCATAAAAAAAATTTCTTGTGGTGTCCCCGGAAGCTTATTCAGTCATTATAGTAACCACTCAACAGTTATATATCGATTTCTAGTCTCTGAATATCTATTTGGTTTCCCTTATATTATTAAGCTTATTAAGCACCACAAAAATATTTAACACTTTTCAAATTTTTAGCAGCATTTCAAAATGTACAAGCAGCTTCTGTTCGGGGCCAGCCATAAATAACGGTTTCAATTGTAGAAAATAAATCGTGAAATAATTTGGCATACATAACTCGAAAATGACTTCTCTCCCCAAAGTTATTTTTTATTTAGGTAAATAAATAAACTGATTTAATTAATGTTTTTAATAAAGATGTAATATACAAAAGGTTAGGAAAATTTAAATATAACGACGATATACATGATGTTTCCACTCTTAAAAAGTAAAACATAATTATATTTTGAAAAAAATTATTTATCATTCATGGGCAAATAAAAAAATTCCAAAAAATTTCGAAGCAGTTGGTATAATACTGGCACCTCAAAATTAATACAGCATAAAACGTTTACTACAATTTTATAACGAAGAGAAAATTTTAGATAACATTTATCAAGTTAACTGTTTAAGATAAGATTAATATTGGTAGCACCCAACGTAATTTACAAACCAGAGCGAAGGAACGTTTCAGAAATATTAAATATAAACACTTAAGGGCACTGGGAGGTTGATAGGTTTCAAAAAATCCATTTTTTGTTAATGTTAAAAATTATATAATTCTTCAGCTTTAAAATGATATATATAACATAGGTTGTCAGCTGGCATGAAAGTCCTTTAATCGTCAATTTAAACATGGTGGCGTAATGATACGCCCAATTCCTGAGAATGGTGCTTAATCTTTGATCGTGATTTCACAAAACCTTGACTTTTTATATTTTAGGTGCATGTTTCTCAAAAACTATAAAAGATATTAACACAAAATTTATAGTGGTTTACTGTCATTGTTCCTTGAACACATTGGGCTAGCATTTATATTCATGTGATTTATAAAATGCATGAAAACAAATACTCAGTCCTTGAAAATATTGCCTTTCTTTACTAAAAATAATTAATTTTTCATGTGCATAGTATAAACTCTATGTGATTTTCATTTAGCCGATATTATAAAACTGTTTATTAGGTTATTTAGGATACAGCTTGGTACAATATTTATTTCAGGACACACGGTGTGATTTATGCCCCTTTTGAATGGACCTATGTGAACGTAATTTAAATATTATAGAGTAGTTAAATGCACACATCCTTATACAGTAATCATACTGAATTTCAATTTCTGATTATGTTTAGTTTTATATATATTCAAATTTTAATATTGGTAAAAATATGTCTTGTCTGGGTAAAAATAACCTCTCGGTGCCCTTAAGTCGGCAGTGGCTGATCAATTTTGTTCATCTAAACTTTAAATAAAATTAAAACAAATGAACGAGCCGATACATTTAATGGTTTGACAGAAAATATGTATTTTGAAAACTAAAGATCGCGTGATGAATTTTGATATCCCGCCGGTAGATGTCATCAATAAGTTTGTACCCGCCTCGGTAGCGTACATGGTAGCGTGTCTGCCTCATGTTCAAGAGCTCCCGAGTTCGAATCTTGGCCAGGGTGAGTTACCTGGATAAGTTTATTTCCGTTTTTTTTGCCTTATCCTGAAAGAGGAATGTCGGGTAGCTCTAAGCTCCATGGACCATGGACACATTTGAGCATCATTTCACCCATTTCATTCACCGTCCGATATGACTTAACTTCGGAGGACCTAAAATTACAAAAAGGAAACAACAAAAAATCAATTAGTTTGTGATTTCCCTGGTAGATGGCAACCGGTCCCAAAGGTTTTAAATACAAGATAGATATAGTGAAGTTGTGTTACTATAGTATTTAGTTATTCCTATTACCTGGCATTTTGAACCGGTAAGTAAGACTGAAACTTGCATGTATTCCCTTTTTGGGAGAGAAGTGGGGAAGTGTTTCGGGTTGTGCTATCATCAAAACAGATGGTAATGTGACTTTGTGGGTTCGTGAAATGAAAAGTTCAATTGCACCACTCAATATGTTCTTTATTTCCACCGACTTACAGTTGAACACTTGCCAATTACACAGAATTACGTAATGCACACAATTACGATTCACCAGTTCGTCCGTTACAGTTCCACTTGCACTCGAAATTACGTAAACTCCTCCGACGCACGTATGCAGTCCGTCCGCTCACTGGGCGCTCCTCACAGCTCGCCAAGAACAAACTGAACTCACTCACTGCAGCCCCCTTTATAGGGATATCACAGTTTTCTGGAAGTCTCTCGTTTCAGTGAATAACCGCGAAGGTTCCAGACGGCAGGGGAAGGGGGAAGAAGTGGCCAGCGACAAGTGACACTTCCCTAATCATCCCCCTCAGTTAGTGACTGAGATAAATGGGTGGGTGTGGCCTGGCCTCTGGTCCCTTACTCAGCTGTCGTTGGTCGTGCTTTCCGATGATTGGGTGACAGTAATTATACATTAAGATTTTATCACCCAATGGTTAAGAAATTTATAACTATCACAAAATCTTCTCTTTAAGCCATGGAAACTTGGAATACCGATTTTATGTCATTGTTGTAGGAAATAAGCATGCCAAAATGACCGAATTGATACCAAAATCAAGGGATGCAATGAATAAAGAATCGTAATGGATTTCAAACGAATATGGTATATTTGTTAAAACGAGAGCAGGTGCAGTTGGGGTGAGTAGCTTAACAAAGTGATGGGAGAAAGTGGGTTCTTAGCAGGCAATCTATGTGGATAACACTTAACTCCTTTTGAAAAGGCATTGTTCGGACCCTAATAATGGCATAACTGAGACTAATAATCACAATGGACAAAATGTGTGAATAAAGACAGGCTTCGAGAGGTGGAAGTCACACGCAGCTACAGTGAGGACACATACAACTGGGCTGGCGGTCCATTAAGAAAGACAACTGGTTCGGTCTTTGGCGAAGGCAGATGAGAACCGACAAGGAAAGGTATCTATCGGTTCCTGCGTAAATAACGAATTGTTGTCGCGTAATATGCATTTGACATACGGTAACTCTAAACAGTGATATATTGGTAACCCTTGGTCAGCAACTTAGCGGTTGATGTGACGATAAAAAGAAGCAGTCATTAAACCATTCTGAAACATACATTCCAGTGTCATTAGAACCATCCTTACTCCCATACATATCCACGTATACCCTTTGACGGAACTCTTGCTCTACCCTGAGGATAGGCCACACTGCTTCAAAATTTACAACGTAAGAATAAGCTGCATCAAACTAGCGACCAATGCGTGCAGCAACCTTTTCCAATGTATAAGTAATTGATGTGAAAATAACTCGCATCATAATCATGCACGATATTAAATGAAATAACCTTCTTGTAGTAATAGGAGTGAATAAAGTATATTTTACAGTATTTTATTACCAATAATTGGTCAATTACTTGGTCAGTAATATTATTAAAATTGTTTTAAAATTTCAATTTTATTAAAATTGTTCTTAATTTAATCAGGTCCTCTTTTAAATTACTAAAATTGAATTCTAGTGGATGTAGTATTTACTACAATATACGAGAAAACTCATCTAGGTATGTATTACACTGGGGAGTCAACTAAATATTACACTAATAGTTATTAACTACAATATACGAGAAAAATCATCTAGGTATGTATTACACTGGGGAGTCAACTAAATATTACACTAATAGTTATTAACATATTTAAGAAAAAAATCTGTTGAGACCACATATAACATTGAAGTTCAAGAGAATATTTTCTTAAAGCATGACATTTCTTGTAAGTAATTATTACGTATACTTGCTTACCTTTAGGAGAAATGTACTATGTTAACACTACTAAGTGAAGGAAAATACCTTATGGCCTTAATTTGTACCAAAGTAAATAAATAAGTAAATAATTTAGAACAATATGGTACATATTTACATAGGTTTATATTATACCTATGAGCAGGTAGAATTAACTTGAAATATAGAAAATAAAATGTCTTAGGTACATACTAATTTAAGTTGAGATTCTCAGTTGTTTAAAACACTTTCACAAAAGAGAGAAAAGAAAAATTATAGTCCATGCAGAAATAAAGAAGGGCAAATATTGATGTTGCTTACAAGAAAAATGAGGGGAGCAACAGTTATGAAAGAGCGTGATGTTGATTCTGCAAAGGAAATGTTGGCCAGAGTGAGAAGCTTTGCACTGAATCTGTTAGTAATACATGTGCAAGAGCAAAGAACCAACTGAGTTTGCATTCGAATGAGTTTAAGTGATGAGATGAGTTGGTCTGTGAGAGAGTGTGAACAAACACAAGCTTATGAATTTCTCCCCTCTTGAATCGCGGCAGGCTACAATATAAACTTTAATTCAGACATCGGAGAATCCTAGCGCTTAAATAAACCACTAAACGAGGCGCCGAAGGAGAGAACGAGGAGAGAAACAGCAACAGCTTTGTATAGAGTGACTCCCATATTTGCAAAGGGACGCCCTTATAAAGGCAGAAAGAATGAAACCATAAGTAGAGAATTTCTGGAAATGTGAACCAAGTAAATAAACAAGGCAAACTGTGCCAGGGTAGGGAAAAATCCCTCCATGTGTATTACAGCAGATTCGAGACCGCAATATACGCTAGAGGGAGCGTACCAGTGACACACGAGAACTTTCTTCCTGGAATAATGAAATATAGAACCGTTCTTTTACATGTACACTGCTTTAGAATTCTTAGACTCCAATATATGGGCCATCATTAATAAGTAGTTTTAAAATTTAATTCATGTTACACTTCTCACATAAAGTACACAATGTAACGTGTATTTTTAATACTCTCTTACGCTTGGTAAGGGAGATATCCGCTACGACAAACGAGGAGAAAGTTCGTCGATTTCCAGTTACAAGTAACATTGATAATAATTCATCTAACGGGAGATGAAATGGAAATAACACCTGCTAATGACTGAAAGTGGAGTGATGGACAGACTTAAAATGAGGCGTAAACCATAAATTTATCCCTACAGCATAAAGCAATATCGGATTTAAAACTGTAATCAAAAACGGAATTTTAAAGTTGCACGCGTAATGATATCTGAATACAAAGCGATTGAAATATTATGAAGTTAATCTTAGATTCATATACAGCTAATATAATACAGAAAATTAAGAAATTCTAACACCAAATGTGCTGTACTGATTACAGTACCACGAGTACCTGAGGTTAATGACAAATAACAATAAAACCGCTGAATCACTGATACATTATTAAGAAAACATGTTAAACTCACTGTCCTAGTTAGTTATGCAGAGACACCTGATTTTATATGTCTCTAATAAGTCAATAATAAATTAACATCTACAAGTTTTAAAACTAATATTTTTCTCAAAGGGATATTCTTTAAAAAAGAACACGTTCTCTTTCATTCGCTTCTTCTTTCTCGCTAGGTGGCTTACTTTTAGATTATACTAGCTCTATCTATATAAATATATTTTCATGTGAAATTTTATATGCATTTAAACATTCATTAATGATGCTTTTTATACTGGAAGCTTAAATGGTGATACTGAAGAATACGCAATTATTATTGTTGTCATCATCATCATCATCATCATCATCATCATTATGCAATAACCGCTTGAGCCAAAACATGGCCACATTTATGTTTTGTTTAATATAGTTCCAGCTTTCTGTAAACTGTGACCCATAAAAAGAATTAGAAATATATTATAATTGCAAGTGCAAAAGTTCAAAGTTAAGAATCCGAGTCTTTAAGTCAGAAAAACACTACATCTTTAAATAGTTGCAAAATAAGACTCAGGTTTATGTATTGAGCCGACCGTTCACTGCATTATCGGCTGGGTGGTGTAGCCTGGAGTTGTATTTTAAGTGCCTGGCAGCACTGTGTCCATGAGTCGAGCTTTGCTCAGAAGAGGATTTGTACCATTGAGTCAGTCGGTGTAATGGCTGAGCCGGCCGGTGATGTGGCAAGTGGCGGATATGTAATATTTTGTTTCTTTCTGAAACGCGGCTTTCAGTTTCTGGTCTGGAGCCTAGTGCACGTGAGAAAAAGAGGACTGTTTACAACTTAATTTCTTATTGGGAACTAATTTCGTTTTAAGGAAGGAATTAAAAGACAAAAAAGTGTGTGACATATCTCTGTATATTTCTTCAATTGAGTAGATTGCAAGGGATAGTCGTCAGGGAATATCAACGTATATAACTAAGGGGTGTAATAAAACAAACATTTAAATCAAGTCCACCAGTATTTCTGGAAGGCTTACGTAGGATGTGGCATATCTTCACATTGTGATAGATGTTGCCTTATACCTTTTTCCAGTTGATCCTTCGGTTCCATGTTGCCTTCCAGTTATCCCGTTTCAATTGTTGGAATTTTGTGGCCCACTCTCTGACGAGGATCGGCGCAGAATTTAAATATTAACTTTCTAAATTTCTTCAGGCGAACGTTCGTGTTGACTCTTCATTTATTGTACACAAAAAATGGAATTCTTATGTGTAAATTTATAGAACGGGCGTGATCAGCTTATGCATGTTAGATATACAGGTTTTAGAGGGTGCACTAACAAGTTTTAGATCATGAATATACTAGTATATTAAAACATACTTGAATGTTACTACATCTACAAAAATGTGTTGATCAATAAGTCCATTTTGCTAACACTAAATTATTAACCCGGCAGTCCATTTTTGGAAGCACGGTCTTCCTTGGCAAAGCGAGCGACTGCCCCTTGAGGTTATACTATTTGCCACACAGTCGAGTAAGAGAAGTTGCCTAACTAAAGAATGGCAGAACGGAGGAGCCAAGTTCTGCGGTCAATGATACAAGGCGTAGTAGCTCCCTGTAAGGGATAAAGTTAAGGATAGCCAGAGCTGATGCCTAACGTTTCAAAATCGGACATTCTTGGCGGTTCGTCCTTCGATACTTCATCCAAACCTAGTTTGGATTAGGGATTTCCAAACAATTTTGTTACTTGCAGCAAATAAAGCATATAACTTCAATTTTCTGCGAATAGCCCTTCGTTATTAATTAAATTTCGAAGCCAACTAACGATCCGTGTTTTAAGAGTATGGTTATCGCTTTTTGCCTAAATACGTAATTACAGTTTATCTGGGTTTAAAGCAAGTAGACAGAGGAATACAATTTTATATAGTTTGATACAGATATATTTTGTAGAAACGTAGGTAGAGAAATCCATGTGAATCACATGTTTGTGTATAATTAATTTTAACGGAGCCAAAAATTTGAAGAAATTCTGTTCCTATAAGGGAGTAAAAGAGTAAATTTGCGTCATTATGCCGTATTTTTTCAATGAAAAAATTGTTAGTTTAGAACGTTAAGATCTAATGTTAGCTATTTTCTCTACCCACTCTTATGCAAAATGTAGCGCTCTGTTAGCTTCATATTTGTCAAAATAAATGTCTGGAGAAACGGCGTCTCTATTCTTTGTATATTTTCAAGGGATTCAGAAGACTGAAGCATTAATCAAAGGTTTAAAACAGCAGGTCAGGAAGCACTGATTTTGAAAATGTGCTCCTTTAATGAAAGACAAATATAACGAAAATATGTAAAGCATTTAATAATTAATTCCAATAACGCCGAATAGCTCTGAAACTGCTAATACAATCATACATTTTATTTGAAACAAAGTGTGTGTTTTAAGGGTAACAATGTTTTAAGTCTAATCAATGTTTTAGAACATTATAGGTATATGGCCACTCATTTATCGAAACCGTTGCAATAGAGAGCTGCATACAGCTGGTAAGCGTAATGAGTAGCTATCAGTCGCAGAATAAGAACAACTGAAATATTTGTGTTTGTATTACTTTGATCGGAAGTTTAAATAGTTTTATGTTAGATGTTAATATTGTAAAACAAACATATATACCCCAAAGTATAAAACGTAGTAACTCACCCAGTTTTAGTAAAATGGAAAATTAACTTGTGATAATTTATTTTAAATCTTTGCAGCAACTAGGAAAAGAAAACCAGTTAGAGCCACTCGAACTTCTAAAGGTTCCTTTCAGTAATTTACCCTGCTCAGAATTAATTAAAATCGAGATAAATGACATTTAATGACACTATATAGAAGAAACGGCACTGAATTTACATTCAAAATGATTGTGAGTTCCTCGTTAAGAGCAGCAAATTGGAAGGATATCGACCGACAAGTCTATTTAATTGCAATCGCAAAACCTCACTTCGAGTCTGCATATATGATTGTTGAAATTTCCGCCTGCCAGAAGTACTTCGAATATAATGTGTAGAGCGATGTATTTAATGTTACGATTCTTGAGTAACTTGCAGTATAATCTTCGCCATGAATTTATGCTAGGACAGATGCTTTTTCTATTTTACAGAACTTCTTTCAAATAAACTTCGGTGAGTATTTAGGCCATGAGTATTTGTAGTATGTCTTCATATTCGTTATAGGGGGGTTAATAATACTAGTAATTACTTACACATAGTAATATACTTTCAACTAGTTGCAAAAGCAGAGGTTTAGTAACGAGAGATCCACGTTAGTACGCGATCGATGAGGTATTCTAAGAACACCGATTCACTAAACCTAATCTTATACCGCGCTGTTTACAATTTTGTTGTATCTCGTTATAATATTTTTGTATATGTTGTATTTAGATTGGATTGTATTACGCTACGGAGGGAATTCGGCACGGGAACCTGTGGTTTGCTGTACCTATACCTCAAATGGGGCATACCCGGGAGGAAGGATGTAGCAAGAGGAGACAGAGGGTAGCCATCCCAAGGAGACACGACAGTGCAGGAGGCAGGGTCTCTACACTTCTCCATTTAGAAACTCCAGCACTATCGGCAGGTCAACCGACTGCGGTACTGAAACAGCCCCACTAGACCGAGCTCGGAGACCTGCTGGAGGAGGAAATTTCACTCAGAGCATATCATCCTGCCATGCACCGCCAAGTCTCCCTCCGACACTGCTACGCTGAAAGATGAAAGATTATACTTGATGATAGTGGGGATTTGATTAGTGGGATGTAGTTAACCTACCCAGCATTCACCAGCATTTGGAAAACCTCCCGAAAAGAACCCATGGATGACGTAGGTCGGCCATGGGAGTCGAACCCAGGCTTCCCGAATGCAGACCACAGATGAAACCGCCTGAGCCATCCTGCTCATTATATGTTGTATATTAGTATATATAATGAAATTTATGGCACAAATGATATGTTTGGAGTAAGCATAAATGCAGACTTTGGAAAAATAAAGATTAAATCAACAAGGGTTATATTCTGAAACTTTTGATGCTAGTTCTATGTACGAATGTAGAACAAAAATGAGAGAAGAAAGTGATTTTGACGGTTCGTGAGAGGTTGTAAAAGCAATCCAAGATGGAATTGTTAATACACTTCCAGAAAAGCTAAGAAAGGTGATATAGATAATCATCATTAACGTATATTTTACATTTAGGTGAACGTGTATTTTATGTTTCGATAACGTGTTTTGTTGGAATTTAAAGTAGGCATAAGTTTTTTGCTTATTAACTACAACTAAAGAATTCCTGATTATCACATTAGTAGATAAATTTCTTTAAATGAAATTATATACGGTTAACCTGAGCTTTGGCTCATCTGAAATTTCCGACATGTTATCATACATTATTATGCAAGTTTTACAAACTGATATTGCAAAACTAATTTTCCGTCTACCTCATTTAATATACGATATACAAATATTTTCACTATACATTTTGCTGCAGGTACAAAATGGTCTTAAAGGAAGCTGAAGCGATAAGGAATCATTTGAAAAAAGTCGCCATATGTGCTGGATTTTAAATTCAGGTTCTTTGTCATGGCATCAGATAAGCAGCTGAGTTACGACATCGCTTCTAAAAATGTCAACATTATTGAATTATTGAATCCGATGACACCACAGAGCTAACTGAAATAAACCGTGAGCTATAAATAGTTCTACATTTTTGTGTGGTAATTTACTGTATAACTCTCATAGTTTATCACTTTATAACAGTCATTTCGATCGAAGAGAAATGTACAGAATTGCTTCAGACACTTCAATATATACATTTAATTAGTTTATAAATATTAAAAGCTAATAAAATTTTAATCAAAATTTTGGATTTTTCTTTATAATCAAATATATTAAATAGTATCCACAATAAAAACTGTTTGGTTTGCAGATTTTTCTTAAAAATATTCGTGCGCATCCTGGAAGATGTTTTTGGTATTTATCGAACCCTTTAGTTTGAAGCTCATATTCACAATATAATATGCAGTGCTTTTAGTACTACTATGTTTTATTTAAGGGATCTCAAAATATATTAATGTAAATTTTTGGGTGCAATGCAATATATTCTGTGTAATAAAATATGTGCTAGAGAAACTAGGAAGTGAAACCTCATTCAAATTAGAAATACTCTTCAGCTGATTTTGGGTGACATTTGAGTTGTAAGAAAAGTATAATTCAGTGAGGTGTTATTAATAGTTTAGGTAGATTATTTCTATTATTTATGCTTTGTGCTTCTAACTTAGTTTTCATACGGTTAAATTCAAATAACTTCTTTGGCGCCATCTGTACTATATATAAAGTTTTAAGATGAGCATTTCAATTTTAACATTCAGATATTATTCTATTATTCTGTAATTTTCATAACAGTTTTAGGTTATCATTTATCTGAATTAATTTTGCAAAAAGAGAAAGCGCTAGGATACCTGTAAACGAAAACGTGTATGTGCGTGTCTGGAAGACAGTTTGGACAATTTTTAACCATTGGCAAGTTCTTGAAGATGGACTTGTCACTTATTTTGAAAGCCTAATATCCAAATCGTCCTGTGCCGTGGCGTAGCGGGCTAAGGCAGCATGCCTTGGTCCCTAATCACGGAAAGCGGTCCGGGTTCGATCCCACCCATGGGGGGCAGATTTTAGGTCCCGGGTATAGGACCGGTGCCCACTCAGCATCGTAAGGAAAGCGAGGAGCAGCCCTGGTCACGGAAACCAACATTCCGGCTGGGGGATATCGAGATGCTGACCATATCTCCTCCCCATATCGGTTGGATGATCGACCACCTCTGCCGTGCGTAAGTGGGCGTGAGGCCGGCTGTCGGGTTGGTAGGCCTTGGCCCTCTAAGGGCTGTCCCACCATGGGTTATTATAATATTCAAATCAACATCCTTTGTCCTGTCTAGTCAAATATACCACAGGGCTCACAGAACATTCACATTTCTCAAATATCACATTTTCAACCTGTTATGTTCGGGAGAAAACTGCTCTGTTAACCAAGCTTAAAAAACATGTACATCGTATAAGACATGGGGAAAATTATAGAGTGCCAGAAATCTTGAAAAAATATATCCAACCCTTGTTTTCAAATTTAAGCAATTCGAAATGTTTAAAAATGGGAGGAAACGTTTACTCACTTCAGTTAAAGGTGTTTGGAAAAATGCATAGGGTATCTTATAGCTTCGGAAAACCTAAAAGTATAATTATAATATATTATTTGTATAACATACTTCTAAAGTAAGTGATAGGTAACGGTAACAACCCCATTTCCTAGGCAGCTGTTGTCATTCTATTAATCGTTAAGCATTAAATAAATAAGTAAATAAATGAAAAAATAAGAAAATAAATAAAAACCAATGCTTTGGCTGGCCCCGTAGCTCAGTCGGTAGAGCACCTGCCTGCTGTGCTAGGGGTACTGGGTTCGATTTCCGGTGGTATTATTGGGGACCTTTCTCCGACCAAGATAATTCCCCATCTTCCCCAGAGTCTGGAAGTATGAATGAGAGTGCAAATGTGCGTGATATAATGATTAAAACCAAACGAATACGAGCTCATACCTTCGATATGTTCCAAAAGAGAACGGCTGCCGACATGACCATTGCAGTTAACTGAAAAAAATGACATAAATAAATACTGTTTCTGTTCTTGGAATATAAGGGCTATCATCTCTATCTACTGAACCTTCTTTCCTATTGGCCTTTTTTTGGTCGGTAGATACTCCGTTTTTTCTTGTTAATTTATTCTAGATTAATAACCGTGAGTGTATCATTTAGAATTTCCTATTAAAGGCCATAAAATATCGATCTTATCAGGACTATCGTCCATAAATACCGTAAATCTCTCCACCCACTCTCTCCAATTGGATACTGTGATGTACGTCTATCTTGAGCAGTTCGGTTTTGGACAGGGGAAAAGCATGGGCAATATTGGCTTTCTCTAGCCCTCATGAACAGTCTCATGGACTGCAGTCTAATGGACTAACATTGAGGACCTACAGAAGTGTTAATTAATGCGTCTACTGCTTAGTGGTATTCAGTGTATGAAGCATGACCACTAAGATGTTAACGGGAGTCCATCCCGTATAAAGCTGCCCTTCAAGATCCTGTGTGGATGTCGATTCCAGGAAACAAACTCCAGTAATCAGATTGCTTCAGTGATTTCTTAATGTATAGAATTGTTAAAGATTGTGCAATTTTATTAAGATAAATTATAATGATAATGAACCTGTGGGTTTACATTTTATAAGAACCATTTACCCCCCAATGTACTCTAAAATAATAAATACTGTGGATCTGAATTATTAAAAAAATATTTGTGATGCACGCACATTCTTTCTTCTACTGATGCTCGTAAAATCATTTTTATTTACAAAGGCGTATATACTTGTTAATGAAGATAAATCTTCATTTCTCATCTACTCATTTCATTGGTCTAAGATAAACCAGATATAAGAAAGATATAGACTATGAAAATGAAAGACACAATTTTTTTTAGGAATCTGTCGCTATGTGGTGGCTTGAAAGGTTATCTTCATGTGAACACGAAAAATAATTAAACAGATAAAGAAATTGCATAGTGATTTGCAAGTGAGAAATATGTAAAATATTCTAACATTCAAAACAGTGAAAAAATTGTCTATTAAGTTCAACGACCCCCCCCCCCCTCCCAAAGAATGATTTGGAGGAACTCCTGAGATGTTAGTTTCTTGTAGTGATATTTTGTCCACCTCTTGTAGTTTATCAATTTCGCAAAAGTGTTTCAGAATAAAGGGGATTCCAGTTTTATTTAAGAATATGTAGATGTGTATTTTATTTGCCATTGAAAATAGCTTAAATATATCGTATTATAATCAAGCTCTTTGGAGCATTTTTGAGAAATTAAATAATAACGAAATATTTTCCATATAAGAAGAGTTTTGGGTGGCAGATGTACTTCGAGGTCTTTATGCAGCGTATTTAGAAGCTCTTAACTTAAAATTCGAGTGTATTTAACCGAATTTTGTTTACGACTACATATCTCTGCAGACGCACAGTGACTTAATCTGTTTTCACGCCCGCGTGCGCGCACACACACAAAAACATACATTAGAATATGTTTTTCTAAAAGTTATTTTGCGAATTTAGTGGACCCAAATGTGCGTACTTTCCTGAAATTAGCATATAGGGCTTTTAGCTGAAATAAAATACTTTACTTACTATATGCATGTAACAGAGAAAGTAAAAGTATGAAAATTTAGACTAATTAAGTTACTTTTCCAGACAGAACAGCCCTTAGTTATGTTTACACACAGTTTATGAATGTCACTTAGTAAATAAGGGTAAAAGGCTATTATATGTGTAACAGTTATCTGAAGGGAGAAAAATTAGCAAAGTTATGTTTTATGATATTTTTATGAATTTAAGTTATTTTCAAGTGTTAAACTTTTAAAATTAAATAATGTAATTAATCAAATAATTACGACTGTATTGGTTGATGTGTAACGTAGTGAATACGTAGTAATATGTAATCACTATGGTTAAAAAAATCAATAATCTTCGTTTTGCAAAACGATAGCGTCATTCTAAGTGACTCTAAGTTCCATCGTCACAAAAGATGGATGTATGTCAGTATATGTTGGAACGTCGCAGAAGATAGGATCAAAGTGAATTTGATTGTGAATTTCCATGTGCATTAAAAGGACACTTGAAAAGTAATTTATTCATTTATATTACGACGTACCTTTGTTCACTTTCAACCACAGTTAAAATTAAAATATTTAAAAAGAAAATGAGAAATTATTTTGTACTTTTGGTAAATTGTTTCCTAGAAACATCTGTCCGTCACCACACCTGAGACAGATCGTTTTCGTGTATCAGCTGTTGCAGCATCGGAGAACTTCAGAAAATTATTTCATCTCAAAATATCGTCCCAAGAAGGAAGCTCAATTTTAATAGCTTCCTCGATATAGTCTACGTGGTGTAGAACATACATCATCGCATTTAAAACAAATCCAGTACGTGTTAGCATTAATTTTGATACAGATATTAATATGTCAAGTGCCCAAACGATGTGAAGTTTATTTATTTACGATTAATATTGATATGTGTAAAATTATGAGAGTTTTGATTTTCAATTGGTGTGAGTTAATAGTGGCCATGACCGAATAAAATAGGACACAAAAGGTGAAAATAAATAGCAGTGTTCAATTTAAATACATTGTAAATACCATAAATTAAATATAAAAATAAAATTATAAAAGAAAACTGTCTTTTTATTTTATATTTGCAAAATTTGAAGTTATATAATTCAAAATTAATATATTGGCCACATGAAAAAGTGATGTAGACTATAATAATTAGTTACCATGGTAATAAGGAAAAAAGTAAATAAGTGAAGAGGACAAGGCAGCGTATTTTGTGTCGTGATCGAAGACCAAGCAGACGCGTGTGCTAACCATTGCATGAACTGTACTAGTTATTCATCATCGATATAATGAAGTTTCGATATAGTGCAACCTTATTTTCATAAAGCAGATATCTGAAAAGAAAGAAAATTGCGTGTGCATAAAGACAACAGAAATATAAGAAAATGCTTGCATTAGGATTTTAATAATCAGAATTGTATGAGAATATGTTTGATCATCGTAGACGTTGTCAACTGAAGTGAGTAAAGTAAAGAAAAACTTGCCATTTTCTTTTTTTTTTTTTTATTTCCTAACATTGAGTTCCACAATCCAAGTATCCGAGACCACGATCAAGAGAAGATCTCATGCAAACAGGAGCTACAAAGGACGCCACAACGAGAACATCATCACTATGAGTACATCTTCATCCCCCACCATCAACGCATTTGTAGTAATACTGCTACAAATATAACTTCAGAGCGCCATCCCACCATGTTCCCATCGACGGCCATAATTCCGATTGCAATGTAACAAAATGAAGAAATTGGTTTATAATTGGAGGTTATAGTTTTATGAAGCTAACATAAGATTATAAAAGACAAAGAAAACTAATAAAGGATACATTTTTCGCAATATTTCTGACTTCGTACGAAATTGTATTTCGCTTAAAATATTAATAATGAAATTATTGAAATGAATTATTTAGAAGTGATCATTATTTTGCATTGAACTGTTTAACATTGATGAGAGCAGGCTTTCAAGAGATGATTACGTTCACCTTACGAAATATGAGTTCATTTGGCCCTAACAGAATTTGGGAGGTGTTTGACGATTATCACTTATCTTGAGTTGACGCGAGCTTAAAGAGAAATCAAACTTTGAATCGATATCTTGTTAAGAGAGACTGTGTGAAACTTACAGGGGATGAGGCAAGTTATCAAGTTTCTCGTCTGAATTATGTTCTTAGTCTTTACCTTATACCTACATTTCTCTTCTGTGAAACTGTTCGAAAGTACAGAACATAGACTGGCGGAGAAGTTTCATGAGAGGTACGCACTGAATGGTGTAGCAGGCTAGGACGACGACGACGACGATGATATTGATTGCAAATAGGATGGAAGGGGTGAAATATTCCCAGGAGAAATGTCACAACATGCTATCTCGCCATGAATTATTGAATCGTAATTCGTAATGCGAGGTGAAGCTTACATGGAACTGATCTAATCGTATGTTGCTTATGGCCAACCTTTGTCTTTGGTTGATGGTGCATCCCCAAGCTGTTCGCCAATGATAACATTGGTTGGGAAATATGCTTTCGTGCATGACCTTATTACTCAATGTAGTACCACTGTTTCTTGGGGAAAATGCTCACACACAATTGATATTGTGTGGAACTTAGGGGAAAGCCTTCGTCCGCTCCAATAATATTACTAGGTAATTCGGCGCGCACTCCCAAATTAAGCTGATCCATTAGAGAATGTAACTCTTACCTGTTTTCTTTTCAAATAATTTCATACAAAGTTGTTTGCTCCTTATCACTATATTATTGGCCTCAGTTTTAACTCCCTAACGATAATTTCCTTCCATAGTTGGTAGTGCTTGCTTAGTGTGTACCATCAGCTTTCAATTCCTCATACCAATTCTTTTAACGATATCTGGTGTGACAAGCCTGTTTGAAACTCTTTTTGGATAGGATGATTTTATAAAGAAATTCCAAGTAGTGATGTTGCTTATAAGATATATTTTAAGTTGCATGATAAAGAACTTTTGATTCCTTATATTGATTGAAGCTGAATATTAATTTATACTTTGAAGTAAGTCCATGATTCTAGAATATTTTCAATATACAAATTTTTCCACGTCCAGCCTTGTCATATACAGTTTTCTTTTCCCAAGATCGTGGTCTCGAATTAAGATAATGAAGCTTGGCGTGATTGAAGAAATAATTATTTTAATTCACTTATTCTTGATACATGTGGATACGATACACAATATTAGCACTTTTAATTAGAAATTCTTGTGGTTATATCAGCAGAAATCCGAAAACACGTCTTACCTCTTCAGCGTCACTTACTGAAAAGGTGTAATAATTGAATATATTTATAAGTACATCAAAACACGTATTCTCTCTTCGGCGACTCTCATTAAGAAGGACAAGGTTACGGATTTTTATTTTTTTGCAACACACATTTTAAGATTCATAAGTTACTCTATATCACACATCTTTCTTTTACTCACTCATTAATCTTCTTGCTCTCGACACAAATTTTAATATTTAATAAACTCTTTTTAATACGTTTTTAACTTAAATTTAAGATAAAAAGAGAAACAGTGTAACAACTTAAGCTTTCACGGCCGGCGTCAATCCAGTAAGATGTAGAGGTTTGGCTTACTGGCCGTGGTCTAGTAGGAAAAGCTGAAGTTCCTGACGTTTCGCCAGTACGTACGTCGAGCATCCTCAGAGGACTCATGGCAAACAGTTATATAAACGGTAATAATAACTTGGAGCTGAAATAAAAATAACTGTTCATGTCGTACCAAACTGTGGTTGCATAACCCGTCCTTGTTAGAAGGCCTTCCCAATTTCATCTGCATAATAATGTGTAACACTGCGGCATTGAATGACAACATTAAGATGTATATCTTTATTTATTTTAGGTGCTGATATACATGCATTAGATGAGAGCAGTTTAGTGAAAGTCAAAATATTGATCACGTAACTTGAAAAGAGTGTTGATGCGGATCTGAAAATTTAGATATCTTGTTCTAGAGCGTTGGTTTGTGTTTGAGATTTTTATCAATTTTTCAAAATTTTCTGTGGAATTCGTGCATAACAATTGAAATATACATTAGATATACATTCATAGCACACAAATATAAAAATAAGTAAATTTAATAATATATAAAGGCTAAAAGATGTAGAAAGGTAAAGTACTAAAAGCAGGGGGTTTTACGTTGTTTCTATCTCTTCAGGTGACAATAGGAATTTATTTAAGCTATAAGGAAGGTAGGTATAATTCAGTACCTGAGGATTCGTTCGCCCGAACGAAGTGAGGGCTAGCAATATTGAGTCTGAGGATGGTTCATTCAACCTACCTCCCGAATTGTCATTTATCATGTACCTATTATTAGTTATTTGTGGTGCATAATGTCAATATTATATTATACCTACTCATTTATAGTACTTAATGAGTCAAATTGTTAATTGACATTCTCTTGTTTGTCATTGTATTGTGTTGCTATGGGAGAGTAGTTGCTGATTTTTATATGAAGGCGTGGCGACATATTGATTTTGTGTATAATTATGAATGGCAGCATAGAAGTGGCTGCAAATGCAGCTTGTCAATTTCTACTTTCATAGAAGTCTAAATCAAGATATGGGAACGTACCTAAGTACTTCAAAGAATGGTGTTATAAAAAGGATAGCAACATTTCTGAAAATTGGTTGTTGGCCTATTTCCTAGAGAAGTCTACAACAGTTCATTCCCAGCAAGTTTATGGTGTGATTATTCCATGTTAAAGACAGCTGTTTTTATTCAAGAGAATGTAGATATATTGAAGTTCTTACAACTACGAGCCTTTTTGAAACGAAAAAAATGATGGTTATAAACCAAAATTGTTATTGTTTCCCAAGTTACATTTGTTTCATTGGTATCTATAACTGGATATTTTGGTTTGGCTAGCAGTGTTTTCTGAATCGCATAGAAATATTGTAAATAACTTCAGCTCCTACAACAAATTCAGTCCTTCATAGCAGGGAGGTAAGAGGGAAGTAAATAGGGAGGTAAGTTGACTTAATTCCATTGAGAGGAAAATTCTAATTACTCGTAAAAATAAAATATACCTAATACTATGCTTACCACTACATGAGCGGAGAAAAGGCTTTATATCTGAGACAGGATGGCGGCCGTGGTATATGTGCCTAACAGTTAGTGAAAACCACGCTAGAAATGAGTGGCAGGATATAAAACATTTTAATTGAAGAAATAAAATTTGTGCAATGAAACCCTCCAACGACGATTGAGGTAGAAGAGTGCGGGATCAATAACTGAGACGATAAACTGTTAGTTAGGGAAGCAGTTCGTCCTCTAAAAATGGGCACAAAATAGAATCCATAGTTAAAAGGAGAAAGTTTTACTGAAATAATTCTAATTTTAGAAGGTTCTCTGTTGATAAGTTCAATATTAGTAGTCTCGCATCTGCAAATTTAGTACAATGTTTAGCGGATTTTAAGTATTTAATAGGGAAACACCTTTGCATCACGAACAGCTGACGCTGGGTTTAATAATGTTGAAGGGCATGTGTGAAGGGACCGCCTACTTCTTACCTTATAGGGTATAAGCTATACCTCGCCCCCTAGAATCTGCAGGAGAAGTGTTTTGGCTATCATTCCCAAGAGGAACAACGAAGTGAAAGACGTACAGCCGCTATTGGCCACAGACAGACAGATATGCGAGTTCCTAACAGTTTCTGGCTTTAAGATGCGTTCCCTTATTGAAGCTGCTCAGAAGGAGGCGATAAATGAGCTATTCAACCAAGCAATCCTCCACAGTCAACAAGGAGTATTCTTTCCACTAACAAACATTCGCGCATCTTCCCGACACCACCCCACGCTACTAAATTCAGAAATACCCCTGAAAAAATAAGGAAGCGGAATAAAAGGAAATTTAAGGAAAGAAAATCATAGTAGACAAGTAATGACTCCAGTATTCGCCTATCGAGTAGGAGAAACTATGAAAGGCCAAAGAGGATGGTCGATTGGAATCAAAACCGAGACTTATGGAATGCCAGGGTCAGACATCAACGCGGTGCCAATTCGCTCAGTCGAACATCCTTACTCGCAGAACTCCTAAGCTACAGATCCTTTGATGCAATGCCTCATCCTTTTATTAACAAACCCAAGAAGAGCCAAGGACTATCAACCGGGATCAACATGTACTCCACATCGACACCTCAATTACACTGCTAACATAACATCCAGATCAGATTAAAAGAACTTAATCATACATTTACAAACTACCAACAAGTTCACGAGAAACTCCTGCTTCGAAATAAACAATTCATATTTCAATTTGAAGTCAGGGAGGAGTGTTTACTTCTTAATAATATCATCAAATAGAGGAACATAATTGCATATTGAAATTTTGAATTTTAAACCAAATATGTTTTGTTTCAGAAAATGACCTGAATTTCTCCTGGCACAAGAAATATACATTTCAGTTAGGCCCATGCTTGACAATGGTGTGCATCAAGGCTAACAGAATTCTTTTCGTCATTTGCAGAACATAGTGTTCGAATCTATTGCAAGTTAACATCTCTGACAGGAATTAATAAAATAAAGGAACCGCAAGAGGCGGGCAGGCCACAGAAACTCGTGGAAATTCCTAAGAAGTGTCAGAACCCGCTGCGCAGTTGCCTACACTGTGGGTCAGTTGACAGCCTCACCTCCCACAAGGACCTCAGCGACAACAGAACGCCGCCAAGCGCCGAGATTAGCATTTACAATATCTCGTACAACATCCGTGTCATCTGACAGGCACCGCCATACACCACGAGGTCTGCAAGCACACCTGAAGGATAAGGAAATGGAATGAAGGTATGTAGGCATACCAGCATTCTCGTAAGTGACAAGGGGAAACCACAAGGTGCGCAGTTGACCTCTCACACGTTAACACGTCGCCAACTCGCTATACTATATTCATTGTGTACATTTTCATGTTTCAGAAATAGGTATTTTAAGTCTTGTGTTTGAAGTGCATGCTCCTACTGGATAAAGGAATAGTAACAATTTAATTTATTGTGTCTCGGTTAGCCATATATTGAATGTCCAGCACCAACAGGAAAATTAAGGAAACTTTTTACTATTTTAAAATTGTGGTCTGCCTAAGCCTGCTTGTATTTATTAAGAATACTTCTGGGTTGAAGTTGTCTCCACGGGAGCTTACAACCCAAACTTTGTATATAAGTTCCCCATGGGAGTACTTCACGGCAATTTAACATTGCTATCATAAAAGCCACAAAGGTAATTGGGTACCTCAGCAAGTGTAAAACTGGACACTTTTCACAGACGTATAAAATACTCGTACACGTAGATCTTTAGCCAGGCGGGAATAAGATATCCATCAATACTACATACGAGTATTTAAACTGCCCATCATTGCGGACGATGCGTACCATCAGTAGTTGACATTTCCGAAAACTTTATCCATATAAGCAAACAATGTTTATCATAAGTAATTTAACAAGGGGTTAATTTGAAAAAAATAATCCAAGGGACTGCAAACTACGAGAGAATTTGTCTAAGATTTCTCACGTTAGATTAGGCTCAACTATTTTAGCGTATAATATATAGTAGGAGATGAAAGCAGATGTAAAACGAACGAGATACTTGTTCATATGTTAAATAACTTTAGTTGTAATTTTTTGCATGCAATTTCTTCACAAAATTATTTCAAATAAAACATATTTACTGTTAAACATCTTTGGAACTATAGTGAATGAATTTATATTTGTACTTTCTCTACAACAAATATGGTAGGTAATTGATTTTTATGCAAGAATTTAGCACCGAGGTTTCACTGAAAGTACACTATTTAAGTACACTAAACCCAAAAAAAGCATTCTTGGAAAACAGTCCGTGCGTCCATGGGTAGCTATCGTCTTAGGGCGTGAATATCATAACACAGAGTTTTATACAAAAATAGGTTAAAGCATAAAAGTGGTATTTAAGTTTGCATATTCCAAAGATGGGACAAAAATGTCTAATGAAATACCTTGTCCCCAAACAATGGAACGTCTTCAGAGCATTTCGCTTTTCTCAAAAATACCTCTAACATTTTTTTATTGCAGTACCATACTCTTTAGATATTCTCATGACGAATTTAATATGTATATTGCATTTTTTTATTTTCTGGGAATAATATCTGAATTTCCTATTCATTCTGAATAATTTGTACATAACTGTTGAAGCGTAAGGATACACAAATAACCTAGATCTCGTTAAATTGCACAATTCCTGTTTATTTCATATTGTTGAGAAATGAAAAATTTGTTATTTGTTTAAATTTTTTCATACTTACACTTTTTTCAAATAAGAAGTTATTTTTTCTCTCTTGATAATGCAAAGAGAACGAAATGTAATAGCCATTATATAGTGACCAGCTCCTAAAACATTTGACTATCGCTTAAAGCCCCTCTTAGTCCTATAATGTCCTTGCGGCTACATGGACATTAGTAATAAGAACGTTTACCTCGATTAGCTTAAACTAGATAGAGGAGCAGAGTTAGTACAGGAGTGGAGGAAATCAGGTGACTGCAACACCATAGGTTTAGAGCGCGTGTGTGTGCCCACAGGTATGTGAACAGCAAACCCCATAAAAGAAAACTCGGTGAAGTATGAAATTTGGCATTTAAGTTCATCTTCAGAGGTTAGTAACGGTTAGTGAAACCCGCGCCAGAAGTGAGTCATAGGATACGAAATATTTTCATTGGGGATATAAAATTACAAAATGTTCCTGCTCCAAAACACTGTTTATATACAAGATATTTGGAAAATGATTGATTTCTGTAATGCCATCCTTCAACGAGATTGAGATGGAAGAGTGAGGGAGCAATAAATGAGACAGTAAATCATGTGGTTAAGGGAGCAGTTCGATCTCAAAATTAAAAATGACGCTCCTCCTCCTCCAAAATACAGTTTATATGCAAGATTTTTGGAAAATTATTGATTTTTGTAATGACATCCTCCAAGTGGAAGAATGAGAGATCAATAAATGAGACCATGTGGTTAGGGGACCAGTTCCATCTCAAAATTAAAAAAGATGTTCCTCCTCCGAACTATTGTTTATATATATGCCAGAGTTTTGAAAAATGATTGATTTTCTAAAATATAATTAACGATTATGATTAAAATGCTAAACCTTTAAAAATGTTCATCTAGGATGTTTAGCAGCGCATGGCAACAAAGAACTAAATTCATATAACATAATCTTATAAGTTAACAACTATTTTTTTCGTTTTTTTTTTTTCTTTAACACCAATGGTCATATCGGCGGCCGTTCTCCATTGGAACACATCGAAGGTGTTAACTCGTATTCGTTGGGTTTTAGTCATTAGATCACGCACACATTCATACTCTCATTCATACTTCCAGTCTCTGGGAAAGATGGGCAATTATTTATTAGAGCTTTTGTTCAATATATTTTTGCTTTAATAACTTTTATATTTAGTGCCTATATATTTTATTTTAAATGATTCAGTATATTTTAGTGAGTGATAAATTGTTAGATTAAATTCGTCTTTTATTGCGATAACTTTATTATTTGATTAGATATTTGGTCGGAGAAAAATCCCCACGTCCGTCAGCCGAGAATCGCACCCGGGACTTCTAGAACGGCAGGCAGGTGCTCTACCAACTAAACTACGGCCAGCCATGTTAACGTTTAGATTTATGTTTGGTTTCTATTCTTGAATTATTCGACAAATTTCATTGAAGAAAATATATTGGGGAACTTGAAAAAGTACAATTATTATTCCAATTTTGTATTTAATTTACTTCTTCCTGTGACGTTTCACCAATCATTTCATATCGTATCGGTCAAGCAAGTTATGTGTTCAGCGATATTTTGAATATTAACACTGAAACCGGCAAATAATTTTTTTTCTTGTCAGCACTGACCAAAAGACTTGACAGGAAGCCATTTATTATTAAATTTGAGGTAAATAACAACTTTAATCAGCTATTGATACAAATTAAACCTTTTTCTTCGTATGAGCTCGTGTACTGTGATATTCAAATGTTGTGAAACTTACGTTTTACATTTTAATGGAACGGAGATGACGTACGGACGTTCAGAAATAAACTTTTCCTTCGCAAAAAAGAGTAACACGATACCGTGATATGCTCATGACACAGAAGACCCAAGGAAGCATTCAATCTTCTTTAAAAATTCGCGTTTCTCGTACTTTCGGTGGCGTTCATCTCTTTTTAAGTAAAACGGGGACGCCAAGGAAAGATGCGCTGACAGCATTTGTTACTCGGTGCGAAATACGTGCATTATTAATCACGCAAGCAGTCAAAAGATCTTCCTGCCCTTGCCTTGAATCAATAAATAGGTCGAGCCTAAAGCAAAACTATGCGACATTTTCTGATTTTATTTTTGTACACAACTTACACTTTATTAAGTAAATCCCACAATTCCGACCTAGGATTTCTCCGTACTCTATTGTTACCAGAAGTTATGACATCCTTTAAGAAGTTGCCAAACTGTTCAGTAAATTTAAAATATAGTTTCATTACTCCCAGCTACTTATAAACATGAAAACCAGTAACTGCTGTATTATCTGATCAAGATAAAGGAAGTTGGTTCCGCAGAAAATTTGAGGCTTACATTCAAGAGGTTCTGAGTTCATTTCTCGTTGACCTCCCTCGCTCATCTTGGTTATTTCGGGTTTCTCCTGATAGGTAATTGATTGTTGAGATGGTTTCTGTTCTATCATGATTTCCTTTCATTAATTTTCCTTTTATCCTTTCTCGTTCTTATGTTTCAGGTGTTCTGTTAAATTTCGCAATATGAGGCAGTCCCGCCTCAGTAGCGTATCTGCCTCACATTCAAGAGTTCCCGAGCTCTAATCTCGGTCAGCATGAGTTATCTGAATAAGGTAAACTTAAAAAGAGGTGCTAAGGACACGGCTCAGTTGCTTACAATCTGAGGATGGAGCATCCTCACCACCAGAGAGCTTTCTGGTTGTGAGATCGTTAATCGCCCAGTTGGCATCTCCAACAATGGATCAGATCTTCGAGCAGGAATTGTTGGATATATTTTTGTGCCTCGATGTGGTTCCTTGTGTGGTATCCCAAACAGACCTATATAGGTAATGTGGCTGAATATTCCATACCTTTTCGTGCACTTTATATCAATGATAACTCAACTCCTCTGAGGCAAAATATCTAAAAGAATAAACGACCTTAGTACATAGTATATTCTGTTAGTATGTATCTTCAGTGATATGAAATGAGACTACTTTCTGCAAAGGCTTGTTTAGGTTAACATGAAGCAGACAAAATGAATGGTTTTTATGACTATAAACGACAGTGGGAAAACAACACAATCTGAATAAAACACGAACTTTTTTTTAAATTGTAATTTGATTAAAAGTATGGCTCGATGAATTTAATATATAAACCAGATCGAGAACCTAAACCAATAAAGGTATTTTGTGTTGTTCCTGTACGTTCAGATATATTAATTCACGCTACATATTATATATATATATATAAATATAAAACCAAATATATGAAGTATTTAAAAGTAAGTTTGACTTGTTTCTCATAATGTTTCTAAACTCGAGAGATAAGGATAGATGCTGAATTCATTACCATGTATAGTCAAATCCTCTCTATCAGTTGCAGACCAAATGTTTGACATTCAACATCTCTGTCAATAAGCCAACTGTAACACTTACATAATGATTATCAAAACTGTGCCTTCAGACGTCATGTTGAACTATGATGATTAAACAATTAGGGAGGTGTCCGGTTACATTCAAGTCAGTCCGGCGCATTGACCGTGGGTTTTAACATGGATTTGGCAGATCAACCTTACTGTCCATCAATTTCTCTACCTACATTTCCATTTAATTAGTTTTCCTTCTTTTATTTCAATGATGCGAGTCTGGAAAGCGGGAATTGGTGCGTTGCGGCTGGAAGATGTCGTTCCCTGTGTAAATACGCCTTGCAGTTTGATGCTCCACCCTGGAGGGGGAGAGGTTCATTTTCTCGGGTTTCTGGTAGATGCGATTCCGGCACGATTGCCTCCATCAACAACTGTTGTCATTCCAGAAACATTAGGAACCCTCTTCCTTTTGACACGCTTCGCATCTGAATCTGGTATCATTTTGAGTCTCCCCTTCTTCCTAGGGATCACGTAAGTCATGTGGCTTAGAATGGCCTACGTGTGGTGCTCCTCCCCGTCTGAGCAGGCCTATCCAAGTTTAACTTATAGTAGTTAAAACTAATATGGGCTACATATTCAGACTTACAACTAATATCTGCTATTTATCGTTACATTTCCTTTAAGCAGAACGTATTTGAATAGTGAAATGCCCTAAAAGGATTTACTACCGTGGAATATTAATTCATATTGTATATATCGATGCCACTCCACTAGAATCAGAAGGGTTTGAACGGAGTACATAAAGCGAATGAGCAACGCTATTCATAGTATAAAAATTGAAAGAAGCGTAAAGACAGTGAAGCACAAGTTTAAATAAAAGTGAATGGAGACTCAGCTGATGATGGGAGCAACAGCTCTTGAAACATGTCCTGGGAAAAAGTGTGAGTGAAGCAATATGTCAATATCCTCTCGATTCACTTTTGTTTTATAACTTTATTCATTTGAGCTTAATCCAGAGCAACTATGGCAGAAATTGGGACATTATATTTACATAATTAGTCCTGTAGTGCTTTCTTCTGGCATAAACATCCGAATAGCTTCTGGAGTGATTTTGCTAACGGACTTAAGTTACTTTATGCTTCTAAAATAACTTGACCACATAATTACTTAATATCACTGGAACGGTTTCCCTAGCCTAAAGGGATATATAGAAACAGATGGTTACAGAATTCCATTAGGGAGAACCTGATATATTTGGAAAGATACAACGAGTAATCATGAGAATTTCCAAGCAAAACGAAATTAGATTGAATTCTTATCATTTTTGCACTATAACGTCATAGATGGTAGCTTTTGACGAGCAAACCAATCACGAAACTGTCGGGGAATATTATGCTGTGTGCATTCCACGAGTGGTGTTTTGCTAACTTGAAGCCAACACTTGAGAAGTATTACATTTGTAAATTGGTATCTAAAATGCAGTCAATAGAGAGCATTTCCAGTTGTATATTTCCAAAAGGATATAAGTGAAAAACGAACTATCCTTTCGATAAAAAGCTTAATTTACATATTGAGCAAACTTATGGAGTTCTTTTATTAAAAATGTATTTTAAACGTAGATAATGTTCACACTTTTGATTGTTCAGTTGTAGACAGGGTGGGCATTTTTGTTCTCGAACAGGTTTGGAACGTTGTCGGTTAGAATTGTCTGAAAGTCGTGTGCCGACTCGCATTCTGGCTGCATGTTCATCAAATCTTTGGAAGGTATACATTTTAGTACCAAAACAAGTAAAATTTACTGGTCAGATAAATATTCAAACGTATAAATGCATTAATACCACAGTATAGCTAAAAATAAAATATTAGCAACATAAAAACACTATTTTCAAAATATAATAAAACACTATATAAAGAAGATTTATTTATAATATGCTGACCTGTCGAACTTCGTTCTGCAAATAAAAGTTGTGTGAACTTACCTATATAAATAAAACAAATTCAGATTAGTTAGTTATTTATTCTACAATTGGGGTGAAGTTTAAGTACAACACAATTACAATTAAATTAAAGCTTAAAGATTTCTGTAAACAATACTGTTGTCTTTTATATGGTGCGTAGGTATATAAAGATAATGGTTTTCCAGCGCGCAAGTACGCGACGTATAAAAATACTCCAAGAGAGAAACAGGGAAACTCCAAGTTGCTTCCGTGGACTTCCGACTGCCCTTGCGATTTATTTATGATCATCTCAAAGGCCAAACGCACGGGAAATAGTAGACGTTTAAAATCAAAAGCTAAATTTGTTGGAATCATCGGAATAATCAAGACATCCTCTCCTTTGTACTTGCCTTGATTGTTACTTCGATGACGTTATTCATTAAACTTTTCACAGCTAGTCTCTCGCTTCCATTGCACAGCTGTGGTTGGTTAGGTTTAGGTAGCATGATCACACTATTAATTTTAAATTGTGAGGTGGGAGTCTAGGCAATTCTAATGAATATACAAACTTTGTGGAATAGCTGACTACATCATCTGGTTTATAACTGCATCAACTGATTTGTACGGAAATACTTCCCCGGAATATTAAATTTTAAATCATATATTTTCTGATTGGTTATGATTACGTTTCCGTTGTACCATTGTGAATGCTTTTCCACGTTTATGGTTACAACATACGTTTGCGTCCTTCCGTTAACTTTTGCGTTCTCTCACTGAGTCCACCAATGATGAGAATGTAAGTAAGAGGCTTCATTAAAAATGCATAAGCAGTAGCGTGAATTTCCCCACCTTGTGTTACTACCAAAAGTCTCTACGGATTTGAAACCATCGCTATCATTATTGTCCTGTAAATTTTGACATTATTTTCATAAAATTATTAATAAATGGGCATTTCAAAATACTTCAGAGTTGAACGTTGTTAATATTAACTGCTGCATAATGTAAACTTGCTATGGAAAAATATGCACAAAAGGTCGGGTGACTCTTCTAAATATGATTTTTAGACTTATTACGTTTTAAGCTGCCTTTAGAACACTAATGCCAGTGAAACCAGCAACAATTCTCTGCAACAAGGCAAATAAGTACTTGAGCTTCATTATTAAACATGCTGTTATTCCGCAATTAGGAGAGGATTTGGGAAGCAACGTAAAGTGCGATCCTGGAGCATATCAGCTAAGCACGTAGCTCGGTTGTCGCCTAGCAACCGCACTGCCAACATTAATTCTTGATGACACACATGCAACATGTTCCAACTCTTACACATCGGAAACCGCCAGTTTCAGCAAGTCTTAACTTCTCTGGCACTTCCCACGTGATGTGACTACTACCCCCAAGCTTCCGCAGATTACCCTTCTAAAATGTCATCCTCATATTAAATTACAGTTAGAAATTAGAAAATTTGCAAAAATAATTTCAATTAGCTAATGTATCTTTTAAGTTTAAAAGCTGAGTAAAATTCGTATGTAATTTCTAGCAACGAGTTCCGTTTCGCATATCAGATACATGCATTCTTTAAAATATATACAATTTTAAATAAACAATATTTCAGAACTAATAACTACTTTAATTTGTAACAATTATTTCAATCCGCCCTCTGAAGAGAAAAGTATTAGCAATATTAATTTGTTTTATGATTTTTTTATAAATTTCATTTTTTAATATTGTTTAAGTGTTAAAAAGTTTAAATTAAGCTTCGAAAATGAAATTGTGTAAATAATGAAGTAATTAAAACGATTGTATTGGTAGTAAATAAGCAATATGCAATTACCATAGTGAAGGGAAAATCTATAATCTTCACTTTGCTTAAAGGAAAGCGTCATTCTAAGAGTAAACGATACAGAATATAGACGTGAGAGAACACGATTGCAAGTTTAAGTGTGTAAAAGTTAATATAAACAAATTGTTTAATATGGTAATGTAAAAAGGACACTTCAAAAGTGGTTTATTCATCTATATTACGACCTGTTTCTTTTCACTTTCAAATATAGTAAAAAATAATATATTTAAAAAGAAATTGAAAAATTCTTTTGTACTTTTGGTAAATCGTTTCATGAAAATATACGTCCGTAGCCACAGCTAAAACAGATCGTCTTAGTGCACCGGCCGTTGCAGCATTGTGGAAATTCATAAAATTATTTCATCACAAAACATTGTCCCGAGAAAAAAGTACGCTTTAAATGGATCCTCAACCTGGGGCTTCGATATAATCTAGGTGGAGAAAAAGAATCACATACATAATCAAATATTTAAAATTCATTTTAATGACATTTGCAGTTTTCGAAACTTTAAGCCTGCTTGGGATAAAGATAATGGTTTAATCAAAGGTGCATATTTTTCATGGCAACAAAATCACTAAATATGTTTTTGAAAAAATAAGTAGTATACAAAGTATTACTGTAAAAATTCTTTTGGCCAGCAAATCCTTGAAAATCTAGGCATTGCATCCTTAAGTACTTTGGGATCTCTCTCTCTTTCTTTATTTCTTTCTCTCTTTTTCTCTCTCTCTCTCTCTCTCTCTCTCTCTCTCTCTCTCTCTCTCTCTCTCTCTCTCTCTCTCTCTCTCTCTCTCACACACACACACACACATACATAATTCACGTGTGCTGTGAAATACATTTTCTTGAATCACCTGCACCACTTTCTTTGTTTCCAGTGAAACCATTGTGGTTAAAAATACTTATTGAACAAGCTCTTCAATTTCCCCACGATGCTGAGTGGGCACTGGTCCTCTACCTGGGACTTAAAATCCGCACCCCCAGGGATGTGATTAAACCCCGGTTGCATTCCGTTACAAGGAACCAAAGCATGATGCTTTAGCCCGCTACGACACGGCACAGGACATATTATCAGGTAAACAATATGAAATTAAACATGAAGTATTTTATGAGTATTATTTGAGGTGCTACAAGTTGCAGGATGAATTTAAAAGTTTTAGAGGGATATTAGCTTTAGCAATACCATTAGGCTGTATCCCACTATGCATAAATACCAAAATTGGTATATAAGTTCAGCATCTTCTAAATATGCGACAGGATACTTTTAAATTAGCATTTATATACCAAGCGTGCTAGCTCAGGGCAGTTTCTGTACTCCTCATTTGGGAGGGTCATTTTCTTCATGCCTTCCTGGACTATGGTTTTTTCGGGGGTTTCCCCGGAATTGCTAGGCGAATGCTAGTGAGCATAATTAAATCATTAAATGTTCTTGTCCCTTCCATTTTACTTCACTTCTCATTTCACTTCACCTGTCATATGGTTGGATTTTATTTTTTAATTTAAGTGTCATGAGAGTTTCGGCGTGCATGATAGAAAATTTTCTCTTTGGAAATCCTCATTATCCAGGTTGGGAGAGGTGTTCAAATTCCGGATTTCCAGGGGATAAGTAATTACAGAAAGGGAGACAGAATGGAGCTAGTTGTACGAGCTACCGCCGGAGAGTTTAAATCTACCACGTAAAAAGTGATGCCAGCCATTTTTATTAAAGCATATAAATTTAAATATTTATATTTTTGGTAATAGTCAAAGTCGTCTTTTTTGGAAGAATATTTTATCTGCATAACAGATGGACATATTGTTAGCAGACAGAACACATTTTTACTATTCAGTTGTTTCTCCCGATATCATGGAAAACGTATGTAATTTCAATACCAGCATATACCTATCCCACTTTATAACATTTGACTACCTGTTCGATAGCCTCTATGCCCATTGTACCTACCATTGTGCTAGAACTATTTCTGCAGACGTTAATCTGGGTTGACGTGAAGTAGAATGAAATCTAGATTCCAGAATCTAATCAAAGACAAAGTGTTAGTTGGTACATAATATAATGTGAATATAAACATCCAACTTTTTCCAATGTCTAAGTCACTTCTTATTTTCTTCTGCTGTTGATGAAAAGAGCATGGCATTTCAAAGACACCGCATAGCGTTCATTTTTAAAATATTTGACTAAGGCTTCATCTTACTGTATGTTTTTTTTTTTAAATAATAATGAAAAGTAACAAAATGCATTTCAGTAAATCTTTAACATTAATAATTAGGAGAACAAGCTATTGTATGAACAGTTAAAGCAGACTGGATAGAGAAAGCTATTGCGAATTTAACACAGATGGCTAGTTTCATAGTTGTCTATCTGTGACGATTGTTATTGACATAAGCAAAACGGACCTTTATAATTTTGTAAGTTCTTCTGTGGATAGGTACATGTCTCTGTGTGGCACATATACCCTTAGCAATGTTGTGGACTTCCAGTTCATGTTCTCAGATAGCTCGATGACAAATGGGCTTAGAGCCCTTGGTGTACCATCTATTTTATTTCCGTTCATTTTATCTGGGGAAATTTTTTGTCGTCATATTGGATATCCAATCGGATGTTTACGTGGTGAGTGAGGGATTGATTGGTTTTTTGGAACCGCTACCCCTGAGGTTCCCGCTCGGTAACGATCCATTACATTGATATAAAAAAGGAAAATATCGAGAGAGCATAAAAATCAAGGACACTGAGGTAAGTGTAATTTCACATCCAATTTAACCTCAAAATTTGAAAACATTTGGCACTGTAAACACGTAAGGTAGTTTCAGTATTGGCAGCATCCAAGCAGCTTACTGCTACAGTAATGTTATTGCTTAGAGACAAGGGTGATCCATTTAGTTAAGCGCAGAATTAAATGTTATTATAAAAGAGAATGAAATTTTTGTTATTGTATTATGCTTTAAATTTGGCGTCATAGTACAAGCATAATCTGAAAAAGACAAATGATTGTTATATAGATGATCAAATTGGCTACTACTGCGGACGCAATGTATTCTTTGTTAAGCTAAATTTGAGAGATTTAAAAGGAATTCAAAGGGAATTTGGATGTGAATATGGTATACATTATGTACCCAAGTGCAATTCAATAATGATGTGACGTTGTGGAACAGGTTCTGTGTATATATTAAAATAAACAAGCAAGATGTCGCAGGTGAAACCGAGAACGAGAAGAAGCTATCTCTGTAGTTATGACAAGAGCCTTAGTAAAAGTTTTAAAAGTTTGAAAGACTATCAGCAAAAATGAATATACCATATACGTCATGTCAGCGTATTGTTCTAAAGTACCTGAAAGTGTATCCATATCACTTACAAAGTTTAGAAGCCTTTTGTGGTTATTTTGAAGCTCGTTTCAATTTTGCATTCATGCTGTGTCAACGGACTGAAGGCGATGATGGTTTCTTAAACAAAAGTTGTTTATAAAAAAGACTAATATTCAGGTCAGTGGGAGAGTAAGCACATACAACTGCATTGTTTGGGCAAGATAAATTCCACATATCTCGTAATGATTTGTAAGATTAAGTCCAAAAGTTAATGTACGTGTGGAGTGAGCCACAATAACGTTAGTGGACCATTCTTGTTTGCAGAAAAGAAAATACGTCATCAAATTTACTTGAAGTTGCAGTTGTTTCTGATGCCATAACTTGAGGAAGATGATGATATTGATATTTTATTTTAGCAAGATGGTGCATGCTCGCACTGGGCGTGGGACGTTCGTAACTTTCTAAATGCCACTTTCAATGGTATGTGGTGTGGACCCATTGCTTGGCCTCCAAAATCCCTCCTGACTTCTTCTTGTGGGGTTTCGCTAACGACACTGTCTATATACAGAACACTAATGATATGAGAGTAAAAACTACTCGCTTTTCAGCAAATCACCCTTCTTATGTTACAACGGTCATGAATTAAATCGCATCACCATGCGCAATGGGGGTATTGTTGTGGGCTAAAGAATATCCCATATTTTAGTATACTTTCCATCAACAAAGTTCGATAGTAGCTTCTTATGATTTTATTTTATCTATACCCAAACGGATCATCCTGTACTTTACTCTCTAGTAATAATGACCTTAACTGTTTTACAAGGTAGAGCAATAGCGAAGAGATAAATCCTTCATTCCGAGAGAAATAGACGGCTAATATGCAATTTTCAACTACTAATGAAATCTTCTTGTTTGATATTCCTCTACTACAGGCTTTTTCATCTTGGATGCACGCCAGCGAGCAACGGAATGCTCATTCTTGCAGAAGTTTGCCAGCTCAGCACTTAGGAAGCTGAAAGAAGTGTTGTATATTGATGCTGTGTGTTCCATTTCCTCATTTTTAACATACAATGCACTAAGGAGTTAATTGTTTTCGTAAACAAAAACGATCTTCTAACGAATGGGTGACATAGGGACATGTGATATGTGAAACGACGCAACCTCAAGAATGTAGGAAGTACAAGGACTTGTGCCATGATCTCTGTCCAGTGTAATATTGGCTATCACGCTTGCCCCTCAACTGGACCAATAGTGCTGCGTACATGCAAGTACAATTTGATTCAGATGAGGTGGCAGCTCTCGAAATATGCGCAAACGATTAGATGTGTTCATCTGCTGTTGTGAGGGGAAGGAACGTCAGTTTTGATTGCGAGACTCACGTGGTAACATATCCAGAGGTTGACAATAACAAACATTTAAGTAAGTTTCGACTTTGTATTATACAATTAATTGGGATACATATTTAATAATGTTAATTAGTGTCATTAATATTGTTTGTGTGTGCTTAACATGCGGCTGTAAAAATATTTAATTCTTTATTTATTTTCATATTTAATTCATAGACATCTGAAAATGTCATTAATGGTGAAGAAACTGAAATAAAAGATGTTACATTCACATATTCGTGAAGTGGTAAGCAATGGGTATAATTCCATGGCATAGCATACACAGAGTGGTGCGGTCTATATTAAAAATCTTGGGAAAAGTGTAGTTGAGGCTACGTGTGCGTCGGAAAGAAGCGTTAGACGAATAATTACGCAGACCAAGGATGTGTATTCGGGTCTATTTCTTTTTCTACGTCCCACAAGAGAAGTTCCAGAAGATCCAGTTAGATAGTTTGAAAGAGACAGTGGTTCGATGGATGGTCAATGAATTATACCAACTGAGAAAAAGACCTACTTTAAGGAAGGTTTATGCCAAGTCAAAATATCCAGACGCGATATGATGATAGACTGGCTTAGGGGAAAAAACTTCCAACAGAACGTCCATGCCATCAATCCTGATAGTTGCAACTTAATTACTCCATACCACCTACTAAATGGTCTTTTCCACCAATACAATCCTAATATTTTACGTTTACTCCATTATCTTTCCGCACCGATCCCATTAAACATATTTGGACTACCGCAAAAGAACTGGTTGGTATGCAAAATGTTACGTTCAGAATGGAGGCCATAACTCAGCTAACTGATGGTAAAATTGGCAGCATTCAGCACAGGACTTACAAGAATGATGCAGGCACATGAAGAAAATTGAAGCAGAATAATTGCAGAAGGCAGGATTACTGAATATAGGGCAGGAAATAGTAATTAACTTGGGAGAAGATGGTAATGATTCTTCTAGAGATTCTTCAAGTGGGGAGGATGAAGCCCAGTTTGAAGCAAAGGAAACAGTAAGAGATGAAGCGGCCACATGTCTAAAATACAACGTGAACTGCAATAGCACATAATACATGAAATCAGCGTCAAGGTATGGGTGCAAGCAGATCTCAGCTTGTATTGAGATAGAGTAACATCTTCCCCCTCACCACATTACTCTCTCCTCCTTCACTGAACATCTGACTGCCATCTCATGTGAATCAAACTGCACTCACATTCAGCAGAATAGAGTTGGCAAAGTCTTCTCTACTATTTTCAAAGTGATGCCGAAGATCTCAACGTGACTCTTTTAGTTGCACATCAGGGATATACTGATAATTAATACAGAGATGAAATTGGAGCGTGCATCCTGTTCCCATAAACTTCTACTTCAAAATATTAGATATTAATTGTACGAAAATGATAAAACAGTGTTTCTGGTTATTTTATACTCACAGACACCAACAAAATAATTGTCCTGTCTTTTTTTCCTCTTCTGTGTTTATAAGAGAGTATTATAAACTATGAGATTTTGTACGAACAAATGTTTGTATACATCTATATCACTCACAGTCGTCATACTAAGCTGTTACAGCTCATTTAATTTTACTATTTCAAAAGGTTTTAAAATATTTTATATTACGGAAAACAGGAAAGTAACATCTTATAACCTTCAAATATTTCTCCAAAGCTCTAAATTTTGGTACTGAATTTGTACTTAAATATGTAAAGGACGTTTCGTGTTATCTTTGTTACATTGTTAGTCCCTGATCCAAAATTGTAAAGGTACTTATGCTTTCAAATATTCTGATCTTTACTACTTCTTCAGCAATGTCACTTTTTAAAGCAGGATTATACAGTTATGGTGCTGATGGGATCATGGCTTTCTCGAAGTCAGCGGTGATCCTTTGGAACGGGATTATTGTCACCTGATGATGTCCCGCGTAGTGTCTAGGGTTGTGGGTTGTATTCAGCCCCCCCCCCCCCCAGAAAACAATGAAATTGAAGCCATGAGCTGCTACTTCTTCCCGATCTGAATCTTTGGTTTATATCTGGCACTCAAGATGTATCGATGTATATAACAAAATCTCCGGATCTGCTTCAGTCTGAGCTATGAGAACTCTTATATTTCAGACGTGGTCGTGTGTGAAAACGATATATTTTCCAAATAACTTCGAAACCAAATATGTTTCTACTTTAAAACTATCAAGGTGTTCAATTTAATTTGTATTGTTTATACAAGTTTTCGTATAAAACTTTACAATAGTATTGTATACCTTGAATACAATTAACAGAAAACGGGTATTAACTATTTTACAACATTTCGTCGCGGCACTGAATTTACGTATTTTCTCGATAACGTTCTTCCATCAAAACACACCTTCTTTCCTAGCTGTTTTACCAAAATTGATTTTTCATTCCCTCGTTTCCATCACTACCAATCAAACTTAACTTTTACTGGTCTACGTCACACATTACATAATCTCATTTTTAAAACTAATGGTCATAAAGCATTCACATCATATCACTTACATGTTGCGTCATCTCATGACTTACTGAATTTTAACAATTTCCTTTCTTATTCATCTTAACATGTCCATGTCGATTTTTAAACCAAATATTTAAACATTTTTCAACTCTCGCGGCCTAAACCAAAATACCGTTACATTTTTAAATGACAGAGAATTGCAATTTCTCTCCAGAGAAATACTTACCTAATTGGACGGAGCTATATGCAGATAGATGTATCCCTCTTAACATTTTAGCCTATATTTACTTTTATAATAATGACAGTTATTTAATAGAGGATGTACATTTCTCTAATATCAGTATTCACAGAAATGAAGATAAATCTAGGTATGTAATCCTATTAATTTCCATTTTAGTCCTTTAAATACCATAATACTGTGCCACAGCGGGTATGGCCCAAGCTTTATCGGGAGATCGGTTTTTAGACAGAGAAACAGGGGTAAGTAGACATGGACGAGCTGTAGCACAGTTTAAACACTAGAAGCACTATCGAAGATAACAAGAGTCTTCTGGAAATTCCCTTCCTTCCTCATGCACAGAGTTGCCTGAAAATATACTATAGCGGTGCGCGTTCTCGCGAGTTGGGAGCGTTTCTGATGTGACGTCAACTGCGGCTCTACAAGTGAATATGTAGACGATTGTCACATACAGGTAAATGCTGCTTCAAATATATAATACAAACGTCTTGTGTTCGATTCTCCACCAACTGAATCATCCGAGGAGCAGGCTGCTTTGAGCAATTTCATTAAACGCTATTTTTTATTTTACCATTTCTTTTAGTGTTTCCTTTTGATTACTATTTTACACATATTACATATTTTTACACATATAAACTATACACGCGAACATCCATGCCCAAGTCGGGACTCGTATCAGCAACCCTCTACGCGGCGGACGCTAGATATATACACACCATCGACCACGGCTACGGGGCCAGCATGTTCATATAAAAAAGCGAGTTGTCAAGATATGTGCAGCTTTTGCGAGCAGCTCTTTGATATACTTAGTGATAAATAAATTATAATTGTTAAATACTTTGGGGGATTCCTAGGATAAACAAAATGTAAGAAAATATTAAGTTTGGTATTCATGTTTCACTATTTAGCAAATCTTCATACCAGTAAAACCAAATCATTGTTCTTATACCTATAAGTACAACATGCTAGACAAACTTTACAAGAATGTTCTTGTTTATTACACGTTTAGTTATATTCTCAAGATGAACTACAATAGGCTGAATTGATAATCAGATATTTTAAAACCGAATCGACGTGTGATACCTCTGAGATTCTGCGCTCCTTGCATGAAGAGAGAAGAGGAAATAGCAACTTAGTAGATGAAGAGCATCCTATGACTCCAACCCTGCTAAAAAAGGTATTCCACATAAAGCAAAATTTGATACTATAAAACAAGCAGAAGTTAAAGGTTTATATTTATATATCTTTTAGAGACTTTTCTTAGAAAACACTACATTTCTGCATACTTCATGATTATCAAGGAAAACGTTTGTAGAATTAGTTCCATAACATATTTCACTGAAGGTAATAACGGGATGAAGGGAAGGTAAAGCCATAGTCCTAGGTTTAAAAACCCTTCACTATATAATGAATTTGAAATGTCATGGTATCGCCAAGAAGATACTGAAATACAACACAAGTGTTGAACAATTTGTATGAATAAAACGGACAGCTTAGTAATGTTTTAGGTCACAAATTATTTGAAATAGACTTAAAAGGGATGCGTGATTTGTTCAGAATTTTTAACGCTTGCCAGTAATACAAAATGAATACTTACATTATTCCTCCCAAAGTTTTAGAAACTATTTCCAGAATGTTTAAGATGTGGTTATTATTATTTGTCATGTTAGTATCTTAAATGGAGGTTATTTTAATGAAAATAGTTAACGTTATTTGAGAACAAAGCCATTTTTAAACTTTTTCAATTTAAAGTACAGTTTGGAATGGAAAGTTTCTTGAAGATTTTTATGTGCTACCTTTGGAAACTAAATTTTTTATGCTTTGTCGCGTTTGACAATTCATCGAGAATTCAATACATTGATGTCAGGAAAGCTTCATTCTTATTTTACAAAGGTTTTATTGACACATTGACAAAAGATATTAAAATAGAATCATGGGCATTAGATTCGGCGGCGTTTGCGATAGACGGCTAGGATAGTTCAGAGTTTGGTATTTGTTTTTGTTTTTTGTTTTCGTTTTTTGTATCATCCTGTTTTAGGTCATACCAACAGATATGACAGACATCGGGACATCTCATGAACAATTTTATTGATTAGGGGAACCTCAAAACATATTTCCAGTTAAATTGCAATACAATATTTATTACTGTAGCTTCCCTATCCACATAAATACATGGTAGAGAGAAAGTAAAAGGCGAATTATTTGAACCACAACAAAAAATATATATCGTAAATAATAACAGAAAAATTTATTTCACATAACTGTTTTTTTTTAAAATTTACGTCCTCCAATGTTAACTCATATTGAACGATGAATGGAATGGGTGAAATGATGCTGAAATGAGCCCAGGGTCCATAGAGCTTAAAATTACCCGACATTCGTCTTTCAGGGTAAGGGAAAACCCCATAAAAACTTTATCCTGAAAGACGAATGTCGGGTAACTGATCTCTATGGACCCTGGGCTCATCTGGGGTCATGATAATGCTTTTATGCTTGTATTTTGTGTGGAGCAGCATTTGTCGATTTTTATTAACTATAGAAGGTATGCATAATTCATTCTGAATTAATAGGAATTCAAAGATCGTTTAGAAACAATTCAGTTATCTGTGTGTACTATACGTCATGCAAAAATCCGACATTTTAATGAAAGAAACTTTATTGAATTATTGAAAAATAAAAAAGATAAATTTTGCATATATACTTTTGGATGGGAATATTTTCTTGAAACGTTTTATGCAGCATCCTTGGAAGATAATAAAACATACTTTAACTTTTTATCCATACTCTTTACAAAAACAGTTTCCTCATTTTGGGGGTATTCAAGCACATTAAAAATGTATTTCTGGTGAAATTTGGATATTGAATTTTGGTGGAATATACTTAATACTTTCATTAATTACTAAAGGCAAGAATTGCAGAACATAAAAGTTGATTGAAGCTACAATCTGAAAATACGAGGGAGCATAATTTTTTAGCCTCTCTACAGATTTTTATAAATTTTGGAAATATTTTATGAACAAGAGAGAATCAGATGATAATCGTATCTCAGAGTTTTAGAATCTGGTGAAGGGCTTTGTGCGCGAAATACAGAGAATAAACTTTGGTATTTAAGAGTGAAAAAAGGAATGTTTTTCAGCAGTTCGAAGAGTAGTGCCCAGCAGGTAAGTACCTGTCAGAAGCAAAGGCGAAGAGCGGATGAAGTAAAAACAGAGAAGGGATAACTGAATTGAAGCGAGGTGGGATGTGCTAAAGCATCTGAATAATATAGTCCAATCCCATGGGTATCGGAGCTTCAAGTGGCGTGTGATCACCCAGACAAATATGGTTTGCAGTGATGAAATTTTTTATCCACCAATCGGAACACTTCTGAATTGATTTTGTATGGATACATTACACGTAACACCTAAACTTAGCCTTTTCTATCTATACTTTAGGAAGGAAAAATATGTTAAAATTCTGGGGCAACTTCTGCATCTTTCCGGTAATACAAGTTTGAGCAGAAACAATGGTCACATTAAACGTAGGCAGACATTTAGAAGAATGTCTTACAAATGCGGTTATTATAAATGTTATTCATGCGACATATAGCTCTAACGGTTTTAGCTGAAATAATATTATTTGTTTATTTTTACAACTATCAAGTTCACTTCGTTCTAAATGACTACATAAGGCACACAGAAGTTTGCTATTTATGTAATTAACCATTTCCTGGATATTCGTTGTTGCCGTTTTAAATTTTAAAACATATATTTAATAATCAGAAATATTTAATTTTATCTTTTGTGGTTATGGTACGGATCTTTTAAAAGCCAATTAAACTGACCCAATTTTAAACATCTCAGTATAATATGAGGCTCCTGTAACTCGAATGTATTTAAAGTTCTAATCGTAAACTCCATTCTGTTATTAAAGATCTTCTCATATTTAAATACGTCAACATTAAAGTGGTGTAGGGTAGATAATCTAGGAATTGCACTGCGACCAACACAATATGTTGTGGCTAACAAATGAGGAAGGGATGAAAGGAAGGAAACCGCAGAAGGCAACAGTGTCGCAGGCATACAGACCACAGAGACGCGCGGAAGTCTCTAACAAATTCTGAGGGTTCATTTAACAACCGAGAACTATCGAAACTATCCACGCCATCTGCCTAACACGACCATAGGTATACCACGAACCTGAAAACACACCTGAAAAATGACAAAGAAATTGAATGAAGGGAAATGATGGAAAACAAATCATACTATGTAAATAAGCGCACCAGCTGTTGCCTAAGTAGAAAAGTGAAACCACCAGAAGCCCAAGTCAGAAAACGGGGTTTACGGGAATCAAACCTGTGACCTCCCCAAATTTGAGTTGCATGCGTCACTCGGCGTCATTTTGCTCCTCGATATACGCTGATATATACAAGACTTATTAAAGCTATAAGAGATCTAAACTTGAAATATCGTTATGTATTGTTGCATGAATATTCTTATTACAGCCTCGAAAAATAATACCTTTGTGCTGAGCTTGTTACTTAAAACATTTCTAAGAGCGTAAAATTAATTTTGCCAAGTTTATAGGTTTACTGCGAATATTTATAGTATCACTATTGCTAGCCAGTTTTGTTAACAAAAGAATGGATTTAACGTCCTGGAAATTTCTGTTACGTTCTTCAGCTTAATTGTTCCGGCAGTACAAAGAATTGTACTTGATGTACTTGATGTACTATACAATGAACAAATGATCTTTTCTCCGAACTTATTCTCGCATATAATGATTCCATATTTAAAATCACTAATTGGTTTCATCCATTGTTATGATACGTGTAATTGGGTGTTTTTCAGAAATGCCTCAATGGATTAATTGACTACTATATAGATTTTTAAAGCTGGCAATAAACTCTTGAGAACTAATGCGACATTGCCACGTGTTCTAATTCGAACCTTGGCTCAGCCATGTCTGAGACTTTATTCGACATTTTAGGTCTATACTTAAAATAGCACTTAACTTGCGATTTCTGAACTGTGTGTTCACCTCTTTGATTCCCTTATGCAGTAAACGAATAAAAATTATTTAACAATAGCAACTTTCTTTCTCATAGCGGGTTTTAATTTCTACAGCATCAAGGACGGTTCTATGAGCAACTGCTTCTACATTAGCCAGTAATTGAGCCCCAGAACTCTTGAATTATTGAGTTACATCTCTGGTAACTTGTAGACCACAAAATCCTGAAACTAGTTATCAACTTAATGTATGCATTACCGAGAGGGATGGCTAAGGCCGTTTCATCTTGGCCCGCATTCGGGAAGCACGGGTTCGACTCCCGTGGCCGAGCTACCTGACTCATGGGGTTTTTCGGGGGGTTTCCCGAGTCACTAGGCGAATGTTCGGTAGGTTAAATACATCCCCTGAAATTCCTGTCCCTTCATTTGATTTCCATTATCATTTCACATCATCTCTCATCCGGTGGTCTTTTTCAGGGTAATAAATGTGGGCGGGAGTCTCGGCGGTGCATCGCGGGATAATATGCTCTGATGAAAATTACTTCACCCTCTGGTAGGTCGGTTGCCAGTCTCCGAACCTGCTGCTGGGACCATTTCGGGCTGGGCTGCTGGGACCTTTCGGGCTCAGCTGTTAGGATTATTTCGGGCTCGGCAGTAGAGAGATATGTCCCTTGTCCTGGCCGAGGGAGGTCTCTAAGTACAATGAAAGGACCCTGCCCTCTGCACTTTCATGGCTCCCTGGAACGGCCTCCTTCTGTCTGCTCTCGCCTCATCCTTCCTCCCGGGGGTGCCCCGCTTGCGGGCATAGGTACAATGGATTACGACTGGTCTCAGTATCAAATACCCTGCGTAATCAATCCTAACACATGCATTATTTTACAAAAGCGAAAGCAATGCCCCCCTTCATAATGTTAGGCATAACAACCTTCAGGTTACGTATGTAACTGGCCTAAATATTGGTTCTTTCTCATTTATAGGTATACTTACAAATCCATATCATTGGCTTTGACGCTGAAGTAACTTTCGTATGCAGTTATTCTCTCTCGTTTTACTTTTCATGCAACTAATGCTTTGTTTTCAAACGTTAAGTCTCTCTTCATCCTTCCCTTCCACCTCACTCTCTTTCACTCATATGTGCACAGGAATATTTCCAGATCTCAAGTGGAATGGGAATAAGTCCGTTAGAAAGAAACACGGAAAAAGCTTCGGTTCTAGTAGGATATTGGACTCAATGACTGGCACCTTACCGTTGATCTAAAGGCATCTTTCTGATAATACTTTCTTCCACGTATGGTCAAGATTTTCCGAAAACATGAGTTAAAATTGTGAGCATTTTGCTATCAACGTTTCGTTCGCTGAGATTGGAAAACCATAGCGCCAATGCACTTTATTTGCTTTATTTACCACTTTACACGACAGCTGTAATGACAACCCTTTTTATAGTGATAATTTCTTGCCAGAAGATTGCCTCAATATTTTAGTTGCTCTTACATTTTACAGTCAGAATTGAGGTAACAATCTATTGGTTTATACAAATGTTGATATGTCAAATGCCGGAGTGATATTGGGTTTATTCATACATGATTAACATTGATGTATTTAAAATGATGAGTTTCTTTAATTGGTATGAGTTGTAGGTGGCCACGACTCTATAGAGTAGTCACAAATAGGTAAAGATGAATGTTAATGTTCAATCTAAATACATGGTAAATATGATAAATTAAATAGAAATATAAACTTACAAAAGAAAATTGTAGGTCCCGGGTTCGATTCCCGGCGGTGGGGGTGGGGATTTTTCTCCGACCAAGATAATTCCCCATCTTCCCCAGAGTCTGGAAGTATGAATGAGAGTGTGAATGTGTGCGTGATGTAATGATAAAAAACCCAAAGTTAACGAGTTAACACCTTCAGTATGTTCCAAAGGAGAACGGCCGCCGATATGACCATAGTAGTTAAAGGCGGGGTATAAATGGAACAAGCAAAAATAAAAAAAAAATTGTTTTAATACCTTAATTTGAAAAACCAGAAAATTATGTAATTCAGAATTAATGTATTGGCCGCAGGGAAAAGTGCTGCTGACTAGAATATTTAGTTACCAGGGTGATAAGGTAAAAAATCAATAAATGAAAAGGAGAAGTTAGGGTCTTTTGTGACGTTCTATTTTTTGCGTGGCGACCGCAAAGTGAGCCAACGCGTTTCTGACCCTAGTGCAGAATGCTGCATGTATTCAGCCAAAAACAGGAAGCAAACCTTAGAATTATTCATCAACGTGAGTTGAAGCTTCGATATAGTGAAAGTTACGAGGGTGGGTGAAAAAGTAATGCCTCCTATTTGTTTCCCTTAAATAAGTAACTTATGTGAAAACTTTGAATTTGGCGCAATTCCTCAAACCTTCTTCCCCGATCCCTTGCAGTAGAAATTACCTAAGTCAACAGGTGGCAGCACTGCATCCTCTTGCAAAATGGCTGACATCGATATTCGTATTAGACAGCGTTCTGTGATTGAATTTTTGACTGCGGAAGGTGAAACGCCATTTGGCATTCACGAAAGACTAAAAAGTGTGTATGGTGATGTAACGGTGGATGTTAGCACTGTTACACGATGGGTTCGTCACTGTAACGAAGTTGAAGTGTAAACACCATTGGCAGATGAAAAGCGAAGCGGCAGACTGGTGACTGCAGTGACTCCATGCAAAATTCAGCGAGTCGATGACATCATTTGTGGTGATCGCCAGGTAACAACAGGTGAACTGTGTCGCATTACCTCCCTCAGTAAAGACAGTGTAATGATGATTATTCAACAACTGGGTTACTCAAAGATTTGTTCACGTTGGATACCAAGAATGTTAACCGCCCAAAACAAAGAAACAATAGCCTCCGAACACTTGCAGTGCTTCAATTTGGAGGGAGAGCAGTTTCGGGAAAAAATTGTTACTGGAGATGAAACGTGGGTTCATTTTTTTGAACCTGAATCAAAGAGGCAGTCAATGGAATGGCATCACACAACGTCACCGAAGAAGAAATAAATTCAAAACTCAGCGGTCGGCAGGAAAAGTTATGGCGACAGTGTTTTGGGATGCAGAGGGTTTACTTATGATTGATATTTTGGAGCAGGGATGCACAATAAATTCTGTCCAATACGTCAGACCTCTCAAAAAGCTGAAAGTGCGTCTTCGCCGAGTTCGCCCAACAAAAACTATGACGGATGTTCTTTTGCATGACAATGCAAGACCACACACCAGCCGTTACACCACTACAGAAATTGAGAAATTGGGATGGCACGTCTTACCTGACCCCCCACACAGTCCTGACCTGGCACCATCAGACTTCCATCTGTTCGGGCCACTAAAGGAAGCCCATCGTGGGATTCATTTTGAAGATGAGGAGGCTGTGAAAACGTCCGTGCCTCAATGGCTTAGGAAGCAAGACTGTGTGTTTTACCACAGTGGAATAATGCCCTAGTTAAAAGGTGGACCAAAACTGTGGAAAAGGACGGAGATTATATTGAATAGTGACAAATTAATCGTCAATGTTGTAGTTTTCAAGCTATGTAAATTGGATTCAGTTTTCTTGGCAATTAAAAGAGAAAAAAATAGGAGACATTACTTTTTGACCCACCCTCGTAGATGTCTGAAAAAGAAAGTCTTTTGCGTCGTGATCTCAAAGTGAAGAGACGCGATTGCAGAATGCTGCATGTTTGCAATTGTTCGGTTGCAAACCTGAGAATTACAACAGTTCTAATTATTCATAAACGTGAGTAGAAGCTTCAATATAATGGAAGTTATATGTCTGAAAACTAATGTCTGAAAAGCGAAGAAATCGCGTGTGTGTAAAGACAACAGACATATAAGAAAATGATTGTATTGAGATTGTAATAATTAGAGTGCTATGAGAATATGTTTGATCAGCGCAGAAGGAGGACGCTCGTGAATTGCAGCGAGTAATAATAAGAAATACTTCTTCAAATTGTGTAGGAGAAAAAGAAAAGTTCTTGCACTACGAGTACATCTTTCCATCATCACCATTAGAATGGGGCTACTAATGCTGCAACGACGTGGGACAACCACTATTACACTGTCATCACCATCGCGAATCTGCTTCACAGTGAAAGAATATGTATATATCTATGTATTTATGTACACTGGTTTGTTTAAACAGCAATGCATGAAAATATGTTATGTATCTATCAATGATCGAAGCGATGCATGAATTTTAAATTCGAAAACTGTTGAACCTTCTATAATGAATGTTGCTAAGATATTCTTAATATTAATATAGATTATTAGTTATACAGTTCAGGAGGATACCTCGCACACTATCATCTACACACAGAGAGCTGTGTACAATGCCAATGGATATGCCTAGACAGCGATGAACAACCCGTTAACTAACCAGCCCTATAGAAGTATCCTCCGAGCCATATGTCCGGCACCGCCATTCGGCACAAAACTTAGAAGTACACTTCACAGAAAGTAAAATAGTGGTAGATGAGGAATCGCCTGCAATTCGTCTAACACCGCAGAAACCTACAAAAACCAAAATCAATGTTCGCGGTCGTATGTGAAACATAATAAAATCAAATCACCTGTAATGGCATTACTAGTATAATAAATATTAATAAATAATAACAATAATGAAGCTAAGTGAAGCTTACAAAGACTGTAGTGAACGCTGATGTGCTACAAAGTGAGAATGTTCATTTACAGTTAGCACGATACGATGGAGCTTACTAATATAATGCACAGTTCTTTGATGCGTTGGTTGAAAAGCGTGATTAAAGATGTTAAGGGGGCGGCAGGTGCTTTTACCGCAAACGAAAACCTTTGCTGTGAAGAGAGGTAATGGATAAGGCCTGGAGAAGGAAGCTGTAATTAACTGGGAGTGGCTCGGAGCTTGTAGCATCGGGATTGTAATCAGTGGACTGCAATGGACCCTTCATCGCTTGTAAAACGTGCTGTAGATCTTCCTGCAGCAATATCCCCAAATGAATTAGCGCTTCTCAAATTGTTTGTGCACTTGAGGGAAGTTACGATATGAAAACTCCATAAGAATGCTAATAATATACATTTTAGTTTTGTAGGCACTGTCGCTTTTGAATATTTTTATAGTTTCTTGTAGTTGAGTATGCTTCTTAATATTTTGCAGCCCTCTTGGATGAACAGAAAAGTTTACACAATATCAGGAAAAGAACTTTGAATAATTGTAATGAAGATAAGGCGTTAGTATTGGCGTCTAACCTAGCACAACCAACGAGGACCAACCTTGACTGTGATAAACTTGCGCAAAAATTTAGCGCGTAAGTATATGTCATAAATATCCGATGTGTTGCAATCACATGACTTTCACCAGTCCTGTATAAATTATTATTTAAAACGCTTATTCCACTATCTGCTTCAAATTAATCGAGATAAACATTTGCATAAACATTTGCATAAATTGCTAATTTACTTAAAGGTGTAAGGGAAACATTGAAGCACAATACGCCATAAACAGTAGCTAAATCTTTAAGCTGGTCACTAATATTCCTTTCTATGTTAATGATCCAGAGAAAAATAAATAAGATCTTCCCATCTGATAGAAGTAAAAGCACTGAAAATTTTAAAAAAGATAAGGGATATGAAAATTAATCATTCTTCCACACTAGCCGTGTGCAGTGTAAGATTTGGATAGAGAGTCAGACTGAAAAATGCAATGCCATCACCGGGATTTGAACTAGGGATATCCTGTCTGCGTCCGGTTGCTCTTAACCATTCAGCTACCATGGCCAACATGCCAGCATGCCATTAAATTTTCCAACTGGTCCGCATTTTTCCTGGTAAGCCACTAGGGGTTCTCGTATACAATAAGATACGAAACATTTGTGGTTTTTGCTGTGCTGTAATTACTCAAGTCCCAGACTTTATAGTAACCAATATTAGGTAAATTGATGGAAATTAACCTAATAGTGGTAACTATAAAGCCCGGTTCAAATCCCAGCTGTAGCATTGAATTTTTCAGCCTCACTCTACCAATCCAACAAGGGATGTGTCTGAAATGATTCAGTCATAAAAATTATATTTGACATAATTAGTTTATCTTAATCAGTTTAACATTATTAGTACAGAAGATTTTGTTTCTCTCTTACGGTTTGCCAGTTATACAAAAGTCATTCCGAATGAAGAGAACTTCTCAGGACATTCTGATAACATTCAAAATATACATTTCATTCGGAATGAAATGTCTTAAAATAGTGGTATTTTAATCAGAATCTTTAAGAGCCAGTTTGATAAAATAAAAGAAAATTGAAAATGTTTCATGTAAGTGTAGTCTGGGATGGGGGAATTTATTGAGAAGCTTGTGTGCATCTTTGGAGGATACGGAACTAAAATACCAACTTTGACATTTAAACGGTGCGTTTGTTTAATATGCTGTTCTTACACGCGCACACACGCACGAACACACACAAACTCTGTTTTTCGATTTAAGGCATCTAAAAGCATCTGTTTCCTTTGAAGTATCTGTGTCAAATTTTTCGGCGAAATTCTAAAGTTCTCCTACTCCGAGTACGAATGGACAACATAGAAATCTCCATTTCATAGCAGCCATTTGAAATAATGTAGTTGCATTTTCGTCACACATATTTTAACTAACTGTTTTCACACAGAGGGTCCCGCAAGTAATATATTCCGTTGCCAATTTCTCTTTTAAAGTGCTCTATTCATGGGCTTGTCAGACACAACTTGTTATGAAGATTAAAGTTTTCAGTATTCTCCTAAAATTAATTAAGGAAGTTCTTTGTACCTCTTGACTACCTTTTTATGCAGACTTCAAGGAGAACGTATACTTTCAATCAACTATGTAATGAATTGGATAGTAGAGAGACTACTAAGTTTCTATTACGAACAGCTACCTTCAACAGATCCTTGAGAGAATGGCAGCCTCATCTAAGTTTAAACTCATACATGTTCTTTCCATTGTTTTTCTGTTAGTATATTTTAATCATAAACATACAATGTAGTATCGGTGGTCATCATTCTCCAGCATTAATATATTTTAGACAGACAAGTGTTTAATAAACCTTTCACCCCGAACGGGGAAAAAGAGTCCATTGGAATTCTACCGTATACCATATATATAAGGAATCTCGACAAACGTGCTACGTGCCTTCCGACTTTTATGATGCTTGTTTATTAAATTTTTCTTCCTGCCTTAATAGATACATAAAGAAGGTTGGGTGGATTAAAAGCTACTTAAATATTCCTGTAAAATTTACGGAGAAGAATTAAGTTACAATAGTAAAGAGGTACATAAAGCAGCTGAACCGAATCACAAGGGATCACAACGGATATTAGGTCTTCATTTCTTTAAAACTTCCTGGCTTAGTTTACAATAGTTTAATCACATGTTCAATTTTCTAACGAGGTCTATGTTCATGTATTACTTATTTAGTTCTTGATCTTTCCCTGTAGGAATACGAAAGACAATAAATGAAATCCAGAAATTCTGTGAAGAGTGCGAAATAAAAATATACATAAATAAGTCGAAAGTTATGGTCTTCAAGAAGGGAGTTAAACTAAAAAAAAGATGAAAAGTGGGTATTAAATGGCAAAAGGGTAGAAGTGGTCAACGAATTTGAATACTTAGGAGTAAGGTTGAATAAAAATGGAAAGTGGGGAGCACACAGAAAAAAAAATTGAATCAAAAGGAAGGGTGACCAATGAATGGGATAAGAATATACAAATATAAGCTAGAGATGACAACCAAGTGATTAGAAAGAATGTATGAAGCACTAATTGAATCCAAAATGTTGTAAGCAGTGGAGATCTGGGGGGGGGGGGTGCAGAGGTAAACAAAACGATGGACCTAAACTACAGAAGGTTTGTAAATAGCTACTAGGCATACCATTATCAGCACGTACGAAAGTAGCTTTAGTAGAAATAGGAAAGACAAGAAGAAATGGAATAATAATGGAAAGAATAATAAAATTATGGTATAGGTGTTTGGACAAAGAAGAAGGGGAAACAATGAAATTATACATGAGACAGCAAAAAGATCAGTGAACTCAAATAGTTGGTGGGCAGAGATAGGAGGAATTAATGAAAAAATAGGAATGGGAGATACATGAAGTTTAGAGGAAAGGAATACAAGCGATGTGGGTAAATTGGTAAAATGTAGAATAGAAGATATAGAAAGACAGGAAATATGGGAAGTCTGGAAAATATGAAATCATTACAATTTTACAACCAAATAAAAAGAAATTGGGGGACGAGAAGCATATGCAGATTACTGCAATAGGCAAGAGAGAGAAGGGTTAGCTTGGATGAGAACAGGAACAATATTTCTAAGAGGGATAAGAGGTGGGGAAAAGGGAATTTGTGAATTGTGTGGGGGGAAAAGAAATCATAGAACACTATGTAACAGAATGCGAGGAGGTTGCAATGTGGAGAAAAAAGGTTTGGAAGAAAAATGGGAGAAAGTAGAGAAGAGGATAGTAGCTATAAAAAGGTTAACGGGAAGGGAGGAAAAGAAGGTAAGAAGTATTGGTGAGTTCTTGCAGAAAGTAAAACAAAAATGGGCAAGAAATGTAAAGAATTTAAGAAAGAAATATGAGGGGGAAGAACGGGACTAATTAAGTAACAAGGAGGCATGAAGTTTATGAGCTACCTGGCAGGGCAGAAGACCAGGGTGTCGTGTAAGCCAAAGTAGCAACAAGGTACAGACAAGTAAATGTAGCCAAAAGTTGTAAATTGTAAACTTTTTGAATATGCACAGTAAAATCTAATCTAAATCTATACACCTTGATGCAGTTGCATTCCATTTTCTTAATTATGTGTATTAATTGCATTGAGTATCCTATTCTTCTTAAATGTAATTTTGAGGGTTTTCGAGTATTGTTTGTACAGTGTGCTGCAGATACATACAACCCAGTTAATAGAATCGTGCTTTGTAGAGGAGTGTATTCTCATGAAAACAATGGACCGCCAACTCAGTAGACCACGTTATTTTTTACCAACCTCCCCTCCGTTCTTGTTATTTTCCTGGATGCTTTCCATTATACACATACACCTACAGTTCTGAGCACACAACACCCATGTCTGAGGCGGGACTTGAACCCGCAATTCCCTACGCCTCGAAATCCCAAAGCAAGGGAGTTTACAGAGCGGTACCAGAAGGTTCAGTTGCCACATACGACAGCAGACAAGTTTAGCCGGGAGGTTATGGTCGGTCGCTGAGAACCATAATGTTGCCGCGCTCTGGTGAATCCCAGTTGTCCAAGAGTCATTGTTTACCAGAGGCAGATACACTTGGTTCCATAGATGCCGTACCTTCTATAGGTGCGTTTTACCGACGTTCTCAGCAAGCAGCATGGAGAGGTGTGTTTGGAGCGTTGTGCTTTTGTTATTTGACCAAGCAGTAGCATAGTATTCAGCTTTTAGATGAAAATGATATTTCAATGTTTGAATTATATAAATACTCGTATATATGACACCTACCAATCATTTAAGCCAAATATTTTTCTCGATCTTTCATTTTAAAAAGCCCAGTGACACATTTAATTTATCCGTGGGTTCCGCTGACTTCGCCCAGTTCTTCGTTCTGTATATCTTTTTCCCTCGGTTTTGCATTTCTGTATACGAAATGTATTTCTTAAATTTCATTTTTATGAATATAAATTTACACAATATTCTCAAATATATTATCTGAAGTTTCAAATATGATCTGAAACATGAATTTAATACCAACAACTTAATAAACATTAAAAATTATTTCACTGCCAGTAATGAAACACTTCAACTTATTTTAATTTTACCAAATTAACAGAAAAACATCATACATCTCTAAAAATATGAATACACAATGCAGTTTTAAAGAAACTGCATTTTTTCTAATTATAAACAAAAATTAGTGTTATCTGTGAAATTACTTGAGATAAGATCTGAGTTTCCCACAGTCATTTCTTTGCTTCTTCACTTTGTTTTCACCTAAGTAGCTTAAAATTTAAAAATTGTTAGAAAATTAAGTCCCGGTGTCCTTTAATGTTGCAGATGCGATGTATGCAAATAGTGCAGAGCTGCATAGAGGAAGCATAAAATTGTGGGTATGTGAGAAGCCAATTTGTCGTTCGGAGACGCTGCTAATATGTCTATATGGAATTTAGAGCTTTACACATAAAACACGACGCCACTGCATGTGCATAAATGTAAACAGAAACACCCCCCCCTCCTTGCAATACATATTTCACCTGTGAAGCCTCTTGAATCTGCAGTGGCGGTATAAATAGAGGCGACTGTACCAATACGGTGCTATAGTCAATGGAACACTGGAACGACTAATTTTACTGGGGGCAGTGAATTATAAAGCTGATGAATTCTTTGATAAATCTCAGAAATGCACGTAATTATAGATGAGAGGAGGGCATTTTGAAACAATATTTATATTTCTAAAAATATCTGTACTAGATTTTAAGCAAAAATCGCAAATTCATCGTCAATACATACTATAACTAATAATGATCAGCTTTCACTTGTAAGAAAAAGCTCCTATTTATTTTGTTGTTTTACAAATTTTATTTAGAGAAATGTTGCAAATGGAGGTTGATATGAAATAGTGGGGTGTTACGAAATAGGTGCTTTAAAACAATGAAAAATTTATTTTATTCCATAAAGCATGAAACATGATTGGTTTAAAATAGACGAAACATCTATAAACAAATGTTTATAGGCCTAGGCCATAGATCAAGTCTAGAATAACAAAAAATATATTTTGTTGCATTTCAATGAATTTAATTTTTAAATATTGCACTTTTGATTTAAATTAGGCTATATTTCTATTTAAAGTAAGAATCTACGTTTAGCTACTAATATTATACTTAAAATTCATTTTAACTTTATTTATATTCACTGTATTTTGTAAGGTTATATGGAACATTATACTTTTACGTTATGCATTAGAAATATCCAGTATCCCATAATACCCGACACGGCATTTTGAGCAATTAACCTGTAAGGTAATGGACAAAACACTGCCAGCTAAAAATGACTACTATAAAGTAAACTACAATTCTTATAGTGTACCTTGTCTTAACATCATTGTTCAAGTCACATGCTACTGGTGGGTTAAAATGTTTGAAAATATGCCTGAGAAAACTGTGGAATATCGGAAAACACACTTTATTCTGTAGCTAGTCAAATGACAACAATAAGCTGTCAAATCTCAGTGTGGTGTATCATGGGTGTCTTCCTTGACTACTTCATGGCACTCCCACATAGAAGCAGCAAACAGAGCTGAAATCTTGGTATTCCATATTTCCCGAATTCTCTCCGCTACTGTACCAAACTTTGAGGTTTACATATTCTATTTATGCTTCGTACATTATATAATATCTGGATTAATTCAAAGGTTTTCATTGTAAGTACTTTTTGTAGCTTTAACTCTGTTAACCGGGTATATCATTTCACAAGGTTTCAGTGTCACCTGGTCTTTAAAGAATTATTATAAAAATTCTGAATCATAGCTGTAATCAAAATATTCAAGAAATTCATATCAGTTCCAAAGCACCACTGTTGTTCCGACCGCCAGTTTCATTTGATTAACTGAGGCAACTTGGGATCTGAAGTGACTACGAGCTCTTGAATCACAAAATTATAAGGTAAATGAGCTATATAAAAACTAATTTTTCTGAAATATGGATTTCTCGTGGCTTTTTAGAATCATATTTATAGTGCGTACCTTTAATTTACCGGTATCTGACGACTTGGAAAACAAGCAATCTCAAGAAAACACTCGAAACCTAAATTCAGTTCTTTAAACCTATAAAATGTCTTTCAGGAATGTATATTAAAGAAAAATTTAATTTTGTCACGAACAACACACTCCTCTGTCATTTTCCATTAAGATGTCGTTAACCATATTAGTCGTTATTTTAAAAAGTGTTATAAATAAAAATGTACATTTAATTCCATAGACAACATGATTTCGAGGGCCGCTCTGTGATATGTAATTGTACTAACGTTTACCCAATCCTTCCTACAATCTGGCAGTGTCACAGATGAATTGTGAACAATAACTTAAGTACAAGCTAATGTTATCTTAGCTGTTACAGGTTGCCTTTAAAGGACTTCAACCGAATTCATATCGAACTAAACGACGTATGTAACCCTTCCGTAGTTACGAGTGATTTTCTTCCTTCATCTGGTTTACAAGCTACACAGGCGGTATGTTATGACGAGATACGCAGTCAGTGGCCTAAATATTTAGTGTGCACTTCCAGTAGAGTGCTTGGTTAACCTGTAGCCCTTTGTATGCTTACGGCGAACCGCTTACTCCATCTGATATATTTTGTTGTCCTCTCCTGGGGCTCACGTATTCCCTGAAGAAATAATAAAACTCAACCCCGAACTGGGGGCTTTAGAATTTTTCTTTAAACACGACTGTTTCTCGATATTCCTGAGATCTTGTGTATAAAATGAACGAGCTTTTCTATAAAATGAATGCCTACAAAAAATTCAGGATTCTCGTTGAAGAACCCGGAATATACTTGTCATACCATGTAATTAATTATATAATTAATATAGAGTTTGCTTAGTATATTGTCTCGGCAACGGACATAAAAGTTTCGGCGCAAATAGATGACAGATGGATAGTGTTCCGCGGTAATAAAGAGCTTACATAAGCAGTTAAAGATAGCGCGAAATAAAGGTCTGCCAAAACAAACAAACTCGGATAAATGGAAATTTTTGGTAACGCCTTGGTTGATAGAGATTTTTCTGTTTCTTTATTGTTCCGGAAAAATCTATAATTTATCAATGAGGTATTTAAGATCGCGACGACTCGCCAAGACTCAGTCGGAGAGTCGTAAGCAGTAAACAGCTGTAGAGTTTTGTAACGAGAGCTGATGTAATCAGAACGCTGTTTGTTATTGTCATCGACCTTAGTAGACTGTGTGTATGTGACGTAATGCTGTTACGTGAGAATTGAACAGTGTATTTCTACGGAAATAAAGAACATTTGGAGTGTCTACAACTCGGACTTTTAATTCTACGAACCCACAAAGTCACAATATGAAAGAATTATAGTAACAGAAGCCGCTGATAGACTTAAAAGTTAGGATTTTATTCATATTTGGCGACTTTAGCGTTGAAACTATTGCATTGCTAATTGATAAATGTTAACTCCTTTACTATTTGGCTTTAATTGAATTGTATAGAATTTTAATGGAAAGGGAAACTTGTAAACAGTCCTTACTATGTGAGAGGGATCCATTGGTTAGCTTGTGTCTTTCAAAAGCTATTTAGCTCAATCTTTGGGTTGTGTTTCTAAATTTTGACATACATTCTTAATTTACAACACTTTTTCAGAGAGAATGAGGATTTTTTTTTATTTTTTTATTTACGTCCTCCAACGTTAAGTCATATCAGACGATGAATGGAACGGGTGAAATGATGCTCAAACGAGCCCAGGGTCCATAGAGCTTAGAGTTATCCGACATTCGTCTTTCAGGATAAGGAAACCCCCCGGGAAAACCTTATCCAGATAACTCACCCTGACCGAGATTCGAACTCGGGACCTCTTGAACGTGAGGCAGACGTATTACCACCACGCTACCGAGGCGGGCGAGGATGAGGAATGATACTGACGGAAAAAAATTTCATTATCCAGCACAGAATCAAACACGTACCTGTAATTTGGAGGTCAACATGCTAACCGCTAGACCAGTCAGAGCTACATTTTTACTAGGAAATGAAAAGAAAACAGGAAGAAACATTGAAATGAGGCAGAATATATAGTAGCCAAGACAGAGATAACATAGCACGCATGTATAGTGCAGATTACTTCGGCGGATATTACTGATATCTTTGGCTTTCATTTTGCAGAAACATTCGTGTTTCGATGCCGCAACATGCAGCAGGTCAAAATGAAAGCGGCGCAGCATCTATCCTTGTTAGCCATCTGAAATCAATGGACAGAGCTCTCGTCCGCCCACAAACTGTGTACGCGCCACTAATGAACAGCTCTGCAATGAAAAAACGACGTGCGTTAAGAGGTATCGATGACCAGTGATGTTCAACCATATGAACTGCAGTTAAAACTTTTCAGTGATATGCAATAGGAATATATTCACTTTGTGTGATTTACTAAGACCTCACCTCACCTCCTTCATCAAGAGAGACCAGCTGTTGCTAACTAAAAATGTGGAATGTACTAGTAATATACTTGAAATAATTTAAGACACGAAGGGAAGCGTGGTTGGAATTTCTCTTTGTGAACAGTGTATAAAGTAGCAGTAGTAGTAATTCAGTTGTAGTAGTGTTTATTATGCACTTATGGCAGACGCAAAATTTAATGGCGGTTAGCAGGAGTTGTTGGTCAACACATCATCCAATCAACTGCTGGCCGCGCCTTGCGGTGTCATATAGTTCAACAAACTGTGAAGTCACGCTGTAAAGCCGGTGACTCAATATCATTTGCGCCCACAAAATTTATTTTCGCAACAGGAAAGAGAGTAACTTGATCATGAAGAGCATTTTATTTTAAGCGACCAGACTAAAAACCAATTTCCTATGTTAACTGATTGGAGAGATATAAATGTACATTGAATTAGTATTTTAACAGGGGTTCTGTTAACATGCTTTCATCATATTTTCCAAATCTTTTCGTTATGTACCTACTGTTTTGTTTATTGTGTCAGCTTGTGACTCAGCAAAGATAACAGAATCACATGGCTAGGATAAGCAACTGAAGGTTTCAAACTATTATAGCTGCAGTTCGGATTTCTGCTTTCGTGTTAACGGTGGTAATTTCGATTCCCGTAATTCAATTATACTGACTGTGGGGGATTTTTTGTGTGTTTAACATTCCTTGCTGGATTAGTCAAAATGTCATATGGTGAACAATATGAAAGCAATAAAATTGAACCAGTGATATATAAACTGGAAGTGTTGTGTCACCAAAGCAGCAGTATAATTTACAGTGTATATTGTTTCTTTAAAGCGGAAGGGAATACTGCAGCCAATTATCATCAACCTAGAGGAAGACAGCGATGATTCAGACGTGTCAGAAGCGAGGATGAAGATGAATGCAAAGATGACGAGGCAGATACAACAGCTTTTCCAAAAGAAATTTTCTGCTTGGCCTGTGTACATTGTTGTTACCATTATAAGGTAACAAAGATTGTTACATTAGCATGCACGCCAAGTTTGTTTCCTTGACAGCTACAGTAATACCCTATAAAGTGTTTTCATTTCGTCTTGTTACTGCATATAGCCTCTCTCCGCCTTTTCACATATGGCTACGTCGCACTTCGCTGCTAGTGGTCAACGTTCAGACGCCATTCAATTTTGCGTCAATTTTACATTAATCGCTTACCACAGTCTCATGAGTCAAAAGACCGTACGAAAAGCACTTTATTTGGTAATCCAAGTAAGAACAACGAAAAATAACTCCAAATGTAAAACGCATATGTATAAATAGGGATAAAATATGTTTAGTTACTATTTACACAAAATCATTATTTTCTGGTGCGTTTACTTCGATTGCGTATGTAAGCTTGGGCAGTTGTACTAATTAGAAGCACCAACATACTTTCCTCCATGTTTTGGAAACCAAAAATATTTCCCATAAAATTATTTCCAGGCATACTCAACCTCCAAGCATATTGCCAAAATATGGCCCAACCTTCCGGTTCATCGCATAACGCAAATCATTCTGCAATCGACGTCAAAATAATATGAGCTTCTCTCCCTTCCAATGTAAACAGTGTTATTTCCGTCCTCTGTTTCATGCGCAATTACAAAATGTTTCCTTATCCCTAACTAGCCTTTATTTCATTTTTAGCTTCAATTATATCCTCATTGAGACTTTACCATTTGCCTATAATCAATAAAAATGATCATAATTTTTCACGGTCATAATTTTCGCCCTAAAATTTAATCTTATTATATTCTGTTAGCTTAAAAGTGAAACAAACACGCCATAGTAGGTTCATTGTTGGTACTCCTGGTTCCCGCCTGTGAGAACCAGGCAAGTTTAGGCATGTTCAGTAACGCCTACTGCTGCAATGGAGGTAGCATGCAGTTTAAGTTGATGTTAGAGGAAGATCCTGAGTTTATTTCAAACGTAATCACTGCTGATGAAACTTGGCTACATCATTTTGATCCTGAGAGCAAACAGCTAAAGCTCAGTGTGGAAATTTCCTTCATCACCAACTCCCCGAAAATCAAAAGTGGTTGCTTCAGCTGGGAAAGTTATGGTTATCTCATTCTTTGATATTCATGGAATGGTTTATCGGCATGTTGTACGTGCACACACATCAGTAACTGGACAATACTACAGGGATGTCCTGTAAAGATTGCAAGTCCATATCGGGCGCCAAAAACCACATTTCCATGAAGCAGGCTAGATGCTGCACCACGATAATGCGTGGCCGCATATTGCCAATGTTGTTGCTGAATATCATGCAAAAATCAACCTGAAGTGTATCCCTCACCCTCCCTATTGTCCGGATTTAGCCCAATGTGACTTTCTTCTATTCCCTAACTTGAAGAAACGGCTTCGTGGGAGGCATTATCCATCATCAGAAGCAGTGGTGAAGGCTGCGGAGGCGATTTTGAAGGATCTCTCAAACATTGTTCCCAGTATGTCTTTGAAGACGGGCAGAAACGCTTGGGATAAGTGCATCGCATTCTGGGGAGAATATTTTGAGAAGGACCATCAAAATTATGAGGATGAGTGAAGGTATGTTGTCAAAAATAATTGTGATCATTCTTTATTGAACAGCCCTCGTATATGACATATCACGATTTAGCTCACCTTTACGAGAGCTAAATCGTTTAGTTTATATTACATTTCTTGCTAAATTGTCAAGTTTTGGAATGAATGAATTCCTGTATGTCCTTAAGTAGAACATAGGGTCTTCTGAACCGCGCAACCTCGAGGCCCATGGGCAACCGGTTGAGGATCAGAGCTTTCTTGATCAGAGATTCCGGGATGAGTGATCAGCCCAAAGCCGAAAGCTCAGGAATATTATTTTTGTAATTAGCTACATTTCCCATGTCACTAAACAGTTGTCACTAATAAATGGTAAAGGTATTATTATATCTATTTCATTAAATTAAAGACTTCAGGTTAATAAATGATATACTTTTATTTATATGTAATTAATTCGTCTGTGAATAAGCGGAATTATTTATACTTGATGTTAATAAATAGGAATCTCAGAGCAGTGAGTAATAAATTAGTTGAGAATAATAATTCAGAATTACTATGTAAGTTAAAACACAAAACGTTTTCTTTTGTACCTCTAAGCAAGAAATACAAGTACTTCTAAGAGTGCAGACAGAAAAACGTATTATTTGCTATTACCCTCAAGCACCGGTTTTTAGAACAACGAACAACTCCAGAGAGGCAAGGGCTACAAAGAAGCACAGCATATAGGAAATTCTACGGTAATTCACCTATCAGAACCGTAAGCGAGGTACAACGAACGAACAAAGGAAATCTGCAAACAACAAAGCCGATGGCCATCAAGCACGGCGAGAGGAAAGGGAGAGAGAGAGAGGGAGACACGCCGCAGAATACGGGAGAAAAGCTGAGAGTTGGGCATCTGTGTCAACTGTAGCAAAGATGCCGCCATGACGTCATAACACATCTCCAAGCACGCCCGCCCAAGTACAAACAGAACTCTCTAGGCTGAAGAGAGAGAGAAAGCGCTAAAAGAGCCTCGGAGCTAGCTACGGCTTCACCGGAAGTAGCACATGTGTACATACACAAGCGTGCTATCACGTAAATTAAAATTACCGAGAGTGCACTGTCATCCATGCACAAGCAAAAGCGATAAAGCACACTTGAATGTGTTTACACAGGACTGTGTAATGTTTTACAGAGATTCATTTCCCAAGGTAATACTCAGAAGTAACCTGTTCATGCTATTACAATTATTTTCGCTTCTACTTTATGGAGAGTGGAGGAAGTATTACATTCTACTCATAAATTTAATAGCCAGATTCCATCGGAAATATTACTGAATAAAAAAATCTTTAGAAACATCTGAAAATTCTTCTAGGTTACGGTAAGAATAGCGTCATACTTTGCCCATCTCTGTAACGTAGATGGTAGCGTCCTGTCTTACGTTCAAGAGGATCCGAGGTCGACTTAGGTCAGGGTGAGTTATCTACATGAGCTTTTCTTTTTTTTCCAAAGTTTTCCCTTCTGCTGAAAGATGCATATCAGGTAACTAAGATCTATGGACCCTGAGGACATTTGAACTTCCTTTGCCCATTTCATTCATCACCCGATATGACTTAGCGTTGGTGGATGTAAATCTTAAAAACAAAAAACAAAACAAACAAAAAAAACCGAAAAAGATCATAATAGACATAGTAGACATGCGATAGTCGGAATCTACGTTCTCTGAGAACCTCTTCTAATGACTATTTCGAAATAAAGATAAGTATTTTAAATTATAATCCTCTCTATTAGGTCCAATTTATTGACTGGATATAGCTTTCGCTTGCTCTATGATGTTTGTAACACTTAAGACTTCAAGGTAACTTATACAACAAAATCCCTCCACATCTAAAATATTGCTGAAAATAAATGGGTGTACGTCTACTTCCCGACAATCCTGTACATTTGCTTACATTGTCCTATATGTACACATAGAGAGTGTCTGTAAAGTCACTATCCATTTCAATGAAAATGCAATATTTTGTTTCTTTTCTTTTCAGATACTGGTATCTTAGTGCAAGATGTTTAGCATAGAAGAACGGGTTGCCATTGTTTGTGCACGGGTACGCGGATTGTCATATGAAGACGCCAGAGCGGATTTTACCCGTAAATTTCACAAACCAGCCCCATCAAGGGCACACATTCGTCTGCTTGTGAACAAGTTTAAGTGTACCGGTGGTGTGTGTGATGAGACACGTCCTGGACGACCACACGTCCTGGCAGAAACAGTGCAGCAGGTTCAAATTGCGAGTGATAGGAGTCCGAAGGCATCAATTCGACGCCTCAGTAGGGAATTGAACGTCCCTCGCAAAACAGTATGGAAAATTCTACGTTTCACTCTACGAAAACGTCCGTATCACATTCGAGCTCTGCAACATCTTGAGGAGAAGGATTTCGGCTGTCGTCGGGCAATGTGTTATGACCTCCTGGAATGTGTAGAGAATGAGATTTTAATGGACAACATTTTATTCTACGATGAAGCCACTTTTCCATGTTTGTGCGAAAGTACACAGACACAACAGCCGAATATGGGCATATGAAGAACCACATGAGGTATCGGTGTGGGAACGCGATACACCGAAGGTCAATGTTAGGTTGGGTATGACAAACGCAAAACTGTATGGCCCATTTTTCTTTGCCGAAAGGTAATAACAAGTAACACCTACCTCAACATGTTAGAACTTTTTCTTGAACTGTAGCTTCAAGTGGGTGGCATACTGGATACAGTTGTGTTTAGCAAGATGGTGCACCTCCACATTTTACAAACATCGTCCGTGAATACCTGAACAGAACCTTTCCAGGGAGATGGATAGGCAGAGGTTCACCTCGGCTGTGGGCTTCCCGTTCACCGGACCTTACTCCTTTAGACTTTTTTGAATGGGGGTACATCAAATCTAAAGTGTACACTAGCAAAGTAAATGGTCTGCCTGAGTTACGGAATTGTATCAGGGAAGGAGCAGGTCAAACTACGGTTGACATGTTACAGTCTAGATTTCGTTCCACTACTGAAAGATGGCGTATGTGTTTTGAGCTAGATGGAGGTCATGTAGAAGGGCACTAGAATATGTTTAACACTTCAAAATAATATTGATTTTTCAATCACTGTCTTCCTTCATTGAAATGGATAGTGACTATAGAGACACCCTGTAATTGTAAATAATATCTAACCTAGTCTGTCCATATCACTATTCAAAGTTTCTCAACCTTAAAATATCAACTCGCTGTCGACGGGCCCTAAAACAACACACACTCACTCATTTAGAAACTAGTCTGGTCAGACTTCGTAAGTAATAATTACACAAGTAATGATTAATTTTCAAGCATTATCAGATACCATCATCCGTTATCGGCCAGCAGTACAACAAACAGTCACAAAATGTACAACAAGCAGTACGTTCTAGCCAACAGAATCAACGTAAAGCTTTGGAAACAAGTTTCCGAGGCTGCACACCGCAGAGAATGAAAGCCAAGTAGAACAATGCGGTAAAATAGGGCACTTTGAAATATAAAAGGGTAATATCTCTATTCTTATTTTGGTATAAATGTGTCATTGCTAGGAATTAATGTTTTAAGCACACAAGCAATAATGTTTTCAAATCAGTCATAGTAAATTGTAAGTTCTCCGCAGAAGAAAGAAAAAGTAAGAACTGAACTCAAATATTTCAACCTAAGTATATTGGATTCAAATACCTGTAAATATTTTGAATGGTAAGCTTATAACGTAGATATTTGAAGAAATGCTTTAGTGCGGATGAGAATTTCAAATAAAATTGTCTCGAAGCCGTTATTATATACCAGCTAATTTTGAACACTGTATCGAATTGTTAAATTGTTTATTTACTGATAACATTAGCTTAGAGATGGCTTTACTTTGTTTGGGATTGGGATTTCATTACGGAGGAGATTGGGTACGTAGGCCACCATGCTGGGCCCATTGTTCCTATACTCCCAAGTGCCCCCCGGGAGGAAGGATGAGGCGAAGGAGACAGAGGGCGTCTGACCCAAAGAGCCACGACGGTACAGAGGGCATGGTCCTTACAGTTTACTTGGATAGAGACCTCTCCCGACAGGCCAGGACAACGAATTCGCTCCCCTACAGCGGGACGGCAATGTGCCCAGCAGCTGAGCCCTAATGGTCCCAAGGCAGGCGATCCGAGCCCCAGAGGTCCCTGGCTGCTGTGTTCAAATATGATTCTTTAAAACGTCATTTAATTTTTTAAATGTACATTTTAACTTTTCCAGACCGTTAAACATAACCAGCAATGACAAACTTACGTATAATAAAATACCATCTGTAGATCACTACTCAATCCAGTTCACGCTAGACTTTTAAATGAACACCATTAATAGACCTGGCCATTTATTGTGCATTACAACACCGCCACATAGCAACAGCTTATCTGTACATGAGGTATACCTAAATGTCACGTAGTTGCGGAGTACAGGTAAGCACATAGTGTAGTGGACATGCCCCTTGATACAGACATTATGGATTCAATAAGTTAAGAGTCATCATAGAGCAGATATGAACATTTGATATATTCGTTAAATGTGAAACAGGATGTTGGTTTAGTAGTTCACTATTAGGGAAGGCATCTTTGCTGGCGGTCCAGATGGTTGGCATTTGTGAAGGAGGCGAGCACGTTTCTTACTGGCTGGTCGCCCAACGGAAACAAAAGTAACAAAAGACCACATTTTAGGGTAATTCTGGTGTGTCAATAACACATTTTCTTGAGAGGAATCTCGGGCATAGCTTCGATGGTCGTCGAGGAAGAAAGACATGATTAGAGGGAGTGTATTTTCTCGCCGAAAATAATGCACTACGTGTGATCGGGTAATATACATTTCACATACGTAACTCCATATATTAATATAGATTAGTATACATTTGTCGGCAACTTACATGAATATCTTATAAAAGAAGCCATTATTAATCAAGTCTGAAACTTGGATTCCGTGTCATCACACACTGCTACAAATTTGCGTTGCGGAAATAGTGGTAACACCCTAATAGATACATCGAAATATGTATAATTTTGCTACGGAGATTCAAATTCTTCAAAGTCTTCACTGTCACGCATTTGTGAAGTGATACAGTACTCATATTAGAGGACTATGTCCGAACCACATGTCATACAAGTATGTGAACATATCACAGAGTACATTTTGCAATAATCTTACGTTCAGGGCTCAATTTACGAATAGAAGCAAACTCTACAGAATCATTTTGAATTTGTGAGTCTTAAAAATAATTTAAGTATATGCAACTGCATCAGAGATCTATAAACAAAAAACCATGGGCTGGTGCTGAAAATGGGCGATCAATTTTATGGTTTAGGTTATAACTCAGAAAAAACTTCTTATAAGCTGTTTAAGCAGTATTGTAATAACAAATGCTGACAATATTGTGCTTAAAACCACATGACATAATCGACAAATCATCGATGAAGACCTTCAGCTCAAGATTTTCAAAAGGCAAACTTGTATATTAACAGTCAAGCAATCAGTGTAAGAGGTTTCAAATAGCTGCTCTTCCAAAAGTTTACTATCTGTATTATGGTTAAATTCTGGAGCACTCCATTAATGTGCTTTAATAGCAACAAAGCGATAAAAAGATGGCACAAAATAAAATGAGTCGTTTACGAGATATCTGCGAGCGAGTTACGAGCGATTTGAAAGTCTGGGCTACAACAAAAACTTGTAACCCATTTCGTGAAATAAATAAAAATCCGTTACGAATTAAACGCAGTTTTTATCCGTCCATGTTCTATGAATGTCGCCTGCAGCATTTCAAGCTATAAATTAAGTATAAGAAAGCATAAATTTCGTATATACAGAGCCTTTTTATGCATTTCCTTAACATTCTGTATCCCTGCAGAGCACTTTGAATGGTGAATTTCGTGATGGCATTCGGGAGAATTTGGGTTCGATTTCCGTCGACCTGCTACTTATACCTTGACTTTTCCATTGCTTTTCCTAGTTGGTATGAAAACATTGGGGCAGTTTCTCATCTATATTTATTTACTTTCTATAATTTCCCCTTCATTCTATTTCATATCTATTTACAGATATTCTTTTAGGATTTGTGGTGCATGACTAGTGGACAGCTATCACGATACTAAGCTAAAAGTAAGGAGTACTCCACGTAGACATTAGAGGGCTGCATGTTTGACGGGTCCTTCATGCCCCCCTCTAGGCAGAACCATCATTTCCCATAGTGAGAGGTCTGGTAGTTCTGACTTTACTTGAAGTACGCCAGGTGGAACTTTTGAACTCTCCGTGGTGAAGTTATTCGACTGGGTTGGTCTCATCAGATCAGTAGTTTCGGATACCCAGGTTATTATGAACCTAGATGAGACGCCCCGAGTATCTCCGATGCTATTCGGATAGCTATAACTGATATGCTACAAACTGGAGACTCGACTGAGTTATCGGTAGTCTTCCCATTAAGGCGTGTAAGTGACGTAACCACTTCTATCCTGAGATTACTTCTTTAGGCAATATCCTAATGAAAATACCAAGAAGAATCAGATCAGGCCTTTCACAGTCCTATGTGTGTACGAGGGAGTACCCAAAAGAAACCACTGCCACTCGTAGACGTAGTGCAGGGTTCTCACGCCAGATGGCGTTATTAGAAACCTTCATGAAACAGCTGTGTAGACGGCGTCAGTGTAGAGCTGAACGTGCAAGTGTGGTATTGTGTTTCTCTGACTGTTGGCGGGTTACCTCTGTGAAGTCGTTATGGCAACTTTAAAAGAACAAAGAGTGTGTGTGAAATTTTGTTTCCTGCTTAAAAAACTGCAACGGAGACAAACCAAATGCATCAGAAAACTTTCCAGGAGGACGCTAGGAGCCACACACAGGTTTTCGAGCGGTTTGGGTGCTTTAAACGTGGTGAGATATCCAAGCTCGTTCTGGACGCCCTTCAACATCGCGAAATGAGAACATCAAAAAGGTCCGCCAAAATATCAACAAGGATCGTCGTCAAACGATCGACCAAATTTCAGCAGCGACAGGAATCAGTTGGAGCTCGTGCCAGTGGATTTTGAGGGAGCATTTCCACATGGGACGTGTTGCTGCTAAATTTGGTCCGCGACTTCTCACACAGGAGCAACAAACCATCCGCATGAATGTGTGTCAGGACTTGAAAACAGAGATTACACGTGATCCAAACTTCTTGAACAAAATCATTACAGGAGTTGAGGGTTGGTGTTACGGGTATGACCCAGAAACCAAGCAAGCGTCAAGTCAGTGGAGGACTCCCAACTCTCCCAGACCAAAAATAGCAAGGCAAGTGAGGTCACATGTGAAGACAATTATCATTGTCTTTTTTGATGTTCGTGGAATTTTGCATCTGGAATTCGTACCTCCTGGCCAGACTATTAACCAGCACTTTTACTTGGATGTTTTAAGGCATCTGCGAGAGGATGTGAGGAGGAAACGCCCGGAACTTTGGCGATCAGGTGAGTGGTTTCTGCATCACGACAATGCTCCGGCACACACGCCCTTACGAGTGACCCACTATTTGGCATCTCAGAGGTGATCTGTCGTTCCCCACGGTCCGTATTCGCCGGACCTAGCCCCGTGCGACTTTTTCCTATTTCTACGAATGAAAAAAAGACGCTAAAGGAGGAGCGTTATGACGATGTTGAGGCGGTAAAAACAGCTTCGTAAAGGGCACTGGACATTATCAAACTTGAAGAGTTCCAAACATGCTTCCAAAAGTGGGAGAAGAAACTTGACAAGTTCATCGCATGTAATGAAGCATATTTTGAAGTTGACTGAAGTAATTTTGTAAAAAGGTTCATCAATAAAGTTTTGATGACAACAATCCAGTTTCTTTTGGGTCCACCCCTCGTACATACATCAGTGGAACGTGACGGTCTTTCGCCGTGAAACCGCGGCCTGTGACACCTTGTGGTTTCTTCACTTTATCTCCTCCTGAGAGATGACTGTTGTATAATCTGTAGCGTTTTGAATTAGTAGCCTTGGAATCCTGAGGCGGTTAGCGAGAATTATTGCTCAACGCTGATAAAATAACGATGACAATAACAATTCGAAAAAATTAGTTCCCAGTTCATGGATTATTCAGCATAAATTGTTGAATTCCTTATGGTTGGTAATGATTTATATTCCTGTAGCACTGCGCGGAATAAATATGCTAATATAAAAGAGCTTCCAATCTACCGAGGTAGTTTTGGTCTTGATTCAATTCGATTGCACATACTACAGACCGAAAAGTGTATGTGGTGAAAGACTAGTTCAACCGTTAGTTTTTGATTGGTGTAATACCTTTAGCTAAAGAAAAAAGTCCACAAGATAATCCTAAGCCGAATGGGATCTGTCATCTTAATACATCGCTGAAAATTGCCTTGTCACATCGGTGAGTTTGAAAAGTTAATCTCTTCCTCTCTTTTTATGGAACAACTTTTGCAATCTGAAGTCAAGTGTAAATGAAGTGCAACGAAGCCTTAAAATATTCAGTATTTGAAATGCATGCTAATGTGGGAAGGAATTATCTTAGAGACATACCGATTTTATTTAAAAGACACACCAAACGTTACTATTCTTTATGCATGAGGCCATTGTAAAATTCATGCAGTTATCATTTTAACGTGGTAAAAGTAAAAATGATGTCCATTTATATACCGTGTCAATTTTAATTACAATTAAATGAACATATTCTATAAGTCGTATAAAGTGCAAACTTCACAATTTAGTTCATGTAAAACGTTAATAAAGTTGAGTTCCTCTTACATTACTGTCTCCAAATATTAATGCATTTTCCATTTCTTATTTAGTTTTAAATTCCAAACGAAATGGTTACGCAATAAAATGCGAGGAATGCTTTCGAAAGATTCTTGCTCGTTTCTGGGACCGACCGCTTTCTCCCAGTGAGGCAAATGCTGAGGTGATTTTTTTTCTATCTCGAATTTTCTTCTATTATATCGCTTTCGCTTTCTGTTTCAGTAGGTTTAAGTTGTGCAGTATCGAAGTTTGCTTTTTATTCTGTTATTAGCTTAATTACTTTATTTTACTTTTAATGTGCCCGAAGAAAGGTTTGTGTGTATGTATTTTATAAAATTGAAGTGAATAAATGGAATTGACGACCAAGTTTAGGAAACTAATTACCGGGGCGGAGTATTCAGTAATATATTTACTTATTTCCGCAGTGATGGAGAGATAGGGTTAGGTGTTTTTCGTCCCTGCCCAGATGATTGTCTTTTGTTAACTGTCTCAAGTAAGCCAACCATCGTAGCCATGGTCGTTAGAGCGTTTGTCTCTAGCGTTCCGCCGCGTAGAGGGTCGCGGTTTCGAGTCCCGCCTTGGGCATGGGTGTTTCTGTGTATCGTGTATATGCGTGAAACAAAAAGAAAATAGATAGTAAAATAAATAGAAAACATAAAAAGCGGTTAAATAAGGAAATTATATATATATATATATATATATATATTGTGACGCAGAAGGCGAACTCGCGTTGCCGATCGATAATGCGGACCGGCGGTGGCGGGGGTGACGCGAGGGGTGGCACCTCCTCCTACCGCGCGAAGGTGCTCGAAGGCTCCAGAATGATTTCCCCCTCCATAATGGAAGAATCCAGAGGTTTCGGGGCGATCGATACAAGCGAGGCGACGGTTAGTGGAGTGGAGGACGTCGCGGTGTGCGGACGTGTAGTTAGTTGAGTGAGTGACCGTGAGCCGGGCGGACGTGTAGTTGAGTTGAGCGGACGTGTAAAGACGAACTGGCAAGGTTGAAGTGTGTAAATTAAATTGTAATTGTGTGCATTACGTAATTTTGTGTAATTGGCAAGTGTTCAACTGTAAGTCGGTGGAAATAAAGAACATTGTTGAGTTTGTGTAATTGGACTTTTCATTTCACGAGCCCACAAAGTCACAATATATATATATATATATATATATATATATATATATATATATATATATATATATATATATGAAATTTAAGTAAAAAGGAAGTGAGGCAAGAGCTCTGTTTTGTTTCGCCAAAAGGCCTTCTCTGAGCAACCCCCATTGTAGCTGGGTAATCAAAGCTTTGAATCGTTAGGAAACACTGCGCGTTCTCTGTTGACCGGGTGTCGATCTTTGTATGCCTCCTATAGCACTATGTGTTTCCCTCAACTCATCCGTTCCTCTTGGGAGAAGCAAACATGTAAAATTCGCGCTGGGTCAAGGTGCAAGGTTTTGCCCCTTCTCAGGCCATAGTTATATTCAGAGCCTACTTTCAAGGTAGATGAATGATGAAGGCAAATATATTAAGTAAATAGAGGATGTACTTCATTTCAAAAGTTGACATCGGAAGAATATGTGTTATATGGTTATGAGGAAGCAGAGGATACTTTTTGAAATTAAGCTCAAATTAACCTATTATGCTTCTACAAATCTGCGGTAGGAAGGGGTCAAGTGAAGGGCCAGAAGATGACTAGTTCCGGGATGGCAGCCTCGAACACTCAGGCACACGAATACACTCCCTAACGTGTTCATATTTTACATCCTTTCCCTAGCAGGAAACCTGCAAGCCTACCTCTACTCATGAAAAGATCTCTCTGAGGCTGTCAGAGCACAAAATAACCTGCGCTGCTATATGACCCGTCTGCTATCAATTCACCTTACTTAGCATGGTAAGGAAATTAAATAACACGAAAAGGGAACACAAAAATTGGCAGCAGTGTATAACCCAGTCTAGCATCTGGAAAAACCGCGGAAAAACCAGGATCAGATTGACTAGTCCAACGGGAATCGAACCCAGCGGCTCCCGAATGTCATTCTCTAAAATTTATAAATTTCCTTAGACCTTGACAAAACTTGATATTGCTTTCTTGATGTTACTACAGCAGTATTCACACATTTAGTCACAGATGTATGGTTTTATTTTTACAAATTTCTGTAGCAGTACTAATCCGATTATTACTGTTTTATTTAACAAAATGACTGTAGTAGTTTAGGAATGGCAAAAAAACGAAAGGAAAATCAAGTCCCGGCATCTTAGATATTATAATATTAATAGGAGGTTTTTTTATGAGCTGCCATTTTGAAGAACTAATTTACATCGGTTTTATGACAGTTTATGTATATACAGGATGTTTCAAGAGAAACGAACCAAGATGTGAACGTTGTCTATAAAGATACATAAACAAAACGCCTTCATGATTAGTGTCAATAGAGATGGCGATGCCATATGAGAAGGCGAATAACGCTATACTAACTGTTGGATGATTAAGGAAGTCAAAGCCTTTAAAATCATCTAAAGTCATTCATGGAAATACGTGCCCTGAATACTCAAACGCAAATATATAACGATGTCACAATGTATGGGTATGAACGTTATCTACTTTCCCATTAGGGTGAACTACATACAGCGATTTATACATTGGAAACAACTTAAAGCAAGCTACCCTGACTTAGCACCTATGCTTCCATCTGCTTTTACAACTTTAGAAGTTCTTGGTGGTAAGTGGTAAAGAAAAATATTTGAGTGAAAATATTACTTATTTTTATTACAGAAAAGTTCCGCGACATTTACATGATTGATACTGCATTACTTATGTGTATACAAAATGAAACTGTATGTAGAAGTGCACAGATTATGATAATAACTACCGATAGGAACATGTTTGATAAAAATATCGTGCATTTTTATAGTACAAAATTGATATTCCAGTATTTTAAAAGACGGGTTATTTTGCGTTTAAGTTTGATTTTGTTCAATTTCATCAAAGTTAAGGAGAAAAACAATGACATGGATGGTAACAACTAATGAACAGTAGAACTATTTTAATACCTTTAATAAGTCTCGGAATACTCATTTTCTAAGCCACATAGATCTATTCTAGCCAATGCCCTCAACATGACGTGACGGAATTACAGAGCAGTATACAAGTCCATAACGCTTCCTATTTCGAAGACTTCACTTACTATTTAAGCTACCCAGATATTACATGGACAACCCCTGCAAACAGACAATCCTCTAGTGTCCAATAGCAAGCTTCTGCGCCATCATCTCAGGCCGTGCGACCTGAAATCACATCTGAAACATGAAAAGGAAGTGTAATGCAAGGGAAATGAGGTAAATAAAATTTTCATAGGAGAAAAACTATCACAACATTCACCTACGAATCAGGGCGAAACTACATAATTAGGGGAGATAGACGGGACTTGACCTCTGAACTTCCCAAATGTGAGCCTCATATACCAGCCCACCGGCTCAGTAACGCTTACTATAACCTCGATTAGATCTTACTGGGCTTGGCTTCATTACACTTCTAGGGAAGAAACCGTATTATCTCCCTTGTAATATCGTAAACAAAGGGGGTGTTTGTTGTAATTATTTTTTGTCATCTGATAAAATCCCACTACGCTACACTTAAACGAAATAGCTGGTACTGTATCATAAATTTCACTTCCCAGACTGCAATCTAATCCATGAAATACAACTGTTAGTTGGAAGTTGTATGCCTGTTGTGTTTCCACACGGTATTCCACAAAATGCATGTTTTTTAAAAAACACTACAAGCTAGCCTTCTGCTCTCTTTGGGCAAACCTACATGGAATACTGTAAATTATTATCCTACGTTGTAGCAACATAAAAGTGCGCATATAAGCTAAAAATATGAGCAAAGCGTGCATTTGTTTCAATTATTTACTTAGACCATTCCCTAGTAGTGTTTGGTTGACAAAATATTTATTACTACAAGCAATTTGTTTAATTTCAACATGAAACTAACCTCGACAATTTTCACAACTTTTTTTAATAGGGCTGTATCAGGCGGAAGAGAAACAAAATTTCAGCAGTGTCTTTAAGGGCAGACTGCACAAATGTGCAATTTATGTGTAAATCTTGAGCTGAGTTCTCTCGGATGCTGCGTGAAGTCGACTTCCCTTAGAATTCGACTGAACATTTTTTAAAATACTCTATTAAATACTGAAACGTGATCACCACTAAGATCAGTTTCACTAACACGTGATTATTTCGGATGATAAAACATGGAGCGTGGCTATGCTGTATTATCTCAACTTTATTGAAATTTAGTTCTACATATCTTTACTTTCTCTATCATTTAAATAAGGCAAATGTTCCCCGTAAATGTAAATCTACTGTGGGGATTCAACACGAAATCAGATGTCTATTGCACTTATGCCTTAAGTGAGGCATCCCGGGAGAAAGGACGAGGTGAGAGGAGACGGAGTATGGCCGTCCCATGAGTCACAACGGTGCAGAGGGCACGGTTGCTACAATTGATCTGTAGCAAACTCCCCGGCAGGCCAGTACAACCGGTATCGCAGCCTTGAAATGACCAGTAGGTCTGCCCGGACTCCGGAGTCCATTCAACCGGAAGGTGTTTACCAGGAGCCTATCATCCTACCATGCAGCGCCGAGACACCCGCCGACACCTCTGCCCTGAAAGTGACCACCAGATGAAAGATGATATGAAATGATAATAGAGATGAAATGTAATAACATGAAATTTGAGGGATGTAATTCTCATGGCGATCCGGGAAATCTCCCGAAAAGAAACCATGGGACAGGTAGGCCGGTCACGAAAATCGAATCCGGTCCTCATGAATACGAGCTACATACAAAGCTGCCTCAGCCATCCTGCTTCATCATATTTTACCAGAAATACACAAGTATTAAAAATAGTTTAGTATCTTTCAAGCACACCACCTACAGGTTTACAAAACTGCCTTCAACCATAGACAGCCAATGAATGTTTAAAAGAAACTTGTTTTTTATTTTCTGAAAAACGACATTGATGAGCTTGAATAAAGTATTATATCTTTAAGATATTTCTATGAAAATTGAACGTATATTTAATTTTTTCGTAAATTCTGAGAAGTTCTCTTAATTTATATAAAATTTTCATGCTTCTGTCTTATTTGTAATCGTAAGAGCTAGACACCAAGTTATACCTATGCAAAAATTCATATCTCGTAGATTTATGTCAAAACTTTGCGACATAGCAATTCATTCTGCTATTGTTTTGAATTTTAAAGTACTAGACGTATACATTAACCTTCTTTTGTTTATTGTGGTCATGCAAAAGGATGAATTTATTCGCCAGCAATCCTACATTATCCCAAACTCCGTGTATGTCTTCAAAGAAATATGTGGTGAACTTGCAATTCCGTATCTACTAATATGAAATACATATAACAAACCTTTGAAGTTACAGTGTTTATAAGGCAGTCATATGAAATTAGCGCCTCAAAATTATTTACTGTTTTGTTTTGTAATAAATAATTTATTGCTTTCTATTAATTTGCTATCTTACCTTGCACTTTTGCTTCAAACGCTAAACATTGAACAGGAAAACAGTGCTATTATGAAAAATTGGACGTGTAACACTAACACTTTTCCCTTCTGACTCTTGTTTAACTTGTTATTTCTTACAAACGCTTATTCTACTATTTAATTCACGCTAATTGTCACAACACTAACCGATAGATACGAGGGCTATCCAGAAAGTAGATTACGTTTTCGTCTGTTTCCGCTAGGGACGGGGCTAGCGCGGCCATCTTGGGGTCAGAGCGTTGCGCAGCTCAGTCGGCATCTAGCCGTGCTAGTGAGAGGTTCGTGCTGTGCTCCGTTCAGATACTGTGGCGGTTTGAAATGTCTGCGTTAATTGAAAATCCCGCGAGCTGCGAGGTGCGTGCAGTAATAAGGTTTCTGACTGCAAAAAACTGTAAACCGATAGAAATCTATCGGCAGCTTTGTGAAGTGTATGGGGACAACATTATCACTGAAGGTGGAGTGCGTCAGTGGGTCATCAGATTTAAAAATGGCCGAACCAATGTTCACGACGAAGATCGAAGTGGGAGACCCAGCATAGTGACTGCCGAACTTGTCGAAAAAGTCGATGCTAAAGTCCGTGAAAATCGAAGGTTCACAATAACGGAACTTTCTTTGAGTTTTCCACAAATTTCGCGAAGTTTGTTGCACGAAATCATCAGCGAAAAGCTTGGTTACCACAAGTTTTGTGCAAGATGGATTCCAAAAATCTTGACAGAGGACCACAAAAATCAGCGAATGGCTGCAGCGTTGAACTTTTTGGACGTTTACCATAAGGATGGTGACTCTTTACTCGATCGCATCGTTACTGGTGACGAAACATGGGTGAAACACGTGAACTGTGAAACGAAATTGCAATCAATGCAGTGGGGGCACACAAGTTCTCCCCAAAAACCCAAGAAATGCATGCAAACAATGTCGGCAAGGAAGATGATGGCAACTGTTTTTTGGGACAGAAAAGGTGTGATTTTGGTGGACTTCCTGGAAAGAGGCACTACAATAAACTCTCAAAGGTATTGCCAAACTCTCCAAAAACTCAGAAGAGCCATTCAAAACAAGCGCAGAGGAATGTTGAGCTCTAAGATCTTGTTGATTCACGACAACGCCCGGCCCCACACGGCAAATGTCACTCGTGAAGTTCTTGAATCTTTTAAGTGGGAGTTGTTTCCTCATCCGCCGTACAGTCCCGACCTGGCACCGAGCGACTTCTACCTATTCCCAGCAATGAAGAAGTGGCTGGCTATGCAGCGTTTTGATGACGACGCACAGCTGCAAGAAGAGGTAGCGAAGTGGTTGAAGGCGCAGGCGGCCGAATTTTTCGACGAAGGAACTTCCAAGCTCGTACATCGCTACGATAAATGCCTTAATTTGAATGGTGACTATGTGGCTTTCATCTGTATATAATAAAATTTGTTTCCTATACTTTGTTTACTTTTTATTCCAAAACGTAATCTACTTTCTGGATAGCCCTCGTACAACAGGTTTAGTGTAATATAGCAGATGCCAATAGTGAAGAGCGGGTTGCTAGGTAATGCAACTGAAATTAATAACTACAATATAAGAAACTCTTAACACAAAAACATTGAGATAACCGTATGCGTTAATAAGATCTACATTTTCTGTATGTTTCTTACGGTTCACCAGTCATACAAATATAACCATCTAGTGATAGGAGCTAATTTCGCTTTGTCACTCTGAAATCCCTATGTTGCGTTGTCACACTAATAATATAGAATGGTCCATGAATAACGACACATGAAATATTTAGCAAAAACATACTGCGACAGCATATAACAAGTCAGGAACAAGATTAATTTTAAAATATAAACACATCCTTTAAGTACAAAAACAGTAAACTTGTTGTATATAAGTGAAGATAAATCAGATATCAGATATTGATAATGTATCAAAACAACACCGACAGCCTTAGTATGTTGTGTGGGATAGTAAACTGATAATTTTTAAATAAAAACCCTGTTTCCAGAAAGTCACTCTCTGGGAGCTGTAGAGTGTTGAAGTTTAGTTTAGTGATGAGTGTCCATTACAGATTACTTCATAGCCTCAACTAAGGGATGCATTACAAAAGGATATCAAGTTGTTTACCTTTTAATTGATCGCAAATACCATGTCGACAGTGCTGAGTTGGAAGCACATAAAAGGTGCGTTGTGCTGATAAGAGTTGGGTCCATGGTTCATGCCACGAAATCCTCGTCTGTCACAGAATTATTGCATATAACATTGCACACTAAACAATAGGGAGCTGTGGTGAGCGCGGTGGCCATGAAACTAGTCCCCTTCTTTCAATCCATCGTTCTGATTATGCGATGTTCAGATAATTTCGCACATTTTCATTTAAATGTGCTGGAGAATCAGTCGTGTCGCAGCCACATTTCGTCTTAAGCTATAGTGATGCTACGTCCACGAGTGTACCTAGACAAAAGGTTTCTTGTAAACGATAGGAAGTCGGTGGTGTTACTCTGCTTGGCAGCTGATACGGCTCACATTACCCTCAGAGCTAACGTTTGCATAACTAATAGACACCATAAGGAACCTCAATAAATTGTTACATCATACCCTTCTCGAACTTCCGATACACTAGAGTTCCCAACACTATGATTTCCTGGCATCCCTCACAACACACTGACCGTTGCGGTGTTGTTTTGAGATATTAATAACTGTAATGACATGTTTTATCTAGATCATAAATAAGGGAATATGATTAACCCATCGGATAATCGTTCGGTCGGTTGTCTGTCCGACGTGCCAGTTAGCTTCTTAAATGAAGGCAGACTTCTCTGGTATGCCAGATGAAAATAAATACTAAGATAACTTTATAAAATAACATTGCTTAAATTCTGGAACAAAGTTGATTTATTTGTGTACACAAAATTTGTAGAATTAGTTGAAAGAATTAGCAACAATGAATAATTATAATTGACATTTTTTACACTCTTAAAACACATGAATTATTCTCCAATTTCAGTTGCTTAAATTTATATAATTTATTTCACTATCACAATAGGTTAAATTTTTGTTTTTCAATACTACCAACAGCAATAGAGCATAAGGGAAAAGTGTTTTATGAAAGATATTCATTGTCTTGTTTTACATTATTAGAAAAGATTACTTGTGAACAGCTGGTGTACTGTGGGAATGGTCTAAACGAATATAATGCCAACTTAACGAGAAAGAGAGACATTACAGAATATCAGACGACAGATTCCCGAGCCGTTACCCCAACATGCAGGCTTATGCATAAAAGGTTTTTGAGTTACTCTGCAGCACCACATATTAGGCAATTCATCTGTCTTAAGTAGATATTTTATCGTTTCCTTGATAATAAGCAGTGCTGGATTGTAATTAAATAAGCATAAAACAAAAGAAATGAGAATTAATAATAGAGTTGATTCTCCTCTTATGTTAGGAGAAGAAACGAAAGGTGCAAATGAATTTACGTACCTTGGCCGTATAATCTGTGATTGGCGAATCGGATGAAGATATTAGTGCCAGAATAAACAAAGCTAGAGTTGCCTTCATCCAAATGAAATCAATCTGGCGGTGAAAGCAAAGCTTCTCAAGGCCTAAATTAAGATTATTTGTTTAAATATTAAATAAATTTTACTGCACGATTGTGAAACTTGAAAATATGTCAAGCAAATTGGAAGAAAATGAAACGTTTCCTGAGAAGTATCATGGGTATCTGGTGGCCAAAAATTATAACCAACAAAGAACTATGGAAAAGAGCAGATTAGCATGAAATTTCTAAAGAGATTAAATCTAGAAATTGGAAGTGGATCGGTAATGTTTTGAACAAAGATAAGGACAACTTCACAAAAATGGCATTTGGTTGGAACCCCCAGGGACTGAATAGACGTATAGGAAGACCTAGGAAAACATGGTATAACAGAGATGAAGCGAAACAGGCAGGGAAAAGCTGGCATGAGATAAAAGCATTGGCAAGCGACAGAGTTCGATGGCTTACTTTCATTAAGGCTCTATGCTTCCCTATGTAGTGACCTGAACTATTACTATTATTTACTTGATAATAAGCAAAAGTCTATGTATAAATTGATGCAACTGTTACCCATTTCACTTAGCACCATACACTGCACACTAACCAAGTTATCTGAATGGTAATTAGCGTGAAAATGACCAAATATCCATTCCATAGGTTTAGCTGTGCTCACAGTATCCCTTCTTATCTCATATCGATTTCATTTGTCTCACCTTAAGTAGACATATGGTCCATCCCCTTCTCGTTGCAGTAACTCGTTAAACATTAGATCTAATTTAAAACCACTATAAAAGATTTAGGACTTCTGGAGATTTTATTTCTACAAAATATCAGAAGACACAGAAAATGATTTCAGCTACAAATATCTTCAAAAGATAACACGGAGGCCTTTGGCGCTTAGAATATTCTGGAGCCAGATAGAAAACATTTCCCTAGTCAAATATTTTACGAATTGCTTACTATGAGTGGTTTTAAAATTCTTTCACTATGAGTGACCACGAAATAAAAGTGTTATGTACATTTACACGATTTTTGCCACCTGTATCATTTATTAATAGGTACAAAAGCTTACCTTTCAAAAGCTCACATATTTGCCTTTACAGTTTGATCGAGATAAGGTTCCAGAAATGGCTAAATTTACATTTCTTTACAAATACAAAGAGAATACAAATATAAAATGTTTTAAGAATTATTTGCTATGTGCAATCATGATAAAAACCAAATTTCAAGAGGATATAAGAGAATTACATTTTATTGAACAATACAAACCATTAAAATAATATCTCACTCGCTAATGGCTTATACCACTAGAAAGCTATTTAAAATAAATTGTATGTTAAATTTATTAGGGTGCAGTTTACCAGTTATAAATCATATAAAATTCTTTCCCAGGGAAATGGATCTTATGAGCTATAAAATTCAAGTAAAACATATAATTCAGCATAAATATCTTTAATTACATGATATTTTAATCCATATGTTAAAATAACTTTTTTGAAACCAAAAACTTTCTAAAAAGTGTTCTAAATAAGTGGTAGCTAAAGTTAGGAGAAACATTGAAGTGTATTTTGGGAGGAATCTTGATATGAAATGTATTTCAGAATTTGAATACCTTCTATCGCGCTGTTGAAGAAAATTATTATTATTTTTAAACTTTCAACCAAAATTAAATATCACGGATATAGTTAACTCTGCAAAGGAAGGAAGGAAGGAAGGGTGGGAGGGAGGAAGGAAGGAAGGGTGGGAGGAAGCAAGGAAGGAAGGAAAGAAGGAAGGAAGGAAGGAAGGAAGGAAGGAAGGAAGGAAGGAAGGAAGGAAGGAAGGAAGGAAGGAAGGAAGGAAGGGAAGCAAAAGAGAATCTGACACACATGGTATATCTTAAAGATATATTTAACTTCCATTTTATATAGTAAAACTTCATATACTCAGTATTTTCTTTATACATTTTTGAAGTAATAAATGTTTATATTTTACTGAAATTTGCGAATTAGGATCATTCAAAACAAAGACTTCATATGGCTGTCCCCCAAAATTAAATTCGTACTTTTCATTTGTTATGAATATATATGTCTACCTTCCTCACCAATGCTGGTGTTAGGAGTCGCTTGGGCTCCCTCAGAGCGAGAGAGCCAAGCATATTGACCTGATAGATGACATCAGGGTATGGGGCTCGGCCCAACGCCTGCGATGAATGTATGATGGAACAATTGGTGGAATGATGGTGGGGGAAACCGGAGGACCCGGAGGAAACCCACCCCAGCGCCACAAATCCCACTTGGCGGTCGCCTGGAATCGAAATTGGGCCACCTAGATGATAGCCAAGCGGTCTACACTCAGCCACGATGTGGCCAAGTAAAATATATATTTTAATAAAAATTGTTAGCCTTTTATGAGAAAAACAATTTTTTAGTATTCAGGGAAAGCGTAGTTTGAAATTGTGGGTACTTTATTTAAGATCTTCCTGTCACATCCGTGTATAAGGAGAACTAAATATCAAGTTTGATCTTTAACCGACATTTCATTTTTGAGTTTTGCGGCTCACAAACACAGGAGCATATAAGCAAGTGTATCTTTCCCGACTTTTTCGGTTAGGGGACCTCAAAATGTATACTTCCTATGATATCTTGCACCGGATTTTTAGATAGCAAAATAGCTTTTGTACTACTACGTGAGAATGAAAGAGAATGTAAGAACAGAACAGCACAAAAAAGTCAGCTATTCATTATATTCACTCTGTTGTAATTATTTTTAAATTAACGTCTTCCAACGTTAAGTTACATCGGACGATGAATAAAATAAGTGAAATGATGCTCCAATGAACTCAGGGTCCATAGAGCTTAGGGGTATCTGATATTCATCTTTAAAGGTAATAGAAACCCCCGGAAAAGCCTTATCCTAATAACTGGGAAACTTAGGAATGTGAGGTCGACACGTTAGCATTTATGCTCTTTGCAGTGTGTGTGTGTGTGTGTGTGTGTGTGTGTGTGTGTGTGTGTGTGTGTGTGTGTGTGTGTGTGTGTGTGTGTGTGTGTGTGTGTAAATACTTTTGTACATTAGAAGGTTACGTTGTACGCTTCGAATTGAGGAAGAAATTTTCGTTTTCCTAACTTGTGGAACTGGGTTTATCATTGGGTTTTATTCATTTTTACAATAGAGTACCCAGAGGCGTATTTCCAGACTCTGCGGAGAGCAGAGAAAGATTTCAATTAAAGAATCCTTCCCACCCCCAGGAGTAGACCACGGAGCCCTGACTCCAGATGGGAGCAAGCTTACCACGCGATCCCAGCGGCAGCCTACTTCGCTACACGTTTATTCCTTTTGCTTTTATTGTTTTCCCTTATACGTCACCTTATACTGCTATGGTCTTAACAATCACTTTGGTATTTGAAACAACTACGTGCCTAATGCTGGCTTATTGTAAGTAAACACTAGAAAGGATTAATGTGTGCATATGTGTGTGTGTGTGTGTGTGTGTGTGTGTGTGTGTGTGTGTGTGTGTGTGTGTGTGTGTGTGTGTGTGTGTGTGTGAACAGCATAACTCAAATACGAAATATGGGTTAGATACCAAAACGTCCAAGAAAGCGACACACAAGTTAAAAAAAATCCAGTATCCTAAACTGCTTTAACATGAACAAAGTTTCAGAAATCGATTTTCTGAATGTAGTTCTAATGATTTGTATTAAAATAGCATAGGTTATGTCACTTTCATCACAAATGAAGTTTAAATCTTGAATTTTCTATGAAAATCTTTGTTGGCTTCGTTCTGAGTAACTTCTACTTAACTGATAAATCGTAAGTTTTCGAGATATTCTTTGTTATTTTCTATTTTTGAATACCTATAGTTTTCAAAAATCTAAAATCATCATTCACTTTTTATCTTCCGTCTATGCGAAGAGATTGAATGTCAAAGATCTCACATAGAGGCCACCTATTTAAAATATTTAACTATCCTTTATGCTTACCATATTCTCCTCTTCCTATTGTATGCATAGAGGAATGTGTAATAAAACCACTTCTATAAAGTTTATAAAATGAAGTTGATAAAAAATGAACATTTTTAAGATTAGTTTTATAAAAGTGAGTAGAATCACGCATTAGATTTTTTATTTTGAAACGTATAACATCGACTATGGTACCCATACTTTCAAAACTGTGTTAACAAGGAATAACCTTTATTAAACCAAATTCTTCACCTGCATCGAATGTTCGTCCTGGAGGTTGACAAATCAGTTCGCTGATTATTAGACTTATAGGAGGCATTTGATACTTTGTGTTTATGTTAATTGAGATCTTCCGTTAAGAGTAACGAGTATTTTATTTATATTTTTAACGTAGTTATACCTATTAGATTATGTCAGAGGATCATAATAAAATATATCTTAAACAACCAAACAAATAAACAACGTTGCCCAACCTTAGGCAATCGAGGAGAAACAATAGAAACTGCAAAAATGATCGGCACTTATCAAAGACGGTGTAATATTTGCAAAACCATGATAGCTTTTCAATAGATGCCTTCTCATGTAGGTATTATTGGCAATGAAACAGCAGCTTACCTTGCCTAAAAAGGAACAAAACTACAGTCTGGACAAATACCATTCCCACCAGATACACTAAAGAAAGTAGTACAAAGAAAAATGACTGAAATATGGAAGGAAACTTCCAAAGAAAATGCAACAGGGAAAACATGCAAAAGCATTCCAAAACAGTAATGGTGGAAATGGAAATAATGGAAAGTATACAATAACAAACCAAGGAAAGAAGAAGTAGCCAAATTTAGGTTTACAAGCAGTCACGATTATTGGACTGAGCACTTAAATAGGATAGGTATACCACCAATAAGTGAATGCCCCATCTGCAAGGCTGGTGTCGTGAATTCCTCCCAACTTCTGGTGAGCCCAGGCTTAAACGAAGGTCTCCAGAAACAGGGTGATATGCGCAATCTATACTGTGAATTTTATATGTATTTGTTTATTTGTTATTTGCCTATTAGTTTATTTTTTCCCCATATTCACATGTTATATTATTATATTATACTGTTATTTGCAATTTGTAATTATTTCTTGTTAAATGAAGTACCAAGTGTAATGACTTAAGTTCCAAATAAAGTAATATGTAACAACATATTTGGAAAAAACAGCCAAAGGTCACTAATCTATGGAAAAGTTAAACTGCACCCACACAGTTTATGTTAATAGTTTAACTTTAAAAATGTGTCTTTATAATACGTGAAAGCATACGTATATGAAGTTCTTAATCAAAAAGTTCTTACAGCTACTATGGCTATTTATGCAAAATATCTCCCACTCATAAAATAGATTATATTCGTTTTCTCAAGCTTTATTCAAGTATGAAGCCGCTTTCGTTAGTTATAATTGTTTGCAGATCACATTAGTCAGGTCTCTCTGGAGAACAATTTTATGATTTGAAAATTGACGTTCTTTCGCACTAGCTCTCTGTAGGCCAAGGTTTGGGCAATTTAGTGTCATTCTGGCACATTATCAAATAACAGCTATGGAAATTAATTTTTCAGTCTGACTCTACCTATCCAAATTGTATTTGTTATGCTTTTGTAAATAAGATAATAAAAAGGTTTCAAAAATTTTATTAATTGAAATGAATGTTATTTTATATTAAGTCTGCCACAAAAGCAAGTATTTATTTAATAAATGAAATTAAAGTTTTTATTTTTGGACAGAATCTGCACCTTCTCTGTAAGCAAATAAATATATGCTGCATATGTCAAAACAATTGTTGAATCTGTTATCTCCTACATGTTGTTTCATATTTGTACTTACGGGCTGTTTTATAAGCCATGGCTCAAAATGTAGAGTAGAGAAGTAATACTGAAAACTAGCAAAATCACTTTAGTAAACCTGTGGAGGAATGTCACTTTGTTGCTGGTTGGGGCCTGAATACTGACTGCTAATTAAAAGAAAAGCCTCGACAACTTACTCCATCAATCATGACAGAATAAAAGTATTCAAGTGCAAACAAAAACAACCACACAAAGTCAAGTAAACATTGCCGGTGAATTACATAATTCTTTGGCTAACGTGTTCAAGCTACTGCGTTAAATATTGTTACTCCACAAACTTCACTATTAGATAGACCACAGGTATTTCAATACACTCAGTACAGAAGTTTAAAAAGTAATCTAAAAGAAACAAGTTCTGTAAGCCAGTGGTAAGCAAATTATCCGTTATGGACACAATGTATAACCTGTATAAAGAACGTTGGCCATAGTAGCTCAATGGTTAGAGCGGCTGGACGGAGACCAAAAGATCCGTGGTTCAAATCCCGGCAATGGCATTGAATCTGACTCTGGATTTCCAGTGGTTTTACGTCACCTTTCCCTGTACTGTTCGGCAATGCTGGATTGCCAGAGTTGAGTCTCTTAAAGTGGAGGTGTTCGAATCTAGTCAAGACACAAACGTTTCCGCACGAAATCACGCTCGCAAAGAAAAAAAAATTAATATTCAATCTGTTATGTTTTTTTAAACAAGAGAAACGCAAATGTCTAATTATTCCGTTATACGAGTATAATTATATAAAAAGAGCAGCAACAGTAATGAGAAAAAGTGAACGAACTCTGCGTAATAAATTTAAGAATAAATTAAATACAAAGTATACGGCAGAAAAACTTCCAACACCTGGTAAACGTCGGCCACATCCGAAGGTTCGAATTCAATGAGTTTGAAAAATGCGCAGAACTTTATCCGAATTTTACCAACGGAAAGGATAAATTCTTACAGTGCGGGCGCTGCGGACCCTTAGCTCTCGTGGTACCTTTGACGTTACTAGAGGAACGTCGGGCCGAACTGCCGAGCCCCTCCCGTCGAGGAGTTGTTCGGATTGGGTTGGACTCGAGGGGGCAGTGTGCTCCCAACACTCACGGGGAATTGGGTACCTCCGGCCACGCTACGGCCAACCGGAGGGGGTAGAGGGTTGCCTAATAAGTCGCGGATACGAGCCTGCAGAGCTAGTAGAAGGTGTGTTAGATCACCAGGCGGCCCCACCGAGGTTTTTGATAGTCTTCCCTGCGGGGTTGACGAGTGTAAGTGGCGTATCCACTTCCATCCCGTCTTGACGTTGTGCTCAGCGGGGGGGGGGGGAGGCTTTTTAGACTCAAGGGTAAACCTCCGAAGTATCCATCGCTGCCGGGTAGAAGGAAGCCCGGGTCCTTGGTCCTACGGGTCCAGGACTAATGGGAGTAGAACCTCTGCACTTAACTAACTAGTACATAAACTTACGAATGCTGTTTCGAAAATTACTGTGCTAATGTTTTGATGGTACAGATTGTACTGTATTCTCGCCTTCTCTGACCCCTCTGCAACGAGCCATGCTACACCAGCGTCCTCTCCAAAACAACTCTGGTCATTCATCACACACGTAATACATTTTCTGATTTAGAGCATAAAGCTCTTATCTCAACTTTGTTTTCATTAAGAAATGGAATAGAACTCATTGTTTTCATCTTCAAACAAAAGGACATTCTTTCTCAATTGAAACAGTCTTACGACTACCATATCCTTTGTAAGCTAGCGTAGTTTAGAGTCCAATAGCTTCTTTGTGCTTACAATCCTATCTGTCACGAATTATTGTAATGGAATAGACTTTAGTAAGTTAAGCACTTCACTACTATATTCTATTGTTCCTGGATTTAGACTATGCACCTGTAGTCACCTTGTGAATTAACGATCGCAAGGAACGTCTGTTCCAAAGAGCATGAAAGTTATATTCACACCTATCTTTCCAACTCATAGTCATGATCTTATACATACTCGTTGAGAACTACTTTCTCCATTTCCACAGCTTGACATTTATGTTATATGGCTTGGATCGACCAATAAAAGTAATTTTTCTTCTATTAGAACATTTATCGCTTAATTTTAGCTTAAATAGTCCGTTTTGTACATTCACACGACTTTCTCTACTCACTGTATGATAAAATATAAAGCGCTTGATGTGCTATTTCATATTCATCGAGAAAAATTATTTTTTTGCGGAAATGGTCTTATTACGTACTTACTTATAGGTACAGTGGAAGTAGAAGAATACAGAAGGCTTAAAGGATAGTAAAATTTTGAAGTGCTTGTCAGTATGTGATAGGCCGATGGCTTTTAAGCATGCCGGGTCATAAATGAAAAACGATTTCTATTTGCGAAAAATGTGTTAGTAAATTCAAACAAATAACAAATATTATTCCACAGATAAATTACATAAATTGTTTCTATTTTTATGACTATTTAAGGATACATAATTTTTTTCTCTTAATATCATAGACAAACCTATTAACTATTGTAGTTCAGAATATTTCAGATTATACGCCATCAAACCATTCGTCTTTTCATTTTATCTTTTATCCTTTTCTCATTTTTATTAACATCACGTAATTGTTTATACATGGATAACACAACCCACTATGGAAATGATTTGCCTTTTTTTCTGCTGTTTTGTGCTGTAGCTTTCTATTTCCAGTACGAGTTTTGGGACGTGCCCTTTCCTCTCCCGGGAAATTTTGTTTTCTTATGTTTGATGGAGACGGCTGGCCACAGGAGTGAAGGGGAAATGCCAGGCTAAAGGACTTTGAACAGTTTATGTGTCTAGTTCGGTCTCGAGGGTAGGGATAGAGACTTTGTGTACGGTGCTTGGCGCGTCTTAGTAAATTATTACTATGTATTGGACATCGTGTTTCTTTTAATGCTTTCTATTTTCTCTGATCAAATTGGCAAACTTTAGATCGTTCAGTACACAGAAATAGGATTGGCTTTTTTTTAATTAGCCTAAGTGTGAGTGCTCGCTACGATCTGGGTTAAATTACGTTTCTTTTCAGTCCTTTAATCTAGATATCCCATTTTGCACCGGTGCAATTCTTCTTTCTTTCTTTCTCCAATTCGGTATGTTGATGGTGTTCGGACTTTGAGAGCGAGAGTGCTAATAGAATGAAAACACCTTGGATGGAGTCACGCCCAATATAGAATGGAACATTGAGAACCACAGCAGTTGTAGAGCGACCATAAAACAAAAAGGAAAGGAAAGACTCAACGTGCGTTAGTACTTGTAACGTAGAAAGTAATAGCACAGCAAAAATTGGACACGGATTAAAAAATTAACTGTAACTATACAGCACGTATGGATTTGTTTACTGTGCTTGAGTTGTCGTGGTCAAAACAAGCAGTATCAGTGCCATGAACACACTACCTCACCTACTTCAAGCTTCAAAACGTTTAATTTTCAATGCTATTTTCCTTGGTAAGATATTTCGCTCATACAGAAAAATAATTTGCATATAAATTTATAAATAATAAATGTAGAGCTATTTGAAGTTAAAAGGATATGCGTGTACATTTTTTTCAGTAAGAACCCATCCAGGTTATGTGACAGATTTACAAGTTACATAAGTGTATTTATAGTGTTGATAACAAATAGGTGTTAATTGACCTAACGTTCTTATTGGTCCAGCTTTTATTCATTATATGCTTCTGTAGTTGCAAAATTGACATTAGACTGCACTACAATATAATTTTCATAAGTCTCAGAAGTAAATCTCATGTGGTTTTCACTTAAATTCTGTTTTGTATTGCGGGAAGCTGTTCTCGCGATGTGACAATATGTAAGTACTTATATGTGTAATTAAAAGTCAAAATTGCTCCCGTTCCTCCCGTTCCTCCCGTTCCTCCCGTTCATCCCGTTCCTCCCGTTCCTCCCATTCCTCCCGTTCCTCCCGTTCCTCCCGTTCCTCCCGTTTCTCCCGTTCCTCCCGTTCCTCCCGTTCCTCCCGTTCCTCCCGTTCCTCCCGTTCCTCCCGTTCCTCCCGTTCATCCCGTTCCTCCCGTTCCTCCCGTTCGTCCGTTCTTCCGTTCGTCCGTCCATCCATCCATCCATCCATTCTATAATGGAATTTAGACCTCAGGTTTTTTTTTAAACACATGCTAAATTGCAATACATCATAAACTCCATTTGAAACTTCAGAAGGGCACATGTAAAGCAGAAGAATATAATTTCTATTATAGCAAACTTCAAGTTCTTACATTTGCAGCTATTTCAGTGGTTATATTCAGTCAACAGTCAAATTCGGTCATATTGGAAGAACCGTTACGTAAATAGAATGTCTAAATTACAAAAATTATTTTCTTTTTGTTTTTCTAATAATAGACGTCGTATTGCAAAGTGATCTACTATTGAAAGAAGTTGTAATGATGGTGAATCGCTTATGATTCTTGCGCTACTCTTCGGCCTTCCAGGAAGACTAATCCTTAAATAATCTTCAGCAGAGCGAAATGGAAATGTTTGGTACATTTTATAGGATCGGGTGGAGCTTCTAAAATGCATTTAAAATTGCATTGAAGCTCTATCGAACAGGAGAAATGCTCTTTTCTGTACCGTTCAGTAAATTTAGAAGAGGTACCGGAAACACAGAAAAATAAGAAGCACGCAAAGTGAGAAAAATTATGCAAAATTCATTGCACTTTAAAATTAATTTACTGGATTAATCACTCTAGTTTATGAATAGGTAATTTAACAAATTAAACTTAAAATAATCTTTATCGCCAAGCTGTTTCTTCTTTAATTTGAAGTGTCATTTTCCTTAGAAAGAAAGAGGTGCCCTTACGCAGCAAAATATGGGATGGGAAGCTTAATCCTGAAATTTCTACATGTTTTAAAGTGAAGCAAACGTTTTTTACCAGCTTACTGAAGAGTAATAAAGATGAATCCCTTTCACAGTAAACGCTAGTTCGTTATTGTGGCATTATAGTAGCTGTATAAAGAGAAAATGTTGGTAACATTATTAATGAAACAAAGATAGTTTACATTAACTGAGATTATTTCCCTTTATGGTTGTTATGTTTTTCTTTCAAATTTGACACTGGGCACGGTATGTGACTAAATAATTAACGCATATTTCAGAGGAGTCATTCATAATTTAGATCATGAAATAAGAGATCAGAGATCGTAACCTTTTAGCAGTACAGCTACAATCAAACAATTCATATATTATCTGTGAAGGAGTTAGTGAGAGCTGGCGTTAGTATAAACATCTCGGAAGGTCTGAAAGATATAATTGGGATTTACACGTAAAGAACCCGGAGCAGTTCATTTGCTGTCCGCATTAATACGTGGATGAAGCTTCGTTTACAAAACACGGCGGTGTGAAATTGTGGAACATACGTTATTATTCCATGGCAAATACTCGCTGCTTTAATCAGGTTAACGAAGGTGCGGTGTCAGAGAACCTCAATTTTACCAAGGGGCACCTACTGCTTTATTTTATTTCTGAGCAGCATAAAGGCAAAAATTTAAGAGAATACGCTTATAAGTAATAACGCATGTTAGAGATAACAAAGACAAATTAAATATGAGTACTAGGAAATCTCTAATTCAACATTTAATTTATCATCAGATAATAATTATATCAGCTCCTTTTGTTTTATATAACATATAATGAAGGTTCTTAGTTCCATGTTTATTTGACTTTTAAGAAACCAATTTTCAGTTATTTTTTAAAACACTGTAAAATAAACTCGCAAATAATGCAAGTAGCTGCTGCTGATATGCCTTCTCACTTCTGCACCCAGCGGTCCAGTGTAGTCCCGTAACTGGTCAGATCCGCCGTTCGTTGCAATATTTGTAGGAAATCTGCAGAGCTCGAGCGGAGTTGGTAGTATATGAAGCCTGCTGCTAGCTAAGTCTGAGCAGGTTTGTGGGATTCGTATTTATGATCCATACCTAGAAGAGTACGGAAGGAATATTGGAATATAAAAATCCTGGAGTAGTTGTATAAATCGAGGGTTTCACAGCTACGTTTCTCTCTTCCGGGGTTCTAGACCATGGCCTAGAAGACAACAAGATAAAAACGTAGCTAACAGTTTAGCACAGCTATGGCTATTCCGCATAAAACCAAACGGCGATAAGACACTTTGGGTTTATCTTGTTCTTGTGGTAATTTTGCCAATTCTCTATTAATGACATTTTTGGTCCTTATTGTTACAAATAGTAAATTGTAACCCGAGAGACTGCACCACAATGTTACAAATGGAATTGCATATAGTTAAAGGCACGTCCACCAAAAGATTTTACAATCTACTCTGTAACTATGAGCGTAGCTGGAAGGGTAAGGGAGTCGGATGGTAGAGCTAAGTGACAGAACGAGGTAGGATTTTTTTTTTTTTTTTTTTTTGGTAATTTAAGTCCTCCAACGTTAAGTCATATCGGACGAGGAATGGAATGGGTGAAATGGTGCTCAAATGAGCCGACATTCGTCTTTCAGGATAAGGGAAAACCCCGGAAAAACCTTATCCAGGTAACTCACCCTGACCGAGATTCGAACTCGGTACCTCTTGAACGTGAGGCAGACATGCTACCACCATTCTACCGAGACGGGCAAAATGGAACATAACACCAAGTTCTATAATATGCCAACTTATTTTATCCTAATTACTGGGTTTCAATACAAGTTACTCCCGAAGTCTTTAAGAGACTTTATTATATCAAAGACCCATAACTAGAGGATGCGTGTATGGTTAGAGAATGCGACGTGTAGAGTAGCCGTCACTGGAGGGTGGCATGACGAGTCTGAATCTAAGATCAGCGTGACCTCCGGAAGTACCAAACTGAAGTGATCCAAGCTAGAACGACGAAGTAAAATAACCTATTCGAATCCCACGACTGCCAAAATACGTAGTCTTTAAATACTATTACTTTCAATATGGCGACACATTGCCGAATTGGCATTCTCACGCCAAAAATGCCACGTAAACGTTTCCAAATTTAAGCTAAGCATGATAGTACTCCTCAAAACATCCTAACTGAAATTCGGCTTCTACAGAACTCAGATTACTTTAGTCAGGATCCGGCCATCTGAAAGTGGTCAGCATGAGTAAACAGAAAACTGATGCCATATGCTATAGTCATGTGAAAACTTGTATTGCGTTCTTCTCATAGTTCAGCAGAATTAAAGATATTAGAATTGCAAACGAGTCAAGTAACAGCAAGTGAGCACTAAATAGTACCGTTCTAAAATTTGGTATGCTTTCAAATATTCCTCAACCATACAGTCACAATATTTTATTGCTACTAAGAAAAGTGCAAGACAGAAGATAGAATGCTCTCTGCCAAACCTCTACATCGCAAGGTAAATGAGAGAAAGGTTGAACTAAGGTCCCGCTATCTAAGCATCTCACTTTTTAAGAGGGAGTCTATATGATCAGCTTAAGGATCAGGGTGATACATTGATACATTTTAACACTTATGTATCCCAGTTAGTCCTTTTCTAGAGAATGCCATATCATGCGAAATACACATACATTGAAGTTTTCCAATCTGGAATAAATGAAACAGAGTCATTTCACTCGAGACAAATATGTTAGGTACACAGCATATGTGGTGCAGACTGATATTCATTTTAAATTGAGTGTCCTCTTTTTGTGCATGTAATGTGTGACTCATTTATCTTCCATGACCAATGGTACTTAATCTTATCCAACATGTTTATAAAAAAGTATCCTTAAACAACTTGACTGTCTTCTTCCCCAATATGTGTACTTCCCCAAGAACAACCAATGCGTATTTCTGCAAATTAAAGGCATGCTCCAATAGGTTTCATGAATGTCTGCCAGCATTTTTTCAGATGTTGCACATTCTAGGCAGAACAGTAACATAATCTATATATTCACTTACTCTCTCATAAATTATAAAACCCTAAATATTTATTTGTATATTTATTACAATGGGTCTTATATAAAGGAAAAACAGAATATGTTGAACATCCCTGACGAACCCATTGTCCAAATGGGATCGACCACATATTCATTATAAATGATTCCTTAAGAAGTTGCTACATAGCAAACGATATTAGTAACACTGTTTAGGATATTATGCTCCTGCGCAGGTATCTATAAACTTTCGTGTATTACTCTGGGGAAAGGGCTTCTCTGGATCAAGATTAATTAGTGCTGCCAGAACTTCTTCCTGATCGCAGTACAGTACACTATCCCCCAATGCTAGAGTGTGATGGATGGATGTGTTGGGTGCCCTGCTCTTTGAAGTTCGCTAAGAATGTGTGGTATCACTTTATTCACTTGGTTATCGATTACTTCAGCAAGTAATCTCTAACCACATTTAATTAATCTGATGGGTCGAAAATTTCTTGGGTGTTGTGAGTATGCCGCTTTGTGAATCTGAAATATCAGGAAAAAGAACAAACAAGGAACTTGTAAAAAGGAACAATTCATTGTAACACCTAATTTGCTCTAAAATGTAACATACATACCTTGTAGGTTTAAGCTAAGCTATCGTAGAAAAATGTAGATACCCTTACCGGCTTACGTGTAATGTGAAACAATTTCGATTTCAGTCTCCTCGAATTATCCAAGCTCTGCTCCATTTATTGTAAAAGGTTGAAATAAGCTCTCAAATAAAAGGAAATATCTATGCCTAAAAGCTGTACATGCAGTGCTTTATGGTTTGCAACAGTGTCCATTATTTTATTATTCCTCTTGACTTATAGCAAAAACGGATTATGTGTGACATAAATGAATCTGAAGCAGCACCAAAGCTTTATATGTTATAAATTACTGTTTATTAGCGAGAATGAATTGTTAAATGAGTATGATTATATATGTGTGAGAACATAGAGGTAGCTGATGTTTTGTATTGATGTTATGAGGACAGCTAGAAAGTTCAAGCCGCCTAGAAAGCTACTACTGGAGCTGTAACTCTGTGATCCACGTTGCGCTGGTAGACCTTTGTTAATACTAAAGCAGTATAAAGTCCTTTCTTCCTTTATTTCGTCCAAGTTACAAGAGTAAAGGAGCACTGAGGAGTCAGATTTTGGCCAAGTAGTGGAATGAGTATATTAAGACAGAGGAAGCAAAGATCTTTACTAGAGTAAGATGGCTTCCATGTGAATATAAGGAGAGGAAGTTGAGAGACAGATCCTGCAGGTGATCTAGGAAGTCCTTTGAAAAATATAGCATTTTGAATGATACAAGCGTGCGTGTGTATGGATATCATAAGTATTTCTATTATAAATCCACCTAGCCTAAACTGATCCTAAGTATACTAGGCTAACCTAACCTACACAGTCCTTGTCCCCAGAGATACCCACTTATTAGTATATACTTCTAACTTCAGCTTTTAAAATTCAATGTCATAGTCGGGATTTGAAGCAAGGATCTCCCGCTCTCCGTGTGGTTGCTCTAAACCACTGAGCTACTATGGTCAACATGCCGACATGACATTACATTCCCCAACTGACCCTTATGTTTCTCGGTAGACCACTAGAGGTTCTCATATGCTATGAGACATGCACCTTTTTGTAGCGACTTATGCTTTAGGTACTTAAGTCCCAGGCTTCATAGTTAAACCAATATGTTTTAATTTATGTAAATTGAAATACTACAGCATAGTAAGTCGCCACAAAGGGTGAGTGTCTCATAGCATCTGAGAATCCTTAGTGGTCTACCGGGAAACATACGAACCAGTTGGAGAATTTAATATCATGTCTGCACGTTGGACATAGTAGCTCAGTGGTCTAGAGCAACCGCACAAAGAGCAGGAGATCCGTGCTTCAACTCCCGGCTATGACATTGAATTTTTCAGTCTGGCTCTACTCTTTCAAACCTTAGCCTACACACGACTAGTGTGAAGGAAATTATTATTTCCTATAGCTTTTAAATTTACGAGAACCTCTTTTTATTTGCTATTAAGATCCAAATGATTATTTCAGAGCTTAGATGATAGCATAAGAGCAAGTCTGACCCCAAGCCAAGTAAAGCTAATATTGTTCAACTTCCATGGCATAGAGTTAGACTCGGTTTCGTAACTGTTATTAGTTTATATTGGTTTATGATAACTTAGGATAATTTAGCTCCACTTACAGTTTAAAAATTAGGACAAGTTTCAAAGAACAAGCTTCATCATCAGCTGACGTTCGACTGGCTGTCTTCAGGTGACAGCTTTCCTCTCCTGGTGGTGTTTAACGAGTTGAATGACGTCATCCACTGTTGGTATTTCAAAGTTCATGGCTCTCTTTTTATTTTAAAATGTGTATATATCAGTTCTCAATACTTTCATTCAACTTGTTAAACAACACTAGGAGAGGGAGGCGGTCATTTGAAGAGAGCTGATGATGAGGAAGCTTGTTCCTTGAAACATATTCTAATTTTTAAAATGTAAGTTTAACTGAAGTGGTTTTAAAGTTTAGTAAGTGTTAAAATATTTTAGTGTTGAAGCTACACTGTTTTAACCAAGCAGGATCGTTCAGGCAGTTTCGTCTGTGGCCCGCATTCGGGAGGCTTGGGTTCGATTCCCTTAGTCGACCTACCTTACCCATGGCTTTCTTCGGGGTTTTCCCGGGATTCTAGGTGAATGTTGGGTAGGTTAATTATATTCCCCGAATTTACTGTCGATCTATTTCATCTCCATTATCATTTCACATCATCTCTCATCTGGTGCTCTCCTTTAGGGTAGAAGTGTCGGCGGGTGACTCGGTGGTGCATGGCGGGATGATATGCTCTGAGGAAAATTACTTCCTCTTCCGGTAGGTCGGTTGTTGGTCTCCGCGCCTCTGCTGGGACCATTTTGGGACCGCCAGCCTGGGACCTTTGGGGCTCGGATCGCCTGCCTTGGTACCATTAGGGCTCGGCTGCTGGGCTCGTTGCCGTCCCGCAGTAGGGGAACGTGTCCGTTGTCCTGGTCTGTCGGGGGAAGTCTCTATCCAAGTAAACTGTGGGGACCCTGCCCTCTGTACTGTCGCAGCTCCTTGGTACGACCGCCCTCTGTCTCCTCTCGCCTCAACCATCCTTCCAGAAGTGCCCCATTTTGGGGCATAGGCACAATGGGCCCAGCATTGGGGTCAGCCGCGTACCGAATCCCCTCCGTAGAGGAATCCTAATCGGCTGTTTTATCAATTTTATTAATGTGGGTAGATTTAGAAGTCACGTTATGTTGGGGCACCTGGTTGGAATCAAATTAGATTATATGCATTAATACTTTTCACACAACACGTACATGCACTGTTTCTCTCCTTAAGTGAACGTTAAGAAACGGCAAAATTCGCCCAATTAAATAAAGCTAGAACATGACAGAAATTAAGACATTTCTACAGATAGAGTATAACATGAGCTCGAAAACGATAGCTTAAATTATTATCCTTTATCATTAGTATGACCACTATGTTAGTCAGTATCAGACTTTCTTCCCCAAACGTTAGAAAATAAACAAGTGATTTTACAACGTGATTTAATTTAGGACTCTGATACTAAACAACCATAAACTCTTTTTAATGTTCTCTTGTATTTCGCCTTAATGGCACCAACGAATCACTTAAACGTCACTTTCTGCTATAATTAGTTATGATATAATTAGATGAATAGTTGAGCATCCCTTAAACAGCATTTCCCCTTCCTGCAACAGGTACAATTGTCGACTAATAAAAGAATTAGCTATTGCAAAGCTCTATTCGCTGATACGTCCACATACGTATATTACATGAGTGATTTAACCTTCCTATAAAATTTAACAATTTGTTCACTTGTCGATCACGATTTTTACGCATCACCAGCCTGAAGGTTAGGAGTTAGAAATCAGTATTAAGCTTCCCCTTATAAGGATTAGTTTCCATTTTATTTCCTGTTCATTATAATGTGACGAGATACCCATCTCACTTTCCGTTTCTAGTTTACGTTCAATTGGCAAGAACCAATGGCTTAATTAATTTATGGAGTAATCAAGGAAGTTATTTGATTTTGGTGTGTTTGTGCATGCCAATGAAAACAAACTTATGCCGTTTGGAGGGCAATTAGACGATTGCAAAGAAGGCTTGCTGGAATCTTGTGCACTTGTACACCTTTTCAGGCTTGTAGGATAAAGCGTAGGAGCTTGCCATTGTTCCAGTACTCGAGATTACAATGGTGACGGCCAGGCGAGTCTCGGTACGGCTTTGTTCCTCTGAACAAAGCAATTAACCCGGACAAAAGTTGACCTCAGACGAGAGATTTGCGGAGAACGCTCTCTTACGCGAGAAAGCCAAAGGGATGTTGAGAGCATTTAAAATGCACACAATTCCAATTATCGGATTGTCTCGCTTATCTCCCGGATTTAAACGTCAAGGTTCAAGCTGCGTTAGGCACCGCATATTACACGTATACTATCATCTAAGCTAGATGATTTAACGCAACAGCGGAAATAATCATTTAAATCATTAATGACAACTAAAGCGAGGTTCTCATTAATTTAAAAGCGGAAGTTAAAAGTATATGCTAATTAATGGGTAGCCCTTGTTGCTTCCTCCCCCTCTCGGTATTTCATATACATCAGCGATTGCTAAAAGGTCAACCCGCTCTCGACAGCTGAAAGGGGGCTAAAATAGAGCTGCAAGGGGTAAAATAATCAATTCGAATTTGCATTACAGCGAATATAAAGTCTCACTCAGAATTCAGGACAGTTTTACAACAATTTTGAGTTACGTTCATGAAAGGTGTTTTGAAAAAGTGGCCCTTGTATTGTTGTCCCTTGTGATATCTTAGTATATATTTTTAAAATATATAAATGAATTTTTGTACAAGAACAATCTCCTCAGATATTTTCAAAGCTTATAGGGATTATACTGATGTAACTTATTTAATGAACTAACGCTTTTATCAGAGACATTTTCTCCAAACTTATTCCTATAAAAATACAAATTTTAAAGAATTTAACGATAACTACAAAAATTACATCGATATACAGAAGTGGAACGTAATGAGAAATTGAAAATAAGGCTTGCAAGGAGAATAAATAAAAAAGTTCAAAGGGAAATATTTGTTTGATCCAGAGCAGGTTAAAGACTTGATGTACAATGGAAGAACAAAACTCAATTTAGAAAAGCTTACACAGACTTTGTACAGTATGAAAGTTGGTCTGACACGATGGACGGGCAAACTTTAATGTTGCAGTACCAGACAAAGGGAGATGAATATTGCAGGAGAAAAAGAAACAACTTTCACCTAATTGTACTTCTTACTGCAATTAAATAGATGCAATAGCATAGAGCGAGCAGAATGACCTCATACTCCATTCACATAACTCTTTATTTGTGTTTAAAATTACTAGTACCTAGGATATATTTTGTTCACATCAGCAGAAGTGATCTTTCCATTTAGTTGAAGACCTACCTTACATTTTGAAACTCTTTATGATTACATAAATATCATGTTTGACGCTAATTTCTTCTGGAATTCTAATTAAATTTGTTTAATAGTCTCTTCATTTTTATATTTATTTCTCTTAGATGAAACATTACAATTAATTTGTTATTCCAATGATCCTGCCGTGATCAAAGTAATCTCTTTTTATAAGTGCGATAATAATTTTGCTATCTTTTCTGTTCATAATCAAGTTTTCATCCCTGTACTAGTGTCGGCTGATAAGTCCCTGGCCTTATATTGAGAGGCACCACTGCGCAATTTTGACGGATAGTATCATATAGTTTAACTCTATACTAGCTTGTATCCATAGTTAAAGGTGAACAGCTTGCTTAGTTTTTAATGACAGCATTTTAAACAAGACAAGTGCAGAGGTTTCACGAAAATGGAGGATTTGGAAAAACGAGCAGAGATGAAATACTTCCATTTGAAAGGCTTAACTCTAAAGAAATCAAGCAGGAACTGGACACTACATTGAACAACTCTGCCCCTTCATATATATAAAAGGTAGGTTGCAGAATTTAAAATGGGACGTACAAACACTAGTATTGAGCATCACTCTGGATGCCCTGTGGAAGTCACAACTCCAGAGATCATTAAAAAAATTCAGTTTAGTACTGGAAGACCGCAGATTAGTTGTTTGAGATAGCAGAGGCTGTAAATATATCAAAAGAACGCGAAGGTAATATTTTAAGTAATGTTTTGGGCTTTCACAAGGTTTGTGTAAGATGGGTGTCGCGTGTATTGACACCTGATCAAAAGTTGCAAAGAAAAACTGTTTCTGTTAAGAATTTGGAGTTCTACCATAAAAATCCCAAAGAATTTTTAGACGGCTTGTTACCATGAATGAAACTTGGATACATCACTACACTCCAGATAGCAAATCGCGGTCAAAACAGTGGATTACGCCAGGTGAAGCAACTCCAGAGGCTGAAAATTAACTTTGTCAGCTAGCGATCCTATGACAAGTGTTTTCTGGGAAGCACAGGGAATTATTTTTATTGATTACTTGGAAAAGGATAAAAACATCGCTCCTACACATTCCTACTGCAACGTATGAATGATGAGGTAAAAGCAGAAAAACCTCATTTGGCAATGAAAAAATCTTGTTTTTTCATAACAACCCATCGTTCAGTCTTGCAATGGAAAAATGTGCGAATTAAAGTTCAAATTGCTTTAAATTAACCAGATGAGAGCGCCAGATCTGGCACCCAGTGACTACCACCTGTTCCCGAAGCTCAAAAAATTACTTGGAGGACGAAGATTTCACAGCAACGAGGATTAATGCGGTAAACAGCTATTTTGAGGACCATAATAAATCCCGCTACAAAGATGGTTTAGTTAAATTAGAACACTGATATGACAAATGTATTAGCCGTTCTGGATTATGTTAAGAAATAATGAAAAAATTATATTTTACTTATTTTGAAGCCCGGGACCTCGGTCTGTCCTCGTATAATATAAGAGAATTTCAATCTCTTTGTAATCTTATTTTATATTTCAGTATCTCCTTTAGGGTTCAACTCTACCATGCATTCAGAAGTGTTACTTAAATGTTAATATTAAATGTTACGTTAATTTCCGTTTTATCGCAATATGAAATTTTAAAACTCATGAGTTAAGTTGCTTCAGAAACTAAATTTACTTTTCTAACCATATACAACATCTAGCTATAATAGAGCAAAAGATTGCATTGTGATTTTGTTACATTTACGTTTACTAGAAAATGTGGAAAATAACAAAAACAATAATAGGGAGTTCTTGCCCATATTCTTGGCAGTTATCGTAAACGTTAGTGTCATGTGAGCGATGTTCTGCACATGCGCACATTTACAGCAAACAAATAACTGATAACTCGACGCGTTATATAACTGCATCCATCTTAAGAAACACAATTTTTTATTACTTCGCGCCCACGTGCCCAGGAGTGACAAACGACAGTGACACTTTCATCCATGTGTTACGCTATATTACATTCAAACAAGTTGTATGCACAAGAGTAGCTTACCAGTAAGTTTTGTTTTGTAGGTTTTGTTCGCGGGACTGCTCACAGGAAAAGTGTGATTCTTAGAACGGCAGGAGTATAGTTCACCATGTTGACGTGAGGCTTCACGGTTAGCATTTCTCTTACAAAATGACTCAAAGAAAGATTACGCTTTACCATTAATGATGATCTAATACTGATGCAGGAGATAATTTCAAGCAACCCGTATGATAAAGGGGCACATGAATCACCTTATCAAGCTGTACCATCTACCTAAAAGGCCCAACAATTTGTTATAGGTGCTCCCTTTAATGATACAGCATGTGCATAATATTGCAATGTATTTCTGTCAAGTCATGTTAGGTTAGCCGGATTTTCTGAATAAGTGAGCTTTATTTCTATATGTTATATTCATCATTTCATTGGCTATTGCTGATAAATATTGTTACCCAATCGTCCAACATACAATTAGCTAGCACGAAGGGCTGGCCAATAGAGGGGGACGTACGGCATCTAGGCCACGCCTAAGCTAATGCGTAGGGCTAATGACGCACTGAGTAGAGGCGGTGGCGGGGTGTGGGGAAAATGACCAGAGCCCAAGTGGTTGCCCCTCCTCCTGTCTTCCCCGTGGAAAGAACGTGAAATCTCTGGAATACCTTTCCTCTCTATTGTATAGAATCTTCTAGAACCAGTTAGCCACCTATAAATAGAAGCACGGTGCGCTAAGTCAGTTTTTTTTTTCGAGTCAGTTGTAGAGTTCTGAGTCAGAGTTTACGGCAAGGTGCCAAGTAGTGGATCGTAATTGTGTCTGTCACGTAATTGTGTGTATGTTACGTAATTGTGTGTAGTACGTAATTCTGCTGTGAATTGCAAGTGTACCAAGACTAACTCGGAGGAAATAAAGAGCATTTTGAGTTTGTGCAACTGGGCTTTTAATTTCACGAACCCATAAAGTCACAATATGAAGAAGATGCACCAAAAACTGCTTCCATATCAGACACCCTGTAGGGATATGCTAGTCACCGAAGATACATGCACAAATCTTCCACTTCTGAAATAGTAAATGTACTGTCAGTACAATAATATCCATACGAACGATGTAAATTGTTTATTTGGACTTACCTCTAGCAGAATATCATTCTTGTTACAATTCTAGGCGGTATACGCGAAGCCTCTACTAGCCATCGTAGAGCCATTTTATGAAAACGAAAATAGAGTGAGAATTCTTAATCTGGAATTTGATTTAAATCTGTTCTCCGAATTGCCACACCTCCTTTGGGGATATTTCTTTGTATATTATGAATTATCATATCTTCCAATAGTTCATCATCAACGCTTCCGATCGCCGCGATATCGAGTAATTTGCATGCTGTGGCAAAAACTCTCTAATAATGCGAAAAGGTCGTCAGTGTTACACATAACGCAAGATTACTGATTATAGTATTGTTATCAAAGAAGTACACATCCCTTGCATAAAAATAGATACAAGCTTTAGACAACAAATTCACCTGGGTATATCATATAAAACATTCCATAAAAAGATTCATAAATGAAATGCACCAGATGAAAAAGTTACTGAAATGCCAATTGTTACATCTCTAGAGATTGTTCTACTCATTCATTATGTAAAGTGGATGAACGGATGCACTACCTGAATTCCCAAGTGAAGGGAACGGTATGAGCTACGTTTTACTATTAATCACCGACGTTCACAATAACAGGATGCATTGCAATCTGCTAGTCATGACAGTGCAATGCATTTTGCACGACAAATGTCATTATTCCTTCATGCAACTTCATCTGCTCAGCCGGATTAGTCATAAAATTACATCACAAAGAGACTTAGGTGACCAAAACGTAAATAATATTTATTGGCGTTTAGATAAGTGTAGTAGGACACCTCATATCATTTTGTAAGTCCGTATATATTGTATTATAAATAAACTTATATGATATTGGAGGTGCAAGATGTCTCATGTAGCACGGTCTAAGTTCATTAAAATGAAACAGTGACTGTCGAGTATTTCTTCTGTGCTACATAAACACCAACAGCTGATCATAAGTTTAAAGTTGGAAAATAGTTCATATGTACTACATGACAAAGCGAGAAAGCGTATCTACAAAAAATTCACAACACACAGATGATTACCTCAGCCTATCGCACATACACGGTGAGTTCATGTATGTATACTCTGTTCAGATATAATCATGTCTTCTGGACAGCAATGTGTCATACATCGGCAGCGTAAGAAAACATATCATATAGACACACCCAGCTTCCAATCGCTCAATTTCTGTTTCATAACTTACTGGACATCAACTTACTAATATTTCACTCTTTTAATTGACCAGATAAGGCCCGATAAGAGACGACCACAGCGTTGGTCCCCTGAAGGTCAATACGCCTCAACGCTCTGTCGAGTAATATAAGGTCCGCTATCATAAACAAAATAACAACAGTATAACTCCACGTAATAATTAGTTTGCATCTGCAATTTTAGTTGCAATTCTTATTATGAGCCGCCAGGGTTAATAATATCTGTGTATAAGTTTATAAATCAATTGAATAAAGGTAATTAGTATTGGAAGCAGCTGCAGAGTAAATATTAGGTGCACCTTTTAACGAAACTGACTTGCCGTCGTTGCCACAACATTCTCCAAAGAAACGGAAGCTCTTGGTATTTGTTTTTACTTGGCTTTTTCATTATTTTTCCCCTTTCCAACAGTTAGTTATGTGCAGAGGTTCTACTCCCATTAGTTCTGGACCCGTAGGACCAAGGACCCGGGCCTCCTTCTAACCGGGAGCGATGGATACTCCGGGGGTCTTTCCATAGGGCAATACCTGGAGTCTAAAAAGTCCCCCGCTGAGCACAACGTCAAGACGGGATGGAAGTGGATACGCCACTTACACGCGTCAACCCCGCAGGGAAGACTACCGAAAACCTCGGTGGGGCCGAATGGTGATCTTCCGCTTTCCAACAAATAAATAAGACCTTAATAAGCTGTAAGTAGACATATTTCACTTTAAATATTTCATGCATTTTGCACTTTTCCTGAGGAACGCCTGAATGTGCTTTATTAAAATATATACTCTTTATTAAATCATTGGATAGGTACTGATATTCACGAAATGTGTCAATATCCAATGCAATTTTTTATTGGCAGACTATACGTTTCTGATTAGATAACAGCGTGATTAGATAACAGCAATAAAGTAACTATGGTCCACAAATGTGTTGCTGAATTTCACTACTTCTAAAGTTCTGATACATGAGCTTCTGAGATAATAAAAACGAAATGGGTTAATATTCTAACTTATGAGATTCTACGTGCATTTATAAATAATTTATGCAAAATGCACATTGTTATATATAAACACCTTCTTAATTTAATAATATAATGATGTACTTATTTTGAATTAGCCTATATGAAGTTTACTTTTAGCCTCACCGCTGTAAAGTAGCTGCAAACGACACACTAGAGCATGCAGAAGTTTACAAGAAACCTTACATTTACAGGTCATGTGTACCAACAGAAAGTAGTAGTATAGACATCAGATTATTTACTTTTTTGGATAACTATGAAATAAATATCACGAAAGTTTTAACACAAAACAAAAAACGTACAGAGCGTTTGATACAGAGACCAATTACAGGTTGTATACTAACATTCATTATAATCATAATAAGCATTAACAATACCCGTATACTAAGAATAATATAAACCTGATTTAGTTATTCAGCTTTTCTATAATTTGAGTAGTGTCAATACAAAGAAGTGCTTGGAGAAAAACCGAAAGTTTAATAACTAATATTAAAATACACGTTTAGCTTTAAAATTTGAACATCCCACTCCTTTAGCATAAAATTCTATGTGGAACTTTAAAAACAAATGTGTTATTTAGTATTTAGTTATTAGTTTTCAAACCGCTAAACATAACAAGACTGCAAACACTAGCTATCCATCATAACAAAAGTTGAATTACCACTCACATGCTATACTCACGTTTGTCAAAACAAATTTTAAAAATCTTGTTTTTGTATGTGTTTAAAGTTATTTCACCTGCTTCATTACAGCTACAATGGGAACAGGTCAATACAGTTTGTGGAAACGACAGTTAAATCTTTTAAGAGCTTGTCAGTACGAAATGACTTTGAAATTTCATTTGCTTTGCACTATGAGGATAAAAAAATTAAACATGACTTCCAATTTGATAAAAGCATAGGCATTTAAAATTTAAAAAAGATAATAAGTAAGAACTCGAAAATTATGACACTTGTCAAAGTATTTTATATATATTGTGTACCTTTCGGAGAGCTACATTCTTTTTGTAGTAAGATTTTGGCATGCCTTATGGTTTATCGGATACGTGTAGGTCATTTAGAACGAAGAGGGCTTCAGATATTACTTCCAAAAATTTTATGATACACATTTACTGTCCTTGGAAAGATGTTAAACTTACAGTACAGTTCTTTAATAAAATAGGTGGAGCCATTTTTGACAAAAAATGTTTAAAAAATATTTTACAATGGAAATTTTAAACTGCAATGAGCATTTTCTTACAAATCTGCGTCGAACATAATGGATTTGCCGTTCGCACTCGCGCATCTTGTTCTAAGAAGGTTTCTTTCGGATTTAAGGGACACCAAAACGTGTACTTTGAGTGGAATGCAAATGCCTTCTCTACCTATAATGTACGTGGTGGAGAAAACATAAATACCCGACAGAGAAATGCTACTCAATCCATCCTTTGTCCGGACAGTCGTTCACTATTTCGCATCTCTTGCTATGTATTTTCCATTTTTTCTTAGTCAAATTGCTTATATATAGAACAATAGCTTCAGTTTAAACACTAACATAATATCTATACTGCACGATTTTAAAAGACACAGGCTTTGCTGTGGAACATATCGGAATCTGCTGAACTCCCCGCAATAATCCATTTCCGGTTCACTGGGATCCAATACATAACTGATGCTAGAGATCCACACAATACAGGAAATAATCGAATGCATCCAAGCCATGAAAACTTCCTCTTCCAATCAAACGAACAGGAAATATAGAAGCCAGCTAAATGCGTAGCCTACACCGAAATGAAACTGCATTGCATCATCTTCTGTGCTAATAGTCTTAGTTGTTTGTAACAAAATAGGTAAATTTTCTCTTTGATCTGTATTTAAACACTTGTGTACCTATCAGTATAAATAACAGTATAAATGCTTTTCTTTGATGTCCCTAAACCGATGTATTAATCTGCAAATATATGTGGTGGCCAATTTCTGTGTGCAAGAGCGTAAGTAAAATATTCAGTGAATTACGATAGACCCTAGAATGATTAAGAAAAAAAGGGTTAGTAAATTTATTAGTACAACTTCATGTTTACTTCTATTTATATTTGCATGACTTTTCAACCACTATTTTTATATACTTCTATTACCTCATACAATCTGCAAAAGCTTATCTTGCGGTCTAGCTGTGTAATCGGGACAGAAGTTTGAAAATTATTCTAGTTCTTGACTCTTTTGTTGTAGTTATAAAGTAAATACGGGAAGTAGAAACCACATTCAAACCTTTAAAAAGTACACCGCTATACACTCGCTTCGAAATTCTTCAATAACATCCCAAACGACAACTGAATAGCGACTGTAGCTTAAAAATAACAAAGTATTGAATATTCCAAATCTATAGCAAGAATATTTCGGAAATGGTCGATGATTATTCATAATAAACTGTGTATTTTGGACGCGCAATGGCTTAGTGCTTAGACCACTTGGCTTTCACCAAAGCTGACCGAGTTCGATCCCAGGCGGCTGCAAAGTGGGATTTGTGGTAAACTACATGGCACCGGGCGAGTTTTCTCCGAGTCCTCCGGTTTCCCTCACCAGCATTCCATCAATTTCTCCATCATCTGTCCTATCACCTCATGTTCCTCGTAATTTCACTTCCCGCGTTAGGCTGATCACTCATCCCGGAATCTCTCTGATCAGCAAACCTCTGATTCTCAACCCGATATCTACAGAGCCTCGAGGTTGCGTGGTTCGAAGGTCCTATGTTCCTCTTAAAGGAAATACAGGAATTAATTAATACATTCATTCAAACTGCGTATTTTATAGACAGTAAGGTTTTATTTAAATTAGCTAACCTATTGAAAAATAATACAAATGCAACCCAAGACGTCATAGGATACTGGCAGAAGAACATTACATTTAATACTAAGTTTGGCATTTATAGTAAGTTTCTTTTTGGGCTATACTGTTTATAGAAAACACACATCGCGTTTAATAGTGTGTTGCTTTAATTCAGAGTATTCGGATTTAAAATGTGCACTTCCAGTGAAGAAATAATCTAATAAACCTACAATACGCTCCGCATACGCACGCCCTAGATATTGTGTTTACCAAACTAATACGAGATTTGAAGGAAATGTAGATTTCCTTAACATCCACCTCTTCCCTTCTCGTTTACAGTATGCAACGTAAAAGCAAGTCTTTTACACAACATTACGTCATAGATTCCCACATTAGTATATCGGACATTTATGAAAGAATGCGATATTTCATATTTTATAGCATATAAAGATGCTCTAATATACTCTGTATGAGACTGAAAAAACTGAATATAATTTGTTCACTTTTCTTGCAAATTTAAAAGATGGTACATATATTTGTTTCAATTGCGTAAGATAAATGAGAATATCATTGTTACATATCCACTGTACGAATGAATAAAACATGATTAGGTTTTACCATTGAATTTTAATAAATAGATATCCTACACACTTGTAACAATACGTTATCTCAGTATCCTTCCACGGTTCTAAATCTTGGCTCGACACATGGCTCGCCCGTACTTAACAGAATCAGACCACTTGCAACACAAGCCCCCAATGTATAGGCAACTTCTACGCTTTCACTGTGCTGCGGGATAATCCATTCTTTTAAAGGCGAAAGTTGCCGATGCAGATCAGTGAAAAAATTTTGTTACGCTTAATAATATTCTACAAGAAGAAATCTTAAACATAAATTCGTTTTTCACCCTTTTCCGTGTATATAATGTTTATCATATGTAATGTAAATAAGTAACGTTCACAACTTTTTATTTGTCAATTTGTGCACAGAAATATTGTGTATGATTCCGTAATTTGTAGGACATAAAAAAGAGGGAAAAATTTATAATTATATATATATATATATATATATATATATATATATATATATATATATATATATATATATATATATATATATATATATATGCGTTTATGTGAGGGTGTGCGCGAACGAGTATGATTATGACATGATTTTTAACACCACTCAATCGATTCTGATAATCTCTTCACCACTCAAAAGCCTTATTCTTGCTGCCAGACACGGTGGACATTGTCCGCAAGGCATCTTCTAATTTCAATTTATGAATCACTGAAGGTCTAAAAGTAGTTTATAAATGCTTTGCACTAGAGTACAAAATAATATAAGTTGTGTTCATAAAGCAACATTAAACATCAAATGCGAATGTCAGAATATTTTAATAAATTTTACGTTAAGAAATTTTGGTTGCCTAGATCCCATACACAGGCCAGGAAGAACCAGGCAAACACCACGTCCCACCCACCCATGATACCTGTAGTGGATAGAGCTGGGGAATGCAGTGATGGGGAGGTAGACCGCAGCGCAGAGAGAGCTACTACATCACGGAGCTAGTTATGCAAAATATTCACTTAATTGCCTTTGAACATATGTTGCAATTAAATTCCTTAGCAACAAATGAGTAATACTTATAAAATGAAAGCAAATTTCTAACAATAGAAATTAATCAACCAATATTCTATAATTAACAACTGAGAATATTATTTTCCTTCATGCTCGTAAATTATGCAATTTTCCTAAAGTGGGTAACTTTATGACCAAGGAGCGAGAATCTGCGTATGCTACCAGCTTAATCTCTAATTCATTGTAGTATTGAGAGTTCGTCCAGTATTTGAAAAGGGGTAGATTATTAAAATAAATGGTCCAAAGAGAAGGCACAAAGGTTTAACATTTTTCGTAGCTATCTAAAGTTTATCCAAAATTCTGAAAGACTATGCAGTAATTCCAGAACTTGGAAGATTGTGAGGCGGGGGGGGGGGGAGCGGTGGTTTCACATCTTTTTTCGTGATAATTCGTGGGTTTGTTATCCAATATGCACGATATTACGATTAAACAGGCTAATATCAAAGATGAACCATTCAAATCCGCCAGATCATTATTAATTGTCATTCATATTTAAAGGTGTAACGTCCTGGAAGCCATCTGCACTTCGAAAAGTTGATTAAATGTGAAATGTATACTAAATTGTGTGATAAATGGGAAATATGTTGCAATTTATAGACCCCTTTTCGAATTAAAATGGAGAAAACTAAACAAAAACATGTTTATGGAATGTTTCCAATGGAACGCCTAAGTGAAAGTAAAATAAATATCCCATTTTTGGCTGTGCCTAATATATAAATCATCTGTATTGTTTCTTTTGAAGCTATGAGTGTTTTCATTCCCAGGAGACACAAATTAAGCAGAAAACATGGACACTGTCGAAAATTCTATTAACTGTCCATTAATCACAAATGTATGGTGTTTGCTTAAGCGGCACTGCAGCATAGTTGGATTCTTATTCACAGCAAAGATGTTGAAATATATTTCTTTATATATAGTGCGATCCGTATAAACCTAAACCACTTCAATAGGCCAATTGGGAGATTCAATGACACTATTTACATCTCAGAGAAAATGTTGGAAGTGTGCTCCACATGTATGCACTCGTCTTACCATATTCTCTGAAGTTTTACGGAGAGTATCCTCGCCAATATTACTTATTTCGGTTCGAATGGAATCCTTGAGAATATGAATTGCCCGTGGCCTATTCTTGTACAATCTATTTTTAGATACCTCCACAAGAAAACAATCCGGTGAGGTTAAGTCAGGGGATGTGGAGGGCCACAGATCTTTTGAGATTATTCGATTATCAAAGAAACCGGTTACAAGTTCCATTGCGTCATTAGATGTATGGCACGTTGCTCCATCTTTCTGGAAATAACCTTCTCTATTTAGATTCGATATCATCTTCGTAAAACTTCAGAGAATATGGTGAGACGAGTACAAACATGTACACCTATAGATGCTGGTGGAGGACTCTTCCCTCTGAGATGTAAATAGTGTAATGTAATCTAGGCCTTGGCTTCCCTAACTATCCTCTTCCAGTCTACTCGGTCCTCTGCTTTTCTTCTCCAGCCTTTAACCTCCCCCCCACTTTCTCAAGTCATCTTCTACATCATCTACCCATCTTTTCCTGGATCTTCCTCTTCTCCTTCTGCCATTCAGCATTCCTATGAATATCTTCTTAACCCCAATTGTGCATCATATTCTCAAAAGTCGCTCATGTGTCCTATTATTGGTTCAAAAGTTATGACCTATTGCAGTGGTTCACGTTTATATGGATAACACTCTAAAATTTAATTTTAATGACAGAAGAATAGAGATGAAAAAAATATTGAGGTTGTAATATGGGTATATTCAACTTGAATTCTCAAATGAACTTTCTGTATTTTCTGTTTATTGTTCTAGTTCGACATCAGAATTTCAGTTTTGCCTATGTTTTGCTAAAGCCTGCTCAGACCTACTTCTCTATGCTACAGAGAAGTTATGCATTTTGTTTCATTAATAATCCTTTACCAATGTAATTTTAATGTTCTATTATTGTTGTGTTTTAATTAAAGCGTTAAAGCACGCTAAAATTAAAAGGGATATATGTACGTTATAAATTACTAAATGTAGAAATAAAAACATAACTGTTTGTTATAAATGCCAAAAACAACGACCCCTGATAATTGGAGAGGAATATACCAGTGAAGTCTGGACACAACTGGTCTTTACCGCACATGAAACACGAAAATGCTGCGTATCTGCTAGTGCAGATGCGACATCTGCGTCAGAAGTAAGGTATCGATTCCGTGTGTTTCGTAGGCTGTAAGCAATGTTTTAAAATAGAAACGAACGTGTAAACACGAGTGCATTATATGAAGGTAGGCAGAGAAGAGGAAAAGCAGAATACAAAAGCTTTGTGACTATATCTGCAGAGGGTAAACCATGCTGCTGCAATGCGCGGTAACGTTTGTCCTTTTCTTTCCGCTTGTTATTACTGTAGAGGTCTTCCAAAAACAAACAAAAAATATCTGCATTTTTAACGTTAGCTGTAAAGCACACGAAACAGAGGAATGCGGAGAATGAATACTAGCTTGTTTTCACCTCATTAAAATGCCTTCATAATGAAGATACATTATTTTATTTTAATATTTGTTTCAAGTTTTAATTTTATAACGAGTTGTTACTATTATGCTTTAGGACCTCTCGTTGGAGTATTTAGCAGAACAGAATGCATTAAATTAAACCTTGTTTTACATCAAATTCATTAGAACCGGTGGAATTAAAGCATATTTTAAGGCAAGGAACAGTAACGTTGCCGTTATCCTTAATTTTTATCGAATTATTTCTGAGGAATGTATGTGTAAGAATGTATAGTTAACCAATCAAACGTTTCCATCTTCCTATTTTTAATCTAATGTTTAAACTACATAAAAATAAAAGTTTTCTTTGAAGCTGTATTGCTCACTTTAAAATGAAAATGTTCCTTTATTACTATTTAAACCGATTACCAAAGATTGAAATCATTGCAATCACTAGATTAATTTTTCTAGATTATATTTTTAAAGACGACTGCGAAACATATATAATATATACCTTAGTGAACGTGTGTGACCTCCTTACATGTTGAAGGACATGAATAGTTAGCTGCAGGCTTCATATATTTGTCGGTGGATTGCTTCAGCTAGTACCAAAAGTTGAAAATCTTAATTAAATGCTCCACTTTTATAGGTATTTAGATGCTTGAATTAATAATCAAGAATGCTCCAATAGCAAGAAGGAATATAACGTATATTTGGAAAGCCAAACCCTGAAACTAACCTTGTTTTGTAGTAATATTTCTATATGGGGTTAATATTACGGTGCTTTCCTTCCATTCTTATATTGTATATAATTTATTATTTGTGTTATAAAGAGCGTTAAAAATGAACACATTCAGGCCAAGACTAACTTTATATTCTGTAGCAGATGAACTTTTTACACTCTCTTGCTACTAAACACTATTTCTTGTTTGTCACATTAAAGTCTGATTCCTTCTTTCCAATGAATAATTAGGTCAGAAGGCAACGAATTTCGAAACGGAACTAGAAATATTTTAAGTATTATTTATTCACACTCTCATTCATTTATTTGCTAAATTTACCTTCCTAATTTTCAGAACTATCTACATATGCAAGTTTTTGTATATCGTGTGCCTTGAGCCAATGGATTTCTTTTCGATTGATTCAGGAGACTCCTTATTACCTTGGCTACATTGACTTATACCAAATGCCTTTTCCTTAATGCCAACTCGCTAATGATCTTAATTCTCTGAACAAAATAGGAACTCTCTATTTATACATTTCTCGGTCCGGGTTCGATCCCAGGCGACCGTAAAGTGAGATTTGTGGTGAACAACACGGCGCAGGGCGGGGTTTCTCATGGATATCCGGCTTACCACGTCATCTCATTCCAACGGTGCTTCATCTGCTTCTCGTGTATCGTCAGTGTCACCGCCTGCAGTGCCGCATGTAGTAACAGCGGGCGCTAAATATTACACATTTCATTTTTACATTATGCATACTAATTTTAACAAGTGAAAGGTCTGTATTGCATTTATTTATCCACCTCCCTACCATTTCTTTATAAAATTATTTAACTTATGCTTTAATATTACTTTAAATCATGTTAAGCATCAAAGACAACGGAGGTGCATATGAGGTGTAGAATTACTTTTTTTTCTGTTCCTACTTTATTTTTCCTTTAGCACAAATCACTCTGAAATCTTTAATATATGACTGCATATTTTAAGTGTAATTACAAACGCTTTGAAGTATTTAAATTTTCTGATTAAGTTTCTTGAATTAGGTTTTACACAGCAAATTGTGATATTTTTTATTTACAACAATTCAAATAGTATATCAAACAAAAGCCAAAGACGGCTATTCCATTTAAAAAGTGCTTAGGTACTTAAGAATGCAAAAAGGCTACTCATTTAAACATTAGGAAAGCCATGTTTATAAGAGCAGAGCGTAAGCACTCGGTGTAGGAAATGACCAGGCATGGCATTATGGATTGCTGGCGCTATTGCATATTTTCTTATTTGCGAATGATCAGGTGATATTCTCCCAAGATAAAGAAATATACTCGTATGTTTGAGAAAAATAGAATGTAGGTTGATAGTCACCATTCAGCTGTTTCTCGCGACGTAATGGAAACAATATTGGATATCTAGTTCCAGCTCATACATATTTGACAACTGCTTCTGTGTTCCTTCTTTACCTACAACGAAACTTGTAGATGAAAGCTTTTATTTTAGTAACAATAGACACAAAATTAAGCTTTTCTAAAAATAGTTTATAGAAGAGATCGATGGAGTAGAAACTACAGGTGAGAATATAACCCGCTTTTCAACATGTGAGTATCATGTTTATCTTCAGCCATGTAACTACAACGTAACTTGAAATTATAACTATTTGTGGAAACCTTTAGCTAAACAAACAAAACCAAAATGGTACAGCAATAGTTTTCAGAATATATAGCAATAGTTTTCAGTATTATATATAAAATAACATATTTTTTTTTTTCAAAAGATCCGTGCGTATGGTCTGTGCGTGTTAGTGTGTGTGTGTGCGTGTGCGCGTATGTGAGCAGCATAAATCGAAAACGAAAAGTTTGATAAGTATTACATAATTTACATCTTCCTAAGGTGCGATACGAAGATCTCCTAGCAAACTAATCGGATGTAATGACATGAACGCAGATTAGTAACTTTTCTGGGAATATCCTCAGAAATCGTTTTCATATCCATTTCTTTTTTGTATAATAAGTAATTTAAAATACATTGCTTATTTCTTTGAAGTTTCCAACGTATACACTTCTTAAATGAGAAGTTATTGGTTTTTAATGTCCTGGATATTCCACATATATGAAAGCCATATATTTCTATTCTTAAATCTGCTGTATTCCACTATTCTTTACTATAGGTGACTAAAAGAAAATATGTATAAACAATATATAATATTTTGTATAAGAGCTCTTTAAAGTCCTCCAACGCCAAGTCATATCAGACGATGAATGAAGTGGGTGAAATTATGCTCATATATGCCCAGGGTCTACAGAGATTAGAGTTACCTGAGATTCATCTTTCAGGATAAGGGAAAACCCCGGAAAAGTCTTATCCAGATAACTCACCCTGATCAAGATTTACACTTGGGACCTCTTGAACGTCAGCAAGGCACGCTACCACTTACGCTATAGAGGCGGCCAATTGTTCAAAAGGGAGAGGAAAATCCATCTGGATATACACAGATGTATTTTAGAAATGAGCAATTCTGGACAGAGAATGAAAATAAAATAAAATAAATATAAGAAAGGAGTTGATGGTGACGTTTCGAAGGAAATCTTTTCGAAATTTTTAAAAAGAGGATTTGATGTTCCATATTCATTTGATTTTTTCTAGTTTTAAAATTATTCTTCCATATGCTGGTTTTGGTGGTTTTAACTCGAGTTTTATATGCTATAGGATATATTGATGTTGAAGTTGTTAAGCCAGAACAGAATTACCACAAGAATAGGCGAACAGTGATATCCAAATTAAAGCAAAATCTGATGTGTTACATTTACAGGATTTATATGTTCAGTATTTTCACACTATTCTGTTTTCTATTAACATCTTCTATTGTAGGTCATATTGGACGATGAATATAATGCACCATATAGTTGTACACAAACGAGTCCAGCGTCCATAGGTGTTGTTCCCCGACATTCATCTTTCAGGATAAGAGAAAACCCCCGAAAAAGCTTTCTTAGATAACTTGCCATGAACGGAGATTCCAACTCAGGACTTCTTATATCTGTGGCAGGCACGCGACTACCACACTGGAGAGGCGGGCTTATTCTTCTGTTCAGTTCTTATTAACTGAGATAAAGGGGCGCCGGGGTAGCGCGGTGGTTTCGTTCGCGGCTCCCGTTCTAAGGGTCCCGAGTTCGATTCCCGGCTCTGGGGTTGGCGATTTTAAGTCGGTCCTATCCACGCCTTCACCTCTGTCTAGCACACGTGAAGTATCCCCTATGCCCAACGTGGTTCGGAGTCCACGGTAAAAACTGTAGGTCCTCTCACCTCACCGCCATCTTCACTATCACCCTATCATCGGAGGTAATGGACACCGCCCTCTGGGTGCCTCCACCTGAGAAATGGGTCCGGTCATCACTTGGTGGGGTGAGGTTACCCCGAAGGCCAAGGTTGCCATGTGGGGAGTGTTAGTAACTAACTAACTAACTTAACTGAGATAACTTTCAATGCACTTTTACGCACTTTGTTCGACGTCTAATTAAGATATGGTAGAATAAACCGATAATTAGATTTGTTTAAAAAGGGATCGCTTTCAAACCACAAATTCTTTGCATGAACAGCATAAAAAACGAGTAACGGCTGTCTACTTATGAAAATGTATTTAAATTCAAACCTGTAACAAGAAGTATCCATGAAAATGGATTTGATATTAATTGTGTACTTATGCGTTTTGTATTAAACGTTTGCCAGTTGTATTAAGATTAATTAGAACGACGAGATTGCGAAAGCTATGCACCGAAAATTCAGGATACATTTTAATTCTCATGCACATTGCTTAACATGTGATATTTTAATCAAGTCGTTAGGGTCATTTTGTAGAAAGTAAAAAAATACCGAGAAATGTTTTGTGCGAAGTGCAGTTTGGGTAACGAATGTTATTCAAAATATTCTTGGAAGATGGTAAACTTATTGAGAAATTTATGTACATCATCAATTTTTTATTTTTGAGTTTTGATACTTTATTACTCCCTCCCTCTCTCTCACCTCTCTCTCTCTCTTTCTCTCTCTCACACACACATTCTTTAAAAAGTATGTTTACGGCGAAATCTGTGTATGAACTTTGGTTGGAAAGCAATACTTCATGTCCTTGATACAGGTAAGCTGTAGGGAAGGTAAACGTTTATTTTAGACTTAGATCCAGTTAAGGTTTTGAACAAGAAGTTACACGTATAATTCAGCTACATATATATTTAAACTAATCTCTTGTGTTTTTGTTACCCTTCAAATGAACTAAATATGTTAACGCCCTTTATTGCATCACGCGCATCCCAAGCTGTGCTTCAGTGTATATTATCCTGGATCACTTTAAATTCCTACAAAGTTTGAATATAATGAATTGCTTGCCTATTATATCCTTAGAGCTGCTAAGATGTTCACACGTTCACCGGATCATCGACTTCGTTGCCGTGGTTGAGATAAATCTCTTGGCTCGTTAACCGCATTTTTAAACTGCACATTTATTCTGGAAGAGCCTTGCTGACGTAGCTCGGATGTTTAATAACGCTGTTGTTACCATGGTAACCCAGAAGGCTGCGGAAGATAAAACATGTACACCGTGCTCTGCACAGCATTTAAATGAAACCCTTAGATGCTCAGGTACGATACGTGATACCATGGCAGCAGCAGCACAAACCAATCTACGGTTTTCAAGCAAGCAATCAAGAGAAACTGAAGCCTTTTCTAAGGGAAGCTGTACAGTTGCTGTGCTTCTTCCGGAACATATCAAATCTTAATTCAACGCTGCAGGAAAAATCTGATATGTTGAATCCATATAACTTTCTCTCCTCACCCTGCAAAAAAAAATTGTTCCAGCCACTCTTGTTGATCCATATTAACTTTCAGTGACACATTTCTTTGTATCATTCGATTGGTAAAACAATGAGTCAGTTGTTTGAAAAGCATTCCTATGTGAGGGGCTTTTAAAATTCCATGTTCTTTGCATGACTACGAGAGAGACAGAGGGAGAGAAAGAGAGAGAGAGAGAGAGAGAGAGAGAGAGAGAGAGAGAGAGAGAGCGAACACCAACTTCTTAGTTGACAAACGCACAAACATTTGATGATTCAAGCGAATCATATAATATATGAGAATGACAAACTCCAAAATAAATCTTGTACTAGACGAACGAGATTTACACGTTTTGTGCAGTAAAATTGTGTGTGTCTCTTGCTCCTTGCTAGAAAGTTGTTCGGAATGAAGATTATTTCGAAGACTATTCCCAGAAAATACAAGATAGGCTTTCCAATTATCTTGAAACTGTCCTTTAAGTATATAATACTTTCATCAAAATCGTAACTTTTTGAGATAATAAAAAGTAAAGGAACAGTTTGCACTTGAAAGTTAGATTGTGGATGTGAAGACTTTTGAAAATCTTAAATCTTAATGTAACATCCTTACAAGACGCTGAAAAGTTTAAAATTTAACACCTTTTCACTTTTGACTTTTGCTATTTAGATACACAATCCCACTGAGACACGAACGTACACGTACACATGTGTGTACGCATGGTTCTTTTCATTAAACAAAAATTGTCATACGGGAATTTAGGGAATGCAATACCTACTTTGCTTGCGGATGAGAAAGTAAAATGGTTAAAATTACAAAAACGGTACATTTTTGTTAATGAAGCTATCAATTGGTAGGCTCATACCAGCGCCAGCGGTGTACCGGAAATTTGTTCTTGTGGAGTTCTTTACATGACAGTAAATTTATTAACATGTGGCTGTTAAATAAGACCTGAAGCTTTCTTGGTGAGGAATATGCTCACTTTCTTCTCGGGCAGCAAGCCAGGTTAAAAGACGATTAGATATCAACGTTTCGGGAGTGTACATCTCTCCCATCATCAGGATATTTATAAAATGTGATAACCACAAATGAAATTCTGTATATGACAAATATAAACAAAGACAAAACACTATCAAAATTCGCATTACTAAACAAAATACTGGTTTCAGTAATTTAAATGCCAGGCCGGTTTCCAAGAGAGCTGAACTGAAATCCAGCATCACGATTAAGCGTGCTCCTTTCAGAGGAAATCGCCAAAGCCTCCTTAGTTCTCCGCTCCAGTAATTGTTGCATATTGCAAATATGGTCGTCTCCCGAAAATTGGCTCTATGGTCGTTATCAACCAGACTTCTCAGGTTGCATAAAACGAATGCTCTGTTCATGTTCGGATATTCTGATAGCGATGGTTCTTCTGCTTTGTCCTATATACAGTGTCCCACATTCACTGGGAATGCGGTACACTCCCGGAACTTGGAAGTCCAGTGTGTATTTCACTGGTCTCAACAGATGTTTAATCTTCGGAGGTGGCTTGTGGATGGCCCTAATGTATTTGGCGAGAATTCTACTGATTCTGCCGGATAGATTGCTGGTAAACGGGAGGAAGGATGTAGCGGTATGCTTATCTGACGCTTGCTGTATTACAGTTTTCCCTTTCTTAGCTCTGGTGATCAAGACTTCAACGTCATATTCGGAGTAGCCGTTTTCCCGGAAAAGGAGTCTCAGGTGCTGTAATTCTTATTTTAAGTGGCTGGGATCAGAGATAATCAAAGCTCTGTGGGCCAGTGTATTGAGAACTCCCAGTCACTGAGACTTACGATGGAAACTATGAGCGTTCTGATAGAGATCGGTGTGTGTAGGCTTGCGGTGTACGGAATGCCTCTGTGTACCGTTGCTGGTTTTTGAAACAAGAATGTCCAGGAATGGAAGAGTTCCATCCTTCTCCACTTCCATGGTAAACTGTATTTGAGGGCGAAGTCTGTTGAGATGCGCAAGAAAGCTTGGCAAGGTGTCTGATGCATGTAGCCAAATTACAAAAGTATCGTCCACGTATCTACAGAAATGAGATACTGATACAGTATTTTGTTCAGTAATGCCAAATTTCATAGTGTTCTGTATTTTTTTATATTGTGTTATATCTAGTGTTACATTTTTGGTTATAACATTTTATAAATATCCTGCTGACAGGAGAGATGCACACTCCGGAAACGCCGATATTTAATCGTCTTTTCACCTGTCTTGTTGCCCGAGAAGAAAGTGAGCATGTGGCTGTTGCTTTGAAGTATTTTTAAGAACCGTCGGCTTGAGGTGGATGGAACATGTGACCATGGGAGCACTTGGCCACCAGTATCTTAACAAGTAATTCATTCAGACCAACAAAGAAGTAGACATTATACACCATATAAATTAATGGAAATTAATTTTTCTTTCACACTAGCCCTGTGTAGGATGCACTATGAAAGGGTAGAGTCAGATTGAAGAATTCAATGCCAATGCTCAATTGTTAGAGCGGCTGGACGGAGATCAGAAGATCTCTGGTTCAAATCCCGGCTATGGCATTGAATTCTTCAGTTTGGTTCTAAGTTCTAAGTTTCAAGAAATCCATCGACATACAAATTTAGTTAAATCACAGCATAATAAGTGGCTTCATATTTTAGTGTTAAAGAAATCATAACGAAACTTCAATTTTCCTATTTTCCGTCTACAAAGCAGCATTTATCAGCGCTCTGGTTTATCAAGTGATATCATTGACTTCATTACCAATTATTGTCGTAGAGTTCGGATAGCTGCACATGACTAAAGCCCAAAATGCATACTCAGTTGCTCGTTGCAAGGTCTTGACGTTCACAGGTTCTGTAACAGATAAAAACGTTGAGTAAACCGTTGTAGCTCTTATTTAACACATCGTTAAGCTATTGCACGCGGAATGGCAACTTCGCACAAATTTGGTCACAAGAACTTGGGTAGTGTTTGAAGTGCTGATTTTAGTAGTGGAGTCATGATAATAACGTAATTGAAGACATACTTGATATTGAACGAAGTAATGCTGCGTTGTTTAAATTAAGAGACTTTCTTAAAGGCTATTTTCCATTTGCAAAAAGAAAATGCATATTCTCTAAAAAGATGTAAGATCTCTTGCCCACTGAAGCTCAAAAAGGTTTCTACATTTATACTCTGTGGATTAGAACACGACTCCTTAATCCTTTTACATTTACTGCTGAAGTAAGCTTTAACTTTTACAGCATTTGAAAGCCAATCTATTTGCAGGAGTTCAAAGTTTATATGCGAAGAGGAACTTTGCAAGCCATTTCAAAAAGTTATACTGTAAACCCTTGAAACTTTAGCAGAAAATGTAATGTAGGTATATACTAGAGTGAATGCAAAATTTGTCTCAAGAATAATAACAACGCTAATTCTAAAATATGAAAAAATTCAGAATTAAAATCAAAAGTTTCACATCAACTTTGAAGAAATATTAAGTCGTCGTTACACTTTGAAGTAATGCTTTTCAAATGAGTTTTCTTATGCACTATTGGTATGGTACCTTAATTTCGGCTGTCTTTTGTGTGTTTCTCTAAGCAGAAAGATTTGTTCAGGAGATGGCTTGCAGAAAACATACTGAATTATTATAAATCAACAAGCTTGTTCACTTCTCACTTTAAAACCGATAAAGGGCAAAGAATTACACAATGCTTTCGTAACTACACTTCAGACTGATTTTTATCTGTGACTGTTTCAATTAATAAACTCGAAATGTCTACTTCCGTGCTGTGCAACTAGCTAAACTGGAATGAATCGACGCGAGTTCTTCTATATATTTCCTTCTATATATTTGCATTTTTATAAGCATATATTTTCTCCCACAATGCGTCGTCTTACATCGTTGATAAAAAAGTCAAGTTTCCTGCTGTGTGTGAACAAAATATAAGTGGGGCACGATTTGCTTAATGTAAAATTTGTCTGAGCCTAATACTTTATATATAGAGTTAACTATGTCGTGGTTGTTATGTAAACTTTATGATGAATGCAGCACGTAGGGCAGATATTACGTCGCATTCAACATTTTAACACCAAAATGTTACCATGTTTTGGGGCCCTTGAATACAGTAAAATGAAACATGTTTAGCAAAAGTTATGTGTATGTGCGGGTCTATGCGTGCATTCCATAGCTCAAAAACTGGAAGTCAAATGCCGAACAAATACCGAACTTCTAAAACAGTGACACGAAGATGTTATATAAAATACCCCTACTGAAATTAATCGTTTATGTAGAAAATTTTAATGTTAATTTATCAAAAGTGCTGCAACAATTTTAATTAAAATATGTTTTAAGCATATTTTGAATTATAAAAAAGATTGTGAACCTAATATCCTGGGAATATTCAGCAAAGGCTCTTTTGCATAAATGGTAAACGTTAAACAGATGAAGGCGTATTAAAGAATAAAAAAACACAGAGAGAGAAGTCTATAAAACACACAATTTGTTTCAAATAACATTTTTGTACAATGAGGCATTTCCCAGATATCCGTTATTAGTGTTCGCATGCTCAACATACTGTCGTTCTTTAAAAGACCGCTTCACATTCAGTTACTTCTTAGGTTAGCCCACCATAATATGGAATTTTAGGGCCGGCATATAGCATCCAGGTTTTAACAATGAACTGCTTTTATTTCCTTTGCAATTTCAAAAGGTTTACTTCGATTAAAATGAAATATATATAACAAAATTACTTCCTGGTAATGATTTTATGCTCGCTAATAAACGAGATATGGTAGAGCCAGTGATGTGAATGAAACATTAGATATTATATGAATGGTAATGCAATATTTATTTAACCCAAATCATGATATTGGAATTATAAGTTTTTGTGGATTTTAATCCCTTGATTACACGTATACTAGTATTAAAATTTTTTCCTAATGCATGTTACCGAAAATAAATTACACTCTGAACTAACATTCAACAAACGAATATCACTTTTACAACTGATCCACCAATTTTTCATAAAGTTAAAATATTATGAACAAATTCGCTTTGCTCCTGCTATGGTTTTTATGTATGTAATACAGTTCTTTCATCTTGAATGTTAGCCCTGAATATGGTTTCACATAGACGGTTGGGAGCATGGCAGCAGGTTTGTGTATACTTTAAACGAATTATTTTGTTTTACTTGTGCTGTAGAATTATATTATTTGTGTCGTAAAAAGGGTTTGATCCAATTTAATCTAATCTAAAAGCTACCTTGATGCCTTCCTTTTCTGAATAAACCAGCTGCACTTTACTGTGAAGCAACCATTCAGATAGAAAGGGTGTCTTATAGTAATGAGATAGCTTCAGGATTTTTGGCAGCTTGATAGGTTCAGATTTCACGTCTTTAGCCATGAAATTTACAACAGTTTATTTTATTGCTCGCCTAGAGCAAGGTGATGGAGTCAACTGCTCTTTTCTGAAGGAAATTAATACATTTATCAGTAGGTATATAAAATAATAAATATCCCTAAAGACTGGTGGTAGAATGTGTGTATGTGTGTGTGTGTTATCCAAAGTATAAAACAATAAAAGCAAATGTATATGAGTTAATATTACTACCGCTAGTCAATATATTCCGAAGACAAAAGGTCAGCTATATGACCATTTTAGCTAATGACAGGGTATCAATAGAACAATAAAAAGTTAATTACTCCTAGTGCATTAATATTATATCAGCTATACATAAATAAGTAACGTAATTATGTTTATGTGTGTACATCGCCGTATATAATACATATTTAAACAATTATTCTATCCAGAGAGAAATAATTAGTACATTACATAAGTCATTTACGCTTCTTTACGTCTAAATGATAAGGAAAAATTTGTTCAGTAATCAGGTTCATTTCCACGGGCTTAAAACAGAGAGAAAATATTAAATTTATAGTTTGGATTAGTGCTTCTATTACAGTTCTTTACGCGTTGGATTGCTGAAGTTCACATCTTAGCTATTCGATCTAATATGCGATCAACTTACGAGGGCCGTTCAATAAATAATGACCACAATTTTTTTTCTTGACAACGTAATGTTACTCATCCTCATAATTTTGATGGTCCTTCTCAAACTAGTCTCCCCTGAATGCGATGCACTTGTCCCAGCGCTTCTGCCAGTCTTCAAAGACATGCTGGAAACAATTTTTTGAGAGATCCTTCAAAATCACCCCCACAGCCTTCACCACTGCGTCTGATGATGGATAATGCCTCCCAGAAGGCGTTTCTTCAACTTAGGTAATAGAAAAAAGTCACAAGGGGCTAAATCCAGACTATAGGGAGGGTGAGGGATGCACTTCACGTCGATTTTTGCAGGATATTCAGCAACAAATTTGGCAATGTGCAGCCGCGCATTATCGTGGTGCAGCATCCAGACTGCTTCATGAAAATGTGGTCTTTTGCGCCTGATATGAACTTGCAATGTCCTCAGGACATCCCTGTAGTATTATCCAGTTACTGATGTGTGTGCAGGTACAAAATGCTGATAAGCCATTCCATGAATATCAAAGAATGAGATGACCATAACTTTCCCAGCAGAACCGACCACTTTAGCTTTTTTGGGTGGTTGGTGATGATGGATATTTCCACACTGAGCTTTGCTGCTTGCTCTCAGGATCAACATGATGTAGCCAAGTTTCATCAGCAGTGATTACGTTTGAAAGAAGCTCCGGATCTTCCGCTAACATAAACTTTAACTGCGTGTTACCTCCATTGCAGCGGTAGGCGATACTGAACAAGTCTGAACTTACCTGGTTCTCACAGGCGGGAACCAGGAGTACCAACAATGAAACTACTACGGCGTGTTTTTTTTCACATTAAGCTAACAGAATATAATAAGATTGAATTTTAGTGCGAAAAATTATGACCGTAAAAAATTATGATCATTCTTTATTGAACAGCCCTCGTAGAAAAATTTTTAAGTATATGCGAGAAAAACGCCAAATATGAACTAGAGGAAAATTGGAAACAAGATAAATGTAACTGAATTAATTTTACATGTGAAAGAATACTTTAAACAATATAGTAACATTTTATAGAAAATGTTTTATAGATATAACAGGAAAGAGCTATTCCATTTACCTTTCTCTGTTTATACAATATTTAATAGTTTCAAAGAGAACTATTTGGCTTACCTGACGTCACATGTAGCTGTTTAAGCTCAAAACACAATTTATATATGTTCATTTTCATTCCCTTTGTACTTTCAGAAATTATTATGATCTATAAAACTTTTATGGTGAAACCTTCTGCTTTTAGCCATCAATATTGTAGTTGCATATAGCCCCGGCTGTTCCTCATATGCATGAAAACTCTGGTTATATTCAAGGGTGTGAATCTTATGCCAAGTTCTGGAAATGCTGTGAGTCCTATAAGCAGTTGTGATGAAGGACATTAAGTGACATTATACAATACGTGAACATTTAAACCTTAGTACCTTCTCTTTTACCTTTCAGTTATTTAATATTGATACACGTACCTTAGAGTATATCCAGCACGTATATAATATGCAATAAACATAATAACCTCAACATATGCAGCAACATGAAATTGATGCGTGAATATGAGTATTTCTTAGTTGCGGATCACTAAATTATCCTGTTAGGCCAAGAAACATCTGAAGTATAGCATTGTCAGTTGTGAAACAGAATACTGGCTTCTGTTAGCTGGACAAAAGTCTAAGTCATTGCGTTAACAAAATTATTACCCGCAAGCCTAGAAAATAAATCAAGCTTTCTTAAACGGGAGTTATTAAAATGCTTTGGCACTTTTAATGTAATTTACGTCCTCCAACGTTAAGTCATATCGGACAAGAATGAAATAAGTGTAATGTTGCTACAGTGAGTCCGGGGTCCATGGAGCTTAGAGTTACCCGACATCTGCTTTCAGGATAAGGGAAAACCCCGAGAAAAAATTATCCAGGTAACTCACCCTGAACGAGATTCGAACTCGGGACCTTTTCAACGTGAGGCAGACACGCTACCGTTTACGCTACCGAGACGGGCATTTTTGGCACTGGTAATACATACACATCGTAATACATACACAGATTCTGTTCTTTGTTTTCTTGTTCTGAATTTCATTGCTAAATCGAGTACATCTGCATGGCATATTGCTTGACATATTGTATGGTTCATATACTATTAATATATAGGTTCTAAACCCTTTTTAATCTGAAAATAATTTGAAGTGAAATTAGAAGAAGTGTATAAAATAGAATAGAGCTTTTATTGGCTTTTTAGATTAAAACTCTTTCGTTGTATAATATTATAAAAAGATACAATAAATATATAGTTAATATTTAGACATGGACAAATGTTCCTTTATTAACTATGTTTATTGTAATAAATCTAGGTATATGTGCTTTAATTTATTTAAGCTCTTAAATTTATTGGTTACGGAGTAATATACAGCGTAAAATAGAGATATTTTCGGAAAGTTAATTAAAACCTCTCTCCTTTTAAGATACACAAAGACTTAAAATTTAACAGCTAAAAAGAAAATGTTATGTACATTAAGAAGCTGTCGCTACCAAAAATATGGTTCAAACATATAAATATCACAATGTTCATTAACGCATCTAAATACAGAAATATCGATTTTTACAAACTTCTCCCTTAATACGCACAGTTAGTAAAGTTAAGTAGGATTTACTAAAGTTTACATATGTTTAGTAAACTTGCTAACACGAACATCTTTACATTTAAAGATCTTTACATATGATTTTCGCACTAGATAACAAAATTATAAAATGGTAGTGTAGTAAAGGATTTTTTTTAAACGGTAGCATTTAGAGTGAAGTTAAATGACTATTTTCTTCTTATTATTATTAAAATGGGTAATATGTTAGTTTTTATTATTAGATAATATCACCCACGATGCAAACTGCATAGTAATTACATTGCGTGGTGCACGGTAGACAGTTCAAGAGCAGAAAGTCACTTTAATTCTGAACTTCTAGATCCATATTCTAAGCTGACAGAAGTAACCTCATTAAGAAATTTTGTTCCTTTGCAATAATTAATTTCATTAATTCAATAAAACTTGTTATTTTAAAAGCTATAAGTGGTTGCGCAAATCACCTTTTGTTAGCTGGGTGAAGAGATCGAGAAAATGAAGGGTTAGCACAATTTTCTGCGCTGTAAACGGTCTCAAGTTAGATGGATCAGATATTGCATTAATGCCACTCACGTAAGAAGTGGTTTTCATTGATTTGTAACCCTTTCAGTGGCTTCATTACAAAATCATCTACATAACAAACATTAGTTTCGAATATAATTTTATTTTTCATTATTATGTTGTACTACGTTTAACAAAATTCTAATGTTTATACAACAAGAAAACTCACAATTGGTGTTATTAAACATAATATTGCTTACTTATAATAACGACAAACTAAATTATTTTCTGTATCATTTTCTGCAGTAATAACGGAAATCTTTCGATATTGTCTTTCTGGTAGAAACCTATTTGAAACCGTTTTATCTTTGGACGCACATTCCCTGAAAATTTCATGAATATGCATCAAACTCATTTTTAGGTGTACTTAACAAGTAATCAGTCTTAAAAGTAATGTTAAAGCTAGTACCTGATTATTTAATTTTTAAATTTATTCATAATATATTCTAAAATATATTTATAAACATCAGAACTGAATCATTTCAGAAGTGTAAGAAAACCCGTTATCAAAGCGAAAACTAACAGTTTTATGATATGTTAACTTTCTGAAAAACTAACAGTAATTGCGATTCTGTAATCTTGAAATGCATTCTTGCAAAACTATATACACACAAATTTGTACGCTATTGGAATCAACTAAAATCTGTGCTTTGTTGTTGGTAGAGCGCGCATCGCGGTTATCATCTAACCCAACCGAAAATCTTAATTGTGAAAAACTTTCAGTAATGTAGCTAAAAATATAATTTTATAAATGTCTCTTTTTGTTGTTCCTTTAACTGCAATGCTCATATCGGCGGCCGTTCACGTTTGGAACATATCGAAGGTGTTAACTCGTTTACGCTGGGTTGCTTATACTTTGTATTTTCATTATTACATCATACACACATTCAGACTCTCATTCATACTTCCAGACTCTGGGGGGAGTTGGGGAATCATCCTGGTTGGAGAAAAATCCCCACCCCTGTCCGGGAATCGAACCCGGGACCGCTTGCACGGCAGGCAGGTAATCTACCGACTGAACTACGGGGCCAGTCAGAATTATCGTTTTAAACCATGAAATACATTAAAATTAACTGGGGATTTTACTTATTCATTTTTATTTTCTTTTAGTTTTAAGTATTTTGCTTTTAAAGAACACTAATTGCCACTTTAAACTTTACAAAACACTTTTTTATGTTTAACGTATGCCATTTATATGATTGTAGTGAAAACCTTCGTCACAATTTTCATCAAGATAAAATAATCTGCGTTCATTGTAAGTTTAAATTCATAGCATTTTAAAATATAAAACTCAAATAAGTATAGCAGAAAAAAAGTATTTCACAGCTATTTGTGACGTCTCCATGAACGCGGAAACCTTTAAGGACAATTAAAGAACAAGTGTCATCCTGTAGATTAATTTATAATTCATAGCAGTGCTTATAAAATATTTTTAAGGTTAAAATATTACAGACAAAATAATTTTGATGTATATGCGTGTCTCATTTCATACAAACAAAATCGTCCAGTTTGTTTATATTTAGCATTTTTCAATACAGTATTCCCTCATCCGATATTTCAGTTTTTAAAGTATGTTAAAGTAAATATAAAATTTTAATCAGGATGTGCCTTAAGAATAAATAATTTTACACAGCCAGAAATATTAATCTACAAGTTGGTCACCACACTTACTTAATTGTATGGATATTCAATATATACTTTGTGTACTGGAATTTCAAGCCAACGTTTTTAAGCGTTTTAAGTATAAGGACATTTTAATCTAATTGAAAGTACTAAAATTCTTCTAAATATGTTCAGATCAAGCTACGTGAAGAAACATTTGCAAGTTCTGTTTACTTTTGGACATAACGTTATATGTTTGAAACGGGGATAAACTACACCAATTTCATTTGTTTTGGATACAAAATTATATCTATACCCTCTATGATGGATCGAATTTTGAACGACGGTAGAACGCAAAAAGCAATTGGTTTCCGCAGATCGTCAGAGAAAAGAAATGTCGGTGGCTTCTGTAGATATGGCAAATTAATATAAGCACCGCGAAATTTCCTGTACCGTTTGAGGTATATGTTACAGAATTCAACGTCTTTCAAAGTAATTTTAGGTTTTCACCAGGTAATGCTCCTAAAACAGAGGTCAAAAAACTGGAAAATTTTGATTCACACTTTAGAAAACTTTAGCGCAAGCAAAGGTTTTAGAATATTTTATAATTAACAAAAGAGCGAATAAGATAATTGTGTAAAACATTCAGTACACCGTAAGTGAAAACAAATTTCGGTAGCTTATATATGTATGGCAAATTAATGTGATAAGCGGAAACTTTTCTGCATTCCTTGAGTTTGTGCCGCAGAATTCAAAATTTTCACGAAGAATTTCAGATTTTTAGGAATATAATGCTTCTAAAACGGCAACCACAGTACTGGCAATTTGGATTCATCACTTTGAGTGCTTTAGCGTAAACAAAGGTATCAAAATTGCGAAACGCGCTAAACAGCGAATAAGTGATTCTTCGGAATAACAGCGCACGAGATATTGCCAAAACCCAGGTAGATAAATAAAATAACGCATTAAAATTAAAGCAAACAAAGTAATCATGCCTTTACAAACTAAATTATTGAAGTTCAAACATTTTCATGGCTTTTAGGTAGAGCATTTAGAAGGGAGAAAGCCTTTGAACCTTTTTTTATTATGTATCACCTTCAAATTCCAAAAATTAGATAAAAAGTTCTAGTAAACTTTATTACTTTCACACCGAATGACAGTATCTATTTTTGTTCGTTTTTAGACAATCTTTTAAAGCTCGATGGGGTTCCTTTAATACGACATAATTTTATACAGAATTGAATGTGCATTAGCCTGTTTTGTAGAATGTGTTACGTTCATATTTTTCTTCACTAGTTTTGGGTATATTTTAGTGTGTTAAACAATGAAATGAAACTCTGTTATTGCAAGCAACATTATAATGTAAGGGGTATATAATATTTATTAGCGAGCATTATTATACGGTCATTGGAGATAGTCCTACGGCATTTTCTTGTAAATGCAGCGTGTTGTAGTTATTTTTACATTTTTGTTTCTGCATTGAAGAAAAAAAGGAAAGTTATGGAGCCTTATAGGAAAGGAGCCTTATTATATTAGAAAGTCAATTATGTTTAAAACTACAACGGGATTACTTTGCAAAACTAATGAAAAAGTTTTGACTCGCTTAAATTAAAACATCCGGAATTGCTTATAGGACAATAGTTCAAAAAGTTAGCTGATAATGAAAGACGAAAACGCAAAACTTTTAATGACACGAAAAGAAATGTTTGACACATAGCGGACAATAGCGACTGTATTACTTTGTTTGTAAATAATATACATAATATGTTACATTTAATGTGAGGGAGGTTTTTGTTGATTCTTGTGCAGACCGAAGATTGTGCTGATGCTAAAAGTAAGAGATTTGCAACTTACCGCTCTAGATACGACGTTTGAAATATCGGCCGCCAGGATCGCGATGATCAGCACGACGGAGCGTCTCCACGACATGATTCCGCCGCGGACAATCCCAGAATGTCCGTCTGTCCGTCCGTACTGCTCGTCTTGTTGGGGCGCAGTGGCGCCACCAGACGACAGCCTCGCGAATCGATACCTGCACAAGGGGTGGGTTTAGGCGGATGTTGCCTTTGTATGTTGCCTGAGCTGCTTCTGATGTAGCAATTAGTAATGGGAGGGGGCACCTTCATTTTTATAATATTTATCTTTCTTCACGACGCTTACATTTTCATTTACTCCAGCTGCTAAAGGCTCTCGCGCCAAGTACCCCCAGGTACGTCATTCTTGCATCTTTTCATTTCTTCCAAGCAGAAGAATTCCAATGTTGTTTCATTTGGGAGAGTGGGAGCACAGTTGTCACTTTCGAAAATTACGAGACTCTACCTTTTGTTGGAGGGGAAAACATATATTTATTTCACATATGCACTTTTCATTACTGGCATTATACTGCAAAAATGGATAGTGCCATATCTACCAGAAGCTGTAAAAGTAGCACTCATAGAATTCGGTACGACAAATTTTACAAATAAGAAAAGAAAACAAAGAATAATCATTGCAGCTGCTGGATTAGTTTAAAAATTTCTACATCTTCAGTTTTGCAAGCCATATAATGATTAAGAGTTAGTTAAATTTACAAAATATTAGGCATCAATATATATTTACATTTCTATCTATAACCCACCAAATTTCTTTATGATTCTTTTCTTTTGCCTCTTTTATTCTTCCTTTATTACTCTGCTATCTGTTAATTTTAGGTAGGGTGAATCATTCCATCTAAAAATTTGATTTTGAGATGTCATTATGAATACATGTTGCGAGAAGCAGTTTTAGGAAAAGTTCAATGTAAATGCAGGAGAAGAGCATAAGTTAAATGAAAAGTGGGATAGGTAAATATAAAGCTGGGTATTTATGTCAAGTATCCTCCAAATATAAGAGAGTTTACAAGAAAATCATCTACCCCATAGTACCCTTTATAAAGAAAAATATTCGAAACTTTGGATAACCTATAAGTGGCTCAACGATTTTGATTAACATCATTCATTTAAAATGTTTAAGTACATGATAAATAAAATGGTATCTTTAGCCTTTTGGAGAAGATCCTAAAAGGTCTCCTTAGTTATATATGTTGTATAACGGATAAACCATATGACTTTACGAAAATGTGAAACACCAAAAATAAACCTTTTAATTCAAATAACCTTTTAGGGCACTGTAATTCAAGAAATAGATGTTTTCCTCCTAGAATTTTCAACTTCCTTTCACCTGGTAGCTCACATTCAACAATAAACGAATGAATTTGTGAAATGTGTTCCAATTCAAATTCAAGACCTTTTGAATGTGAGATAGACAGACTATCCCCGTACCACAAGGGAAAGGTTATGTACGTTTTTGGTTTAAGTTTTTCAGCACTTTGCCTTTTCAGCATTGATAAATGGTAGTACGCAATACACCTCGTTTAAGGTAATGTTTAAGAGTCATTTGCTATCGTGTAAAACTCCGTTGACTTTACATGACCAATAGAAGGGGCGATTAAGGGGGTTTTAATTTCCTCTGTATAGTTACACTGAGATTTCGGTATTTTGGATTAAATGAACCTTTTCTTTTATTTACTGCATGTAAGTAAATCTGGAACACTATCTATATCTGTATAAACAAGAGCTCCAACTCCTTCTCGTTCTAATTCTCTCTCTCTCTCTCTCTCTCTCTCTCTCTCTCTCTCTCTCTCTCTCTCTCTCTCTCTCTCTCTCTCTCTCTCTCTCTCTCTCTCTCTCTCTCTCTCTCGACAATATTGGCAACTTCCCTCCAAAGGAGAAAACTTCTTTGTCTATTCCCAAAAAAAATGCAGGATATTCAATTTCCACAAGAAAAAAAAGAAAAACCCTTGTGTTGAATTTCTCTGCTCTTGTACATTCTTTCTTTGTCTCTTCATGTTAACGAGATAAATGTTATGAGAAATGATGCTAATTTTATTGTAGGTGCAAAGGAAATATAAGAACTTTGTATAGGTTTTAAGATACTCAAACTGGACGCTATGTAATGGTTTTGAATTCCGTTCTCTTTGAATGGCCTAGATTTAAAAAATGAGTAACATCTTCTCATTAGAGAAAACTATGGATATCACAGAATTCAAATAAAAATGAATATAACATAAGTAGTTCACTTCACAAAAAGAGCAGACAAACTGTGTGTATTCTAACGAGATCTGAATGTTTTTCTTTAGTAAGATTTCCTCCATCTCTTATGATTTAAATAACATAAGTCTTCCAGAACAAAGAGGACTTGTGAGAAGATTCCCAAAAAAATCTATATATACATTTCATTTCACTACGTAGACTTCGGCGGCCGGTGTCCGTAGCAAAAAAGGGCTTCCGGGGAAGGCCGCATCTTGATTGCTTGCTGTGCAAACGTTTCGACCTACTAGCTGTGAAACTTGGCAAGAGTAAGCAACCAAGAAGCGGCCTTCCCCGGATGACCTTGTTCCTATACATTGCATTTGTCATTAAAACAACTTAAATTTGTGTTATTTTACTCAAAATTGTGGAAAAATTATCCATGTAAAGGTTAGTCTAGGTTGGGTAATTTTCTTGTAAAACTTGATGCGTGGTCCCTAAATCACCGTAAATTAAATACCAAACTTCTCGTTTTTGACTTATACATGCTGTTTCAGACACACACATACAAACAAACACAAACGTGTCTTTTTCTAAAACTGCTCAGGGGACATCGAAACGTGTATGCTTCTGAAATATTGGTATTGAATTTTTGGGTGTAATACAATACTTCCCTTACTTACCAGAAGTAAGCAGTAGAGAAAGTAATTACTTAAGTTTTCGAAAAATTTGCCACGTAAAGAATACTTGAGAAAGATCACATTCAATATCATTCGTGGTAGTGGTTCAATTTAAATTTTAATAGACTTATTGTTTATAGTTGTGCTGTTAACATACATAAACAAACGGGCACGCTTTTTCTAAAAATTATTGGGTTCAGCGGACTCCAAAATAAAATAATATTTCGGTAAAACTTCTATCTTGAATTTAGGGTACAACATATAGTATTCCTGACTACCATACATACTATAGAAAATACGGTAATAAATATTTATTTGTAGATTTTGAAATAATAGCTGTAAACTAATTTATTGTATCATTGCTTTATATTTCATTCCTTTCTCTTTGTACTTATATAAGAGAAGAGGAAATTGCGGTGTAAATAACAGACTTGTTAGCCTTAACTCCCTCACAAAAAGTATATGTGAATACAAATATATATTTATATTAAAGGCACGTGATATACTCCCTGATTTATAAAGACCTCAGTACAATGGTATAACTAGGATATTTTAGTTACAATTTCCCGCTACTTTGTAAGTTTCTGCAAACTAAAGCCATAAAGATAATTACATCGTTGAAAACCCCCGCAGCGTTAGTTTAAATACACATTCTGTAAGTTAACTTTGTATGCTTAAGTTTGTATTATAACTATACTATAAATAAGCAATGAATTACTTCAAACCCAACACCTGGGTATTTGTATATTCAGGAAAGTTCCTATTGTGAATTGAGAGAGGAAACCAATTTCGTTATCATCAGTAGCAGCACAAAATATAAGAGATGTTCCTCTCAAATCGTCTTAAAATATTTATACATTTCAATCGAACTTTCTTTGATAAAAATCTTAGTGGTGAAAATGTAATACATTATCATCAGTTGCATTACCATCCAATACCTTCAATACGAATATTTGCAGTTTGACTCACGAGCCTCAGGTTTCTGTGTCAGTAGTCATTTTATCATAATATCCATGCCATTCAGCTTCTTTGAAGGGTCCATAAATGTGGCAGGTAGGGGAGCTACAGCACTATGAGATTATATGAGAACTTGCCATATTCTCCCGATGTCTCCTTTTGTGATTTGACTTTTTCCCCACTGAAAGCTTGAATATTCTCATCTAGACAGACCGTTTCAGTAATGCTGTGCCTGGGAGTTGACACAAGCAGCCACAATTTCGGTTTTCGTTGCCTTGGGGTTGCGAATTCAAATACCTCCGCGGTGCAAGGATGTTTCTCTCTTTATAAATAATACTTTATGCACAAGTATGCTTATAAACAAGCAAATAAAATGTAGATGTTGTGCTCAGCTGACTTTTTCTACTCTTGTAAAAGGTATTCCCACAAACGTTAATGCTCATATGTACTTCATGTTAGTCTAAATAAGTATTACACAAAGTGTACTATCGTTAGAGCCCGGATTTCTAAGCAAAATGCTTATAAATGCTTTTTTGGTGAAACACGCCATATGCTTGCTTATTTTATGCTTTTTAATTAAAATAGCTTATTTTATCCAAATCACGTTAAAAGTAAATTTTCACTCCAAGCCATCATCGTCTCGCCAAAAGTGTCAAGAGCCGATATAAGAATGTGGATCTTCTTGTCTCTAGCGTAAAGTGTACCGTCGCCGATTAGAGTTAAAAATTTCGTGTAGTCCTTCAAAATTTGTCCTTACCACCAAAGCCAGTTTTAACTCATTAGGGATCTTGGTTAAATGCTGTGTCATTCTACGCAGAACATTTAAATGAAATAAAACAGTGTTGTACTCCTTAGATGCAGGAAATACAAGCAACATCGCCACAGCACAAGAATGTTTTGCTAATATTGGCATTCGAGATAAGATAGAGTACATCCATAACCGCTTCTACAAAATCCCTGCTATTATAACACATTTGGAAACTCGAAATAATTCCTTGGAACATTTACTTTCTTTGATATATGAAATTTCAGTAACGTTGTCTTCAGAGATACACATCATTGCTAAAATTACCTCTAAAAACTGAGTAAGGTACCTATCAATGAAAAATCCTGATTAAGAGACACTGTAAAATTTCTACAAAACTTTCCGGTACAGAAACGTATATCTAACGTTTATTCAAAAAGAACTGTGGTGCTTTTCGCATGTTCCAGTAACGTCATGTGACGTTGAGAGATCCTTTTCACAGTATAAAATTTTTTTCACTGACAAACGCAGGAGATTTCCACAAGAATATCTCAAAGGGATCCCGGGTTCGATTCCCGCCGTGGGGTTGGGGATTTTTCTCCGACCAAGATAATTCCTCATCTTCCCTGAGAGTGCGAATGTGTATGTGATGTAATAATTAAAACCCAACGAATTCCAGTTAACACCTTCGATATGTTCCAGAGGAGAACGACCGCCGAAATGACCATTGGAGTTAAAAGCGGTAAAAAAATCTCAAGATGACTTTCTCGTGTATTGTAACAAGCGTAAGGTAAAACTTCTACCAAACAATATGTTTATGATTAAATTTTTATTTTTTTTTATTTTTGGTGATTATTTGTTTCATTTTTCGTGTTTATTTGCTTGCTCTTTTTATCATTTGATTGTGCTTACAAATCCGGGCTCTAATTATCATATATGTTTTAGTTATAGGCATTATGTGATAATGGAAGTACAGCAGCTTTAACCTACAGTTTAGTCTTGCGAAAGCTAGTCGCTTTGGCATCAGTTATTTCTCCGTTCTTAGGAGATAAAAATAACGAAATGTGATTTCCTTATTGAGGTAAACTTAAGTATTTGAAAATTCGAACCAACAACCAGAATCATCTCAAATATAGTTAAACCACAAAATGTTAATATAATAATTTGTGTGTTTTAGCGAACTATACAGTTTTCTGTATATCTTTAGGTTTACCAGTTCTACAAAAATCATTCAAAATAAACAGAATTTCAGAAGCTATTACCAGAAACTCAGAATATAGATAAACTTCATTTGTAAAAAAAAAAAAAATCTTAATTATATCTCACTTTGAGAAAAATAGTTTGAATTCCTTTTAAAAGAATATAAATTTTCCATGTGGAGTGTGGTTTACAGTGGATATGTATTTAACATAAAATTGTTTTACATGGAGAACTTAAATATCAAGATGATGTTTAACGTTTTGAGCTATACTGTTCACTGACGGACAGATTCTCTCTCTCTCCTCCTCTCTCTCTTCTCTCCTCTCTCACTCTCCTCTCTCTCTCAAATAGTGATTCACATAGGGAAATAGTGAAATTTTGGGGGAAATGCAATACGATATTTTTGAAATATGTACCTGGTTAGCGAAATTAAAACCTTTATAAGAAACTAAAGATAACCAAGAACATGAAAACCCTTAGAAAAAATAGAAATTGCACAGAACTATGCAAAACTGTTAATTTGAAAATTACACAACGTTGTCGACTCAGAAAACCTATAAATGAAAAAATTACAGATGCTTAGATTTAATTTGCTGAAATCAATATGGCATTGAATAATTTGAACATCTGCCATTTTAAAAATAACAGTGGAAGTATCTAAGTGAGGTGTATTACAATATTTATTAATTAACGGTAACAAAAACCTCATGTTACACTCGTGTATCCTCTGTGTTATGCCTTATTTAGATATTAGCTTCTATAAATTATATTAGTTGGCTGTCTAGTTCATTTTAAACTAGATGGACCTACACAGCATGACACATTTCCTTGCTGAGATAAAATTAAAGGAATCAATAGGCAGATGATTCAAAGCGATTGTCTATGTATTTACCTAGGAATACTTCACATGATATCACGAGAAACAACCGAACGACGGTATTGTAAATAAATGACAAAGTATTGAAAATGTAAACTAAGAGGGATAATCTCTGAAACGGCTGATGCCATACAAATATTTTGCGTTGTAGAAGGATATTTCTTATGGTTACAAAGTGTTTTCCGAATGAAAATGACTCAATGGCTATTCCCATAAAATTAAAGTTAGACACTTTGTCATGTAAATGTCTTAACTATTTGGTATTTTCATAAAAATCATTAATGCCATTATTTGAGGAAAACCAAAATTGCGAAAAATCTTCCATATAAAGTGTAGCTTACGGTGAGGGATTCTCTTGAAAATTTGTCTGTGACATCTTTGCAAGATGTTTTGGTATTTAGGTAATGGGGCATTTTGTTTTGCGTTATGCTGTTCACTCAATCACTCATTCACACATTCACTCTTTCTTTCTCTCTTTTCTCTCTCTCTCTCTCTCTCTCTCTCTCTCTCTCTCTCTCTCTCTCTCTCTCTCTCTCTCTCTCTCTCTCTCTCTCTCACACACACACATTTGTATGAAAATACTTTTTTATATTCAAGGAGCCCGTCCAAATGCCAGCCTCTGTAGCGAAGATATGCACCACATTCAAGAGGTCCTAAGTTCGAATCTCGGTAGGTCCGAGTTATATGGATAAGAATTTTTCCTGGTTTCCCTTATCATGAAAGATAAATTTCGGGTGACTAAGCTCTATGGATCCTGGACTCTTGAGCATCATTTCATTCATTTAATTTATCGTGATTTAACGTGGAGGCGTTAGTTAAGAAAACAGGGAGATTAAAACATGTATTTAGGAATAATATCGATGCTTTGGTTAGAATCCATACTTTCCCTAACTACAGTGTACCTTGATGGTAGAGGAAGTAAAATGAACAAAGGTTAATATTGCTTTAATATTACTTTAAGAAATTATAAAAGATACAATAACTACTTGTTTTATTTTCCTTCTAAGCATCCTGTTTATGTAAGTGCAAGGAATCAAGTTAGAATGGAAATATCATCGTACATTCATATTTTGAGAAACCCTAACCCCGCACTATTTGAAGAAATGTGCTCATGTGTCTTAAATTAAGCAGTGGTCTTGTTATTAAATATAATTTGAAGGTGGATTTAATTGAACTTCATAATGAAATGTATTATCACTGGCGATAGATCATCCTGTTTTCTTGCACAGCGGCAGATCATCCTGTCCTATCAAGGGAGCAGATGCCTACAAGAAATGCCGAGCTAGACCAGGGTAAGTTAACAGTGACATCACCTTCTCTAACTAGAAATACACAAAGGAAACTTATAATAGTATAAACTTAAAAATATACCAAGCACAAAATTTAAATCATTTTCTTGGTTAATTCTTCAAGTACCGTCCGTCATACTGAGCTGTATTCAACCCAAAGCCATGTATATAAGTCACACGTTTATTTGGTCATCTGAAGTTGTGCTTTTTAGTGAAGAAAGTAATGGCAACGTTTAATTACGACCACGAAAATTAATAAATCCTCGCACATATTTGCTAATTTCGAACATACCATTAAAAATTGCAAATAGTGGTACAAATCTCATAACCTGGCAGAACAAAAATTTTCCAAAAATTCCCAAGTAAAGAAAATACTTTACAGATAATTATGGTTGTGAACATATTTTAATTGAAGAGTTAAACCCACAAAAATGTTTAAGTAATCTAGAATATATATGACGCACTGGTATTCACACGATGCTAAACTTAGTACCGAAAAAATCTGGAAAAGGGCCGATTTACCTCTCGTCGTCTGTGCCATTCAAACTGAAAGCCACTTATCTAATAGAATACCACTTAGAGCAGCCACTCCCTCTGGCTATACAGGGCAGCACGTGAGGTCAGACTTTGAAACTCTTGGACAAGAAAATAGCTCGTACAGGAGTGCTAAATCTAAGTAAACAGCCAAGCCTAACAGATTCTCTCTCTCCGTATGAAATACGGAATTCTGAAATTCGTAAAAATATAATTAGTATTTCATCATATTGTGTCTCTTAAATGATTTTGGAAGTTAATCTTGACAACAGAAAAAGAGTGTCCTTTGCAAGTTTCGAAAATTCTTAATAATTAATTTGGTATGTGATGTTTTCTACTTTTAACCCTAATTAACTATTGAAAGGCTGAGTGAAACAGTGGTCTATCCCTCGTTTTAAATAAGCTGAGATATGTATTGCAAAGTTGTCAACAACCAGTTACTACAGTTTGAGAGTAAGAAGTCAAGTTGCTGCCAAAGCGCAAAAAAAAAAAAAAAAAAAAAAAAAAAAAAAAAAAAAAAAAAAACTTTCAGTACTCATTCATTGTAAGAGGTAGTTCAAGGTTAATGATAGCAGATGGCAGGATCAACTGAAGCTCCACATTGGAGAGGGTTAGACCACTGTTGCACTCAGTCTTTCATATATTATATAGCGCCTGTTTGTAGCCAGCTTGTATGCCTGGCTTTCTCCTGATGATCCAGTACAGTTGTGAATATCCTTGTTCCTCAAGCAACACTCCAAACATTCGATGTTCCATAAGCAATGATTAATGTTAGGTGACATATTTTAGATTGGTAACCTTCGTAACACTTTCAGGACGTCAACGATAACTATCACTAACTAAATTATAGATACAATTACTATTACGGAAACGTAGCGTAGTCAATTTCCTTAAGAAGGGGAACATAAGTGCTGGTAATTTGGGAGGCCTTTCATAGCATTCTACCCTTAAAGATTTACATAGCAAAAAATATTTTTAAAACTTAAACTAAACTGAAAATAAAGTAGTCAGCCAGAGAATGACAACCTCAAACATGTGATAAAAGTTACATAAACGTATTTTATTCTTCTTGAGTATTCCCCATCCAGGCCACACTGATCCCCCCCCCCTAGTTGTCATTTTGTGCTGATGGCATGTCAATATTTTGAAAATGATACGCTTCTAGAAGACTTGTTGCGCAATTGCTTTCAGTCCTTTCCACCATTTGGGTAAACAGGACTAGAAAACATTTACTCAACGTAATTATATAAGAAAATATTTCCTTTGTATATGTAATTTCAGCGTTAAAGCTATAACACTCTGGTCTATTGTATTTACATGAATTTCTATACTCATTCCTGCCAATTCTCATAACTATTCGTTATAAACTCGCTGGGAAAACAGCACTTCAGCTGCCTCCAAAAGCACATTCGCTTGCACGTTTACTCACGTACTCACTTCACCGTCATTACGCTGGTCGATCGTATTACTTAGTTCTGATTGCTCGACGCTGATCTTCCGATAACTTTGCCACATAGTTGCTATATCACAATTAACCTACTGACTTGAAACCCCATTTTTTCCATTTCATTTAAATGAATTTTCCTAGACATTTTAAGCCCGCCTCGGTAGCGTGTGTAGAGTGTCTGTCTCACGTTCAAGAGGTCCCGAGTTGGAATCTCGGTCAGGGAGAGTTACCTGGATAAGGTTTTCTCCGGGGTTTTCCCTTATCCTGAAAGTGGATATCTGATAACTCTAAGCCCTATGGAACCTGGGCTCATTTGAGCGTCATGTCACCCATCTTTCATTCATCGTCCGATATGACCTTACGTTGGAGGACGTAAATTACACACACAAAAAAAAAAAATCTAAGACATTCTAAAAAATGTGATAGTAGTGAAAACGGGAATTAAACCCTACTCTCTCTGCAGAAGTGGTCGGAAATTTATTCAGAATCGTTGCATCGCTTCTTTGGAAAATGTTCGACTACACAGGAAGTATGGTAATTATCCTATCCTCATTTTTAAATTATACCACCCACTAAATTGCAAAGTATAAATTAATAACAAAATTATCAAGCAAATGAACTTCAAAATCTGGAAGTCAATACTGATCATCTGAATGTATGAAAGAAGTAGGAAACAAATTTTGTAAGCTTTCTAGATTTTCAGGTTGTTGGAGGAAAATAATATGAAATGGAAATGAAAATAGCCTAAAATGTCCCGTGAAGTGCAAAGTCCTCCTATCAGATAGGGAAAGCTAATCTATTCCAACGTGGTGAGTTATTTCACGTTAGGCATTGGGCATGCTTACTGTCACTTTTGTCTTATTATGCGGTGCACTATTTAGTCATTGCCTAGTTGTAACGTTATTTAGTGCTTATACTATTCCCTCTTTAGTCACTAGAAAGTAATGTCTTAACACTGAACCAAAACTGAAATTAGAACCGACATTTATAATACCACAATGAGATCGGTTATCATCAGCCATTAGAATTCTTAAGCAGTGAACTTCTTATCTATACTCAAACCATTACAGATAAGAGACCTCCAGTCAAGTGACAGGTAGAGAACTGCCTGTAAGTGCCTAGTGAATGTGTAAGTTTGAATATATTTTATTATTTATTATACCCTTTGTCTGCACTCCTGTGCAAGCTCAACTACACTTGGTTCCGAGCGGGCTATAGAGCTTAGAAATTCCTATGCCTGGTTATGACTTAACAGCAAGAGTAACGCGTGCAGGAACAAAAGCTTCAGAATACGTTAGAACTATAATAGGCAAAACTAAATAAGACAGAGTGAAAAGTGAGATAACATTGCAGTATTATAAGTGTTAGAAAAACCATAAAAAGAAGAAGAAGAGAGAGAATGTGTGTGTGTGTGTGCGTGTGTGTGTGTGTGTGTGTGTGTGTGTGTGTGTGTGTGTGTTTGTGTGTCAGTGCTGACACAGAGCCAACGTATCATGTTGCTTAAGATAAACTCCCAAATGACACAAGAGATTTCGGTGAAATAAAGATATTTCACAGGGAATGACTCAGTAGATTGTAACAATCAGGCTATCGTCTATGTAAAAGAAGAAAAATAAGTTGAACGTAAAGTGAATACTAATTATGTTGTACAGGCAATTTATCCCACATACAGACAGAACTTACTCATAGATTACTTTTTAAATTATATGCGAGGGTGGGTCAAAAAGTAATGCCTCCTATTTTTTTCTCCTTAAATAAGTAAGTTATGTGAAACTTTGAATTTCGCACAATTCCTCAAACCTTCTTCTCCAATCCCCTGCAGTAGTAACTTCCTAAGTCAACAGGTGGCAGAACTGCATCCTCTTGGAAAATGGTTGACATCGACATTCGTAATAGACAGCGTTCTATGACTGAATGTTTGACTGCGGAAGGTGAAACGCCAATTCGCATTCAGGAAAGGCTAAAAAAATGTGTATGGTGATGCAACGGTGGATGTCAGCACTGTTAGACAATGAAGCTGAAGGGAAAACACCATTGGCAGATAAAAATCGAAGCGGCAGGCCGGTGACTGCAGTGACTGCATGCAACATTCAGCGAGTCGATGACATTATTCGTGGTGATCGCCGGGTAACAACAGGTGAATTGTGTCGCATTACCTCCATAGGTAAAGGCAGTGTGATGACGATTATTCAACAACTGGGTTACTGAAAAGTATGTTCAAGTTGGGTAGCAAGAATGTTAACCGCACAAAACAAAGAAACAAGGAAAACAATAGCCTACGAACACTTGCAGCGCTTCAATTTGGAGGGAGAGGGGTTTCTGGGAAAAATTGTTACTGGAGACGAAACGTGGGCTCATTTTTTTGAACCAGGATCAAAGAGGCAATCAATGGAATGGCATCACATAACGTCACCGAAGGAAAAAATTTCAAAACTCAGCGGTCGGCAGGGAAAGTTATGGCGACAGTGTTTTGGGATGCAGAGTGTGTGCTTATGATTAATTTTTGGAGCAGGGATGCACAATAAATTCTGTCCAATACGTCAGAACTCTCAAAAATCTGAAAGCACGTCTTCGCCGAGTTCGCCCAACAAAAACTATGGCGGATGTTCTTCTTTTGCATGACAACACACCAGCCGTTACACCTCTGCAGAAATTGAGAAATTGGGATGGCAAAACTTACCTCACCCCCCACACAGTCCTGATCTGGCACAATCAGACTTACATCTATTCGGGCCACTAAAGGAAGTTCATCGTGGGATTCATTTTGAAGATGAGGAGGCTGTGAAAACGTCCGTGCGTCAATGGCTTAGGAAGCAAGACCGTGTGTTTCACCACACTGAAATACATGCCCTAGTTAAAATGTGGACCAAAGCTGTGGAAAAGGACAGAGATTATTTTGAATTGTGACAAATTAACCGTCAATGTTGTAGTTTTCAAGCTATGTAAATTGGATTAAATTTTCTTGGCGATTAAAAGAGAGAAAAATGGAGGCATTACTTTTTGATCCAACCTGGTATTATTAAATTACAAGGACCTAAAAGTATCAATAAAATATGTATCTTGAAATTCTGTCAATACAGAACTTCCTCTACCTGTTACATGTAGATTGTAGAGCACATTGTATACTCGCTTTAGACTGAGTGCTTATTTCTTATGCAATACTACTAAACTAGACAGAATAATGCTGTAGTCCTTCTAACAATAACGAAGGAGGAAGAGAGAGATGAAGATAATTTTCTGGTATGCAACCAACAGACCGAATAACGCCTTTGTAAGTCAATTAGGATGCGCTAGACATGCACAACGGCCACGCGAAGCTATACGCTTGGATGCTCTTTGCAGATAACAGTGTTCATGCAGTAGAAACAGAGATACAGCAGTCAGCTAGGTCGTAGTTTTCAAGGAAATGTAATTCACAAATTAGCTGTAATGTCTTTGACGGAGATGACTTCACTCGCTCCAGTTATGTCATGTCGTTAACAAATATTGATAATAATTGGCGGTTTTCAACTGAAGCTGTGATGCACAAAATCACACTCTCAGCCAAATAACAACATATATGCACACCAAGTTAGGAATGATCCTGTTTTCGGAAGATAATTATATTCTGTATATTGTAACTGATGCCTTGCTCAGAAAGTTCTGTTGGCTGCTTAGATTCATATTACAGTGTTCCGCTGATATTTGTTTTGAAAATAAATTTTCAGTAGTGAATCATAGTAACTCCAGAAAGAAAGAAAAACTATTTTTGAAGGAAGTTAAATTGAGAAGAATAAAATGAAATTAATTGGAGATGCGGGATGTTATCCAAGTTTAAAATATAAATAAAGAAAAGAAACTATTGAAACTGGTACGAAAATGTCTTCCTAAGACCTGCTACTTACTAGTGTTGTCAATACTGTGACTTTGTGGGTTCGTGAAATTAAAAGTCCAATTGCACAAACTCAAAAATATTATTTATTTCCACCGAATTACAGTTGAACACTTGCCGATTACATACAATTACGTAGCGCACACAATTACAATTCACCAGTTCGTCTGTCACAGGTCCACTCTGCACTCGCAATTACGTACAACTCCTCCGATGCACGTACTCAGTCGCCAACTGCAGCCCCTTTTTATAGGAAGATTGCTGTTTCTGGAAGTCTCGCGGTTAAGTGAATTATCCCGAAGGTCCCAGACGTCAGGGAGGGGAAAGAGACAGTACAGGGCTCGTGCCGCTCTTCTAATCATCCCCTTCGTTAGCGCTACAAGATAAATGGGTAGGCGTGGTCTGAATGCTTCCCGTCTGGCCACTACCTACCAGTTGCTGGATCTTTCGGGAATTCCGATGTTCGGGTGAGAATAAGAGATTTCAGCTCTTGGGAGTTTTGCGGCGGAAAATGATAATTAGAGGGAAATGCAGCAACTTTCGTCAACTTTAATTGAAAAATATTTTATTCTTTTTACTAAAATAAACATTAAAACGTTTGAATTAATAGTTCACTAATTTAAATGAGCCATCTTATGTTTAAAGGGAAGTATGCCTTTCCATATATGTTAATATTGACTCACATATTACTTGTGTTACTATATGGAAATTCTTACATACCTATATGACACCGAACGAATATATAGATGTAGTTGGTCAGCTTCTATGTGGCACATATAGAGAGCGTTTACCACCAATATAGACGCATTAAAACGATTCAGAATGAGTGTGGATTAGGCAATCACAGGGACAAAGCCGCGTGCCTCACGCTATCGAATTTTGCAGGTAGGTGACACACTGTGCCGCCTGTTGTAGCTGTTTGTAAAAAGAATACGAAGTGAAGGTAAAGCAATAAAAATTAAAACTACCTGTTTTTTTTCTTTATTTTTATCTTTAATTTTATGAATATTAATACCTTATACAAGAGGCTTATTTACTTTTAATTTGAAATACCGATAATACTCCAGGGTAGCTCGCAACCTTCATTTCTTCCATCTTCTCCGTGAGGTTATCGTTAGCCGTCTTCATTTCTTCCAGCTTTGGGGACAGGTTGTTATTTGCCGCTTCTATTTTTGTTGTTAATTCGGCCTTCATTTCTTCCATCTTCCCGGTGATGTTGTCGTTGGCCGTCTTCATTTGTTTCAGTTCCGCGGCCAGGTTGTCATTTGTAGTCTCCAGCTTCGCGGCCAGGCTGTTATTTGCCGCTTCTGTTTTTGCAGTTAGGTTTTCATTTGCCGTCTTCATTTCTTTCAGTTCCGCTAAAATCTTTTCTAATGCTGCCTCCATTGTGTTATGTCGCACTCCTGACACCAATTGTGACTTTGTGGGCTCGTGAAATGAAAAGTCCAATTACACAAACTCAACAATGTTCTTTATTTCCACCGACTTACAGTTGAACACTTGCCAATTACACAAAATTACGTAATGCACACAATTACGATTCACCAGTTCGTCCGTTACCGTTCCGATGCACGTACACAATTACGTAAAGTCTTCCGTTGCAGTCTTCTCGTTCATACACTAGCACTGAACTCTTACGCTGATTGCCAAGAACTCGGACTGACTCCTCTTGCCCGACGTGCTGCTTATATAGGATCCGCTTGCCGATCTGGAAGGTTCTCAATTAGAGGAAATATCCCTTAAGTTCGGGAACACAGGTGGAACAGAAAGAGACGGCGCAGTGATGTTTTTTGTCCCAGCCATCCCTTCTTAACGCTATAAGACAAACGAGGGGGCGGGACGAACGCACACCCTTCTCCTGCTTGCCCACTCTACAGGGGGTTCCGACGCTCGGGTGACAGTATTGCCCCATTACCTGAAAGCAAGGCTAGGGTCACTGATAGAGAGCAATGAGCAATGCTTTTGTTTTCATAGCCGGGGTGTCCCAATAACACCTTTTGAGGTTCCTGCGCTGCCTAATCACAACAATGTAATATTTAATGCTGCATAAAATGATACCTAAGAGGATTTCGAAGCTGCGACAGCAAAATTCGGATTAGTTAGGTTATAAACCAGGAAACGGCTACTTTCGTTCGGTGTCGTTTCGAAACAAACTGTATAAGGTGTGTATTGAACAGGCTAACATTCCAAATTTTTTGATAATTCTCCCCTAAGAATAAACATTTTTATCTTCAAAACAAGGGAAACTGGCTTATGTTTATTTAGCCCTTCAACACACTTTACTGAAGTACAGCAGACTATTATGATCATGGCCGCGCTGTGGCTCAGTGGTTAGACCGCTTGGCTCTCACCAAGGCGGCCCGGGTTCGATCCCACGCTACCGCAAAGTAAGATTTGTGGTGGACAACATGGCGCTGGGCGGGTTTTCTCCGGGATCTCCGGTTTCCCCCGCCATCTCATTCCACTGGTGCTCCATCTTCATCTCATGTATCATCAGTGTCACCGCCTGCGGTGCCGTATGTAGTAAAAGCGGGCGTTAAACACTACACATTCATTTTTTTATCGTGATCATGATCATCACAACCACCATCATTATCACTGTTCCATTGATCGTGGGTTCAAACTACGGTTCTTAAGTTTGCTTAAAAGTCCCATGTTAGTAGATCTATTGGCATGGAAATGAATTCCTTTGGAATGAATTGTCGACACACAGATATGATCCGGCTAATCAGCTATTAACAGAACATTGTCGCGAACCCATTATCTGCAATAGGGCGGCTAGTGTACACAAAGAGCCGGCAAATAAAGATAGCTGAGATAAAGGACTTGTCGGCACAGATAGGGTTTCACGTTTGGAAGGTTCTAGTGATATCTGGATTGACAGAGAATAGTTGTTTTCTTATTTGTTCCAGAAACCTCTCGAATTTATCAATGAGGTATTTAAGAAGACGACGACTCGCCAAGAGGAGTTTTAAACAGGAGATTAAACAGCTGCAGAGTGTTGTTGTAACGAGAGCTGATGTTTGTTAGTGTCATCGACCTTGGTGTGATGTAATTTTGCTGCTACGAAGTGTGTTTCGACGCAAATAAAGAACATTTGGAATATCTGCAACTCGGATTTTTAATTCTACGAAACCAAAAGTCGCAATATATATTTTCTTTTGCTTCCACTAACTCATCATCTTGATCATCTTCCATCTCTTAAAGAAAATAAAAATATTACGTATATTTTATGTAGTTATTCTAAATAATTAAGTTCATGCATTATGGCAGGATGCTGCAGAACCTTTTTCAGCCTATAGTTAGACTGAGTATTTTTTCGCTGGCAACACTTCTACTTAGCTATAAAGTAGTGGAACTACAATAGATTTTATCGGAAATAATATGAAGCCTTCTCAATCCAAAAAAGGGAAAAGCATTGTTAACAAAAGGTTTCATCTCTATATGTGATGTTTGTGTGTGTTTATGTGTGTGTATGTGTGTGTGTGTGTGTGTGTGTGTGATTATATGTGAATGTGTGTGTGTGTCTTTTGGTCTGTTTGGCTTACAGCACAAAAAGTGTTTTCTATTTGAGGATAGAGTTGTGGTCAATGAGACTGAAATTTTAGTGCTTTATGTTTTTGGCACTTTATTCATTACCCTTGTACAATGCATTATTAATGTTGTTGATTATTCCACATTACAGTGAATATCGTAAACTAAGAGTAAACGAAAGAGTGGTCCTCAGTTCCCCTTCGTCTTTTATTAAGAAGCCTGTTGTTGCAAAATGGCTGGTGTCCATGATATAAAAACACCAATATTGGCTTACATTCAATCAGACGTAATTTCAGCATCAACCCATTTTCATTACTGTTCAATTTCTTCAATGTGTGGAAGCCATTGTTGGAAGAGAATAAAGGAAATTTTAAACCCTTTCAAATGAAAGGACAAACAGGACCTTCAATGTTTGGATGAAGAAAGTCTGAGCAGTTTCAGACCATCCCAGAGAGCCATCAGCACATATGTATTTCACAGTTAGCATTAGTCACGACGTAGCGATGTTTAGAAGAACTACAAGAAGAATACAAAATAAAAGAACAAGTAGATATATAAGGAATAACGACAGTAAATAGAATTTTTCAATTAATTTATAATGAATGAATATATGTTACTTCACCGTATTTTACCCCTATAATAACGTATCAAATAAATAGAAAATTCATGACTACTTTCCAGATATTTAACAGTAATCAGAAAAAACTGTTAAAAGAGCATGAAAATCAATAATCTCCGAAAAATTCAGTGACGAGATTTACATTGCTTAGTTCCAGTTGTCATCTTTTAATTATATATTTATATTTAAGAGTCATTTTAACCATCTGTGCATTCCTATTGAATTGTCTAAGCTATCGAATTAGTCAATACAGCCCTGCCGAGAAGACTGAACAACAAAACCTTTTGTCGGAACAGTATGAAGCTATTTGTAATGGTTGAGCAAAGAGTTCCACTTTGGTGGGACAGTTTGAAGCAATAATAAAATGGGTGGCACACAGTTCCACTTTCGCTACAGTTTGATACAATAATGTTTAGCTCAGGGTGAAGCAATGAGGTTTCTCCCAGGGTATGCGTGGATATGTATGAGAAGGATGGTTTTAATGACATTGGAATGCCCGTTTCAAACTGGTTTACTGACTGCTTCTTTTTATCAGAACATCAAACTCAAAGTTGCCGACCAAGGGTTACCAATATATCACTGTTTAGAGTTACTAAAGGCGGAGTGCTTATTACTCGATAATACTTAAATAGTCACGTATAAAGCGACAAATATCTTCTCTCATCACTTCTGGTCTGCCCTCGACCAAGACAGAACCAGATAACTGCCCTAATCTGCCTGACGCCGAAGATTGAATGTCCTCACAGCTGCGCGTGAGTGTATAGCTTTCTCGAAGCTCTTTATACACACAAAGATGCCCTTTGTAATAATCTTGTCCATTGTCATTATTAGGGTCCGAAGAATGCCTTATTCAACAAAGTCAAGTGCTATCCCTTAGAATTCTGTTTCTCCCGTGTCTTTTGTTACACGACTCAACCAACTGCACCTGTTCGTGTCGTATCAAACATACAAGACTTCTTTGAAATCCATTACGATTCTTTATACTGTGTACCCCTTAATTTCGGTATCAAGTAGTTCATTTTTACTTTGCCAGTATGGCTTTCATGAGCAGGTATAGCAATTTATTACATTAAAGACAGTAAGGAACAAAATAAACTTGAACTGCTTGGATTTTGAAATACTAATTTGCATTATCCATGTTTCAGCTAATGTTAAGTGAAGGCTGTACTAGGGATGTGAGTGCATCCTGTTTTACTTAGTTGGGTAATATACTTGAAAATAAAGACAGAATAGGGAAGGTAAACATATATAGACCCATCTGATGGATATGAGAGGGAGGGTTTAGCTTGGGTAAGGACAGGAGCCATATTGAGAGGGGGTTCAACGAAGGAGTGCATTCTATGTGGAAAGAAAATAAGCTTAGAACATTATGTAGTGGAGTGCTAAGACTCTGAAAACTGGAAGAAATTAATATGGGATAAGAACTGGTACATGGTAACAATAAATATGCTTATATTGAAAACAGAGAAAAGAATAAGGGAGTTCGGGAAATTTGCTGACAAAATCAAAGAGAAAAGGAAGCAAGAGGTAAAGAAATAGAAGACATTAGGTCAAGGTCGTAATAAGGGTTAGGAAAGATGTAAGCGGTCAGGGAGCCAACACCACTATCGGCCCGTAATATAAGCAGCGGACAAATTTATACCTAGATTAGAATTGTAAAGCTTGTTATTGAGATTGTAAGACATGGAAATACAAATAAATATTGTTATATTATTTAGTTGGGTATGTGATATCTCTCTCTCCCGTACTTTGAGGTTACTAGCGTGCTTAGCCAGGACTTGTGCTTCAGCGGTCCACCTGTGTGAGCGTTAGTAATATAACTCTGGTGAGTTATTATAATATATCCCTAGGGAAAATAACTGTACTCTTGTACATTTCGAATCATTTTTGAACATGGTGTTCACCTTCCTAAATTGTTTTGACATTTTTGTTATCAGACACAAGTGAGAACTAGATTTTTCTCTGATCTTGTGTGTTGTTTTGGGAGCTGACTTTGAGCGGATTGATCTGGTATTTTAACGTGGTTTTGTCTATTAGTTCACACTGGTTTAATGCTTGGCCGTTGAAGAAGAGATACTGTTGAATTTTAATACAATTTGGCACATTTTGTGTCATTTTCCGTAGTTTAGAGGAAACATGCTGGTCTGTGGTTCCTGAGGTCGCGGGTTCAAACCTGGTGTAGCACAATGGATGCTTTTAGCGCAGAGCTCCTTAACATGGCTTCCTTCAGGAGGGAAGTAAAGCCGTTGGTCTCGTGTAGTAGATTTACGATATGTAAAAGAACCTCAAGCCTGATTAGGTGAGTAAAATTAAGCGGTCTTACACATCCGATATGGAGTGGGCTAAGAACACAGCAGTTAAAGGGCATACGTAAATAAAAACTCCATTTATTCTGTTTGTCGGAACTAGTATGTCATGGTCCTAAATGCCCGCCTCGGTAGCGTAGATGGTAGCGTGCCTGCCTTATGTTTAAGAGCTATCGAGTTCGAATCTCTGTTAGTTTGAATTAACTGGATTAGTTTCTTCAGGGTTTTTCCCTTATCCTGATAGACGAATATCGGGTAACTCTAAGCTCCATGGACCCTGGATTCATTTGAGCATCACTTCACCCATTTCATTCGTCGTCCGATATGACTAGACGTTGGAGGACGTAAATTACAAAAATTGGTCCTAAATACTGCATTTAAATGATAGGCGAGCTGAAGGGGCCCCTATTCATCGTATAAAAAGGAAAATGTTTATAATCGATATTGACTTCTAATATTCTGGTGTAAACTTACGAGTATAATGATAACAAAACGAACAGTAACGTGGCTGGTTACAAACCACTTTCATTTTTCTAACATTTTGTTGTAGCCTGCAAAGAGCATTCCCGAGACCGTATTTACCTATCTGTCACTACTTTTATGTTCATTGTACTGATAAAGATGTACAAGATCACTTGAATCCAACTGTTTATGAATTATTATTATTGTTAAGCGGTGTTTTCAACTACGAAATATATGAATAAGAACATTTTGGTACGTCACGTTTTATGATGGTAACTGTGAAACCTCCTCGCAAATGAGAATGACAGTTTAATTTAAGTCTGAGGAAGACGAACAAAGAATCAAAAGCAACTCTCCCGATTTACTCTCACTACATGGTTGCTGAATATACCAAGGGAAAGAATTAAATAATTTAATTTCAAATAATGCACGAATAACAAATCTGATGATAGCACAGGGTTTGTACATACTAGTTTCAATTTAACCAGTCTCTTAAACTCTGTTGTTTATTTAAATATTTGCAGTACATGGGTTTTGTATGAGGTAAGTAACCTGAATTTGGCTGAGTACCTTTCTATCTACGATTCGCTATTTAGGTGCAATGAAAGCGATAACTTTCTGAAAAGGTTGGTGATAAGACGATGAAAAATGGAGTAGTATCCTAAAATAAATATGATCAGTTCCTAAAAGGTCTTCATCCCACGATGTTTAAAACACAAGTTCCGAAAGAATACTATCTCAATTGGGGCAGTCATTAAACAGAAAATACCAGCTTTAAGAAACATTGTATCCGATCACAACAATGTCAGAACACATGCTTCTATCCTGATCGATCAGAGGTTGAGAGATTTTCATTGATATATATTACTCTATCTGTCCCAGTTTTAAACGAATCTCTAATATTTTGGATCTAGAACAGCCCCAACGTAAATACTTTACATTGTTGGGGGATTGTAGTCTCAGCTGGAGAAATGCAGTTAAGAAAATTGCAATATATTCTTGATTTAATGGATCACACTTCCAGTAATAAAAATTTATTACTTATTTGTATAGTTTATGTTTACTCTTTCTGGTGTAAATTGTATTTGAAACTTTCCGTCTGCTACCAAATGTAGTTCTATTTCGTACCTGTGCTGGAGCAACTAATGGTTTCAGGTTTTATGGCTGAAACGTTATGAAAAAGGATCCAATTAGTGACACAATAAATCTGTTTTAATACAAAATGACAAATCGGAAACTTTATAACCATTGAACTATGTTTCTTTTAGGAACGTATTTGAGGCAAGATTTCAAACGCAATTGCCATCTAACTATTCATCAAGAAATTAACTGAAATTAGGAATTAATGTTTCAAGAAACTAATGGATGAGTGGTTAGCTGAAACGGGCCCAGCACCACAAGTAGGTCATTGCAGGCTCATTACGTATTAGTGATTCCCTAAGAGGAAGCTATGAAGAGAAAACCCGAAGATACGCTTTAGCGACGGACAGGGTCCCTAACAATTCCAGAACGACACTTACTCTAACGCCGAAGCAGGGCCATCCATTAACCTGTAAAGCCCGGAATGAACGCCCTCAGAAGTGGCAAAACCTGACCACTTAAGCTGGCAGAAATCTTTACAGAGCGCAAAACTTATCGACCCGCTGCAACTGTCGCATCACTGTCGCCTGGTCCTAAAACATTGAAATATAGGCAAATGAAACAAACAAAATGTAATGATGGACGGGACATACTGATGGAGTACTATCAGTATTTGCCTGCTGACACGACAAAGTCTAGAGTAAAACATGATTAGAGAAACCGGTACTTCTCGAATTAAAACCTCGCACTTATAGCGGGACCATATCGTTAATACTGCTAAAAGTCCCAATACAATTACTTTAGATTGCTTTCTATCCCTTGTGATGCGTGAAAATACATTCCCGACTGTCCTAAATGTTGGAGTTTTAATTCTTTATATCTATATTAACGCACCCTTAATCTGACTGTTAAAACTTATTTGATGTCACTATGGAATTTTATCATTAACCTATTTTATTATTTACTATGTGGATCTAAATCAATAAAAACACACATACAGCTGAGTACGCTGTCCTGAAACTCTCTCTCTCTTTCTCTCTCTCAGCCACACATACATATATGCACTACCCGTACAGGAGGAGATAAAATATTTGTATAACATCATTTAGAAAATACTAATATAGAGTTTCATTGTACGTGAGTTCTACCTATGGTGGCGGAAACATTATTATACATCCGGAAATTTTGTAGCACAAGTATTTTCCAGAAATACAGGCTACAAGGTAAACTGAATACTAAAAAAAGAAAAGGAAAGCCATACTTAGAGTACTAATAAAAGCTACACGCGTATGCATGTTTGCCTCTCTTACTCTCTCATATTTTTGTGAGGGGCGGTGTCGAATTATTTGCCAAGCGTAAAGTGTATAGAATTGACATCGGTTTAATATTTTACTAATTAATAGAATTATAAATGAACATTTGGTAATTATGAAGTTTATTTAATTGAGGCCATAAACTTGCAAAGAATGGGCCGCTAACAATCCGGTTATTATGTTTACCAGTACAAATCTACTGAGCCAACACCACATAATAAATTATGTGCCTCTAATAAAAGTAACGTGTTGTCTGCCCATAAGTTAATTATGTGTATTATGGTCAATGACACTCCGAAGCGTATTACCTAGGTAGAAAAAGTTGAGAGAACATGTTTGGGTTTAAAAATCGATGAAAGTATAAACCTGCTATATTTTGCTTCTTTAGTTGGAAGTTCACCTCCCCCTTGTTTTTGAGTATTCCCATTTCGGATCTTAGTCTGATTACGAAATCCTGAAGCCAACTAAAATAGTAACTCGCTCATTGTCCATTTGTTCAAATATTCAATAAATAAAGAGAATAATTAAGATGTCACTAATACAACCACTTAGCTTAACTCTTCTTTAAACCTCAACATAATGCCAGTCATTGCTTTACTTTGTGGTAGTCCACGCAAATAATTTCATAAATTTATTAAACAAATAATTATATGTTACAAATATTCATTAACGTGTATAGATTTTTATTAAAGTAAATCTAAATCTTGTTTTTATCTTTTTTTTAAAAGAAACCTAACGGAGAATATGGCGTTTCGCTTTTCTTCCTTCTTTTCTTACCTCCTTTTTCACAGATCTTTGTTCTTTGTTGGAAAAGTAATAAATAAAGCACGATATTGTGTGAATAAAAATGGCAAGAAATCAAAAGTTTTAAATAAATTTTTTCGTGTTCTTAACACAAGTTTCCTATTCATCTCCAACTCACCACAGTCGCCATTAAGGTAGTTGTCTGATGTGTATATACTCCTTTCTAAATTTTTTCATTTTTTAAATAAACAATCAGGATCACAAAGAGGAAAGGTAGAATGCGAGGTGTTTTACTTTCTGTATTCATGTTTACTTACTTTTGTTGTAACTTTTTAGAAAGAAACTACGTGTACACCCGCGCGAAAGTTAGCAAGTGAGATCCAGCTGATCACTTAACTCGGTCCACACATCATGAAATCTACGCATATTGTATCGCTTTGTATTGAGCCCCTTTCTGAATGTAAATAAATTAGGATAAGCGGCACTCAGGCAATAATGGTATAAAGCCATTATCAACCAAATTTCAGTCCGTGTACCTTTCTTAATATTCCAGGAGAGAATTACTGCCATGCCCTATATTCCGCCCTGCTACCAACCAGCACGCCGATTTTATTTTTAGTCCATTTCCAGATCTGATACATTTTTGCAGGTGGTGATTCTGGGTATCTGGTGTCCACTTTTCCACAACGTTTACACCATGGTACTGTTGATAAATTATGTTTAAATTTCTTCAATTCCGCGGGGATTATTTCATTCACAAAGAAGTACACGGACAACTTCTAAACAAGTGGAACGTAGGTGGTTCGAAAAAATTTTCATATGCGATCCCATGGAGTATTTGAATATTTTGTAGCAATTGCTGGCACAGACAAATACTCCTTTAACAACTAGATGTACAAGTATTTGGTCTTAAGGCATCCTGACTCCGTTGTAATCAAGGGACTTTTTTATTTTTTTATAATCTGCTTTACTATCATCCTAGCATCTAGAATCTAAGTTAGGGCATAACTTCTCATCTTAATATATTTTTCTTTCATTTGTGTTTATATAATTTGTCTGTGAAAACAATATCTGCAGATATCATCTAATCTTAGCTAACCTATACCTAATTAAACTAACCTATATTACAAAGTGGCTTACAAGACTTCTATTAGTCATGAAACATGTTAACACGTTACTGCTATCTGTAGCTCTCATCTAAATCGTCTTCACTGGAGGTTTCTTCACTTAATGTTTCCGCAATTCTGCCTTCAAGGACCCATTTATGTCTCACCCTGGTCCATCGTTGTTCACCCATTTCGTCCGATGCGTCCTGATTGTTTTCCTCATTGCCGTGAACACGTGACTCCTCCAATTCCTGCAGCCTTACAGATCTACGTAGAGGTTGTCGTACTTCCAATGGCCGTTGTCTATTTGTTCTTATTCTCCCCAGTCTTCTTGCTTCAGCGTACTCCAGTCTGCCCCACTCTGAGACTTCATCTGCCATTGTAGAGTTTCGACATCTTTCGTTCTTAGTATGCACCATATGCTTTTTCCTGCTAATTCAGCTCTACCCTCTCTTAAGGCATCGTGATTCTTTAGGCATTCGAATACGGCATGTTCCGGTGTGTCTCTCTCTTCACAGATTTCGCAATTATCATTTTCGTATCTGTTTATCTTCTTTAAGTACACTCCATAGGGGCCATGTCCAGTAATATAGTGAACAAGTCCCTTGCTAGGTTTCATCTTGGTCAGACGCAGTCTTTCTCTAATATTTGGAAATAGTTCATAAACCCGGCGTCCTGCTTCTGTAGTGTTCCACTCCGCTTGCAATAATCTAATTAATTCATTTCTTACGTCTCTTCTGGTTGTTAGACACCTTCCAACTATATCCTCTACCTTTTCTAGGTTTTTCCATTTCAACCAGTAGCACGCACCTCTATATCTCACCAACAAGTCCATTGGCCAAATTGCTAGGACTACTAGTAAAGCCAACGTTGGAGTTGTACCAAATGATCCAGTACTTCTTAAAAGGAAACCTCTCTGAGCCATCCTAAGTTTTTGAACATTTTTAATTACCAGCAGCTTATTTGCCCAGACAACCGCTCCATATGCTACAATTCCTGTCATTATACTCATGTGGTACGTTCTTACTACGTCAAGGGGAATTCTGTAGTTTCGTTGTACAATTGTAGCTAGTTTGTGTGTTACAATTGCCGCTTTAATTCCTATTCCTTGTATGTGCGCATCAAAGTTTCTTTTCTCATCTATTGTAATACCTAAGTACTTGAATTCTCTTACTCTGTATATACTCTGGTTGTACATCTTTACTTTGTGATTTCCTTTTACAGACTCTTTGATGACTATATAAGATTTAGCGGGGGTAATAGATGCTAATAGTCCTTTACTACCTGCCGAAATGCACAAGGAGTGGTCGTATCTGAGGACGACAGGAGAATACAAAACTCCATATCCTGATCACTTCCCTGTCCGTTGAGTGCGCCCAACACAGACCGCAATAGCAGCGCTCTGCACTTCACATACACATCTGTTAGATTCCAGCCTCCTTCAGCTATTTTCCAACGTAACTGAGTTCGCTACCTTGTAGAACTGATTCCTCCAAAAATAATAATAGATAGCCCGTTCCAAACAAAGAGTATTTTTGATGAATTGGTATAACCTGCAATGCGTACCATATTTTGACTAAGACAAACGTGTTCACTTGCCAAATTCTTTGAACAAGATTTAAGTTTCGTGTTAATTGGGACTGTACGAGGTAAATGCAGATATTAACGATTCGCGTCCAGTTCACCTCTATGTTTCATAGGTATTGAATTAAAAATTTCGTGATTATATATGCTAGCTTTGTAACAAATTTTCCAATAAAAGATACCTATTTTTATGTTAGGTTACAACATTCAGAAAATAACAAGCAAAATTGGTACACGATATACAAGAAAAGTTGTTTTTTAAAATTTTGAAAACTAACCAAAGCTTATATTAGTATTAGAGTTGATCATTTTATTATACTTTTTGCAGTACTGTCACATATCTACCTGTATTTGTTGGGGAAACGGGATACTAATGACTTCGGGAAACTAATAAAATTTAAAACAACAAAAAGTGTCATTACTTGTCACTCAGATTTAAATATTGCAATTCATAAAGAGCTCCAAAAAGAATTGCCATCAGCCTAATGAGAAAAACACTTCAAAGAAGTTTACATTAAGATACTCTGACCAAAATTACTACATTACCAGTAGTGCCTCAAACCTCCCTCGAGGAAATTAGACGAAATTTTTATGGTGTTTTCTTGTTTAAGGACCGCGCCATGGCTGCGTGATTAGATCGCTTGGCTTTCACCAAGGTGGCCCGTGTTCGATCCCAGGTGACCGCAAAGTGATCGCAAACATGGCACTGGGGCGGGTCTTCACCGGGTTCTCCGGTTTCACCGCCGGCATTCCACCGATTACTCCGTCATCTTTCTTATCATCTCATCTCTCGTATTTCCACTTCCGGCGTTGGGCTGATCCCTGGTCCCGGAATCTCCCTGATCAAGATGCCTCTGATTCTCAACCCAATGCCTATGGGCCTCGAGGTTGCGCGGTTCAGAAGGCCCTACTTTCCATTTAAGGAATTACAGGAAATTCATTCATTTCTTGTGTAAACAACCTTTTATGATGGAAGTTTAGGTTATTGCATATAATGTTAAAAACATTCTAAAAACATGTTCCAGACGTTCATGGGCTTCGAGCCAGGTAAGAAGATATTGTGACATAATGCAGAATCCTGAAGATGGGAGAGATGCGCGCTACCGAAACGTCGATGTCACAACACCATCTTACCTGGCTCGAAGCCCGAGAACGTCTAGAACATATACGCGCCAGTAAAGTTTCAGCTCATATTTCATTCTAGAAATATCCACTAAGATAATACATTTTAATGTGAGGAACAAAATATTTGTTGCTTAACAATTCCCATTTATATAAGATTATACAACATTCTTACCGAATAAATACAATTTCATAAGCTCATCTCAGAAAATTATAGATACATACTTTATTTGCCACGTAAAAATCTTAGTATTAGGTATTTTAAAAGCATAGGCCCATTTTTATAAAGTATAGTATTTCAAGAATTTTAACATGATGGTACTTTGGGGAGGGCAGAATTTTCTTTCAAATCTTCATATTTCATTTTGAAATAGATATTGAACATAAGTACCTAATGTAAATTTATATTGAGGAATTAATCCTTAAAGAATTAATCCTTTTAAATACATTACTCCGGCATATGGGTGATTTTTAATTAATTATAGTCAACTGAAAAATTCAATGCCATGGCCGGGATTTGAACCACGGATCTCCTGGTTTCCGTCCAGTCGCTCTAACCCCTTGAGCTACCATGGCCAACATACCTTCCTGATATTAAGTTCTCCAATTGACTCATTATATTTCCCGGTGGACCACTTAGGGTTCTCATATTTGAGATAACCATTTGTGGCGACTTACTATTATAAATACTTAATAACCAGGAATTTCATCGCTGATTATTTTTAATGTAAATTTATATTGAGGAATTAATCCTTAAAGAATTAATTCTTTTAAATACATTACTCCGGCGTATGGGTGATTTTTAATTAATTAGAGCCAACTGAAAAATTAAATGCCATGGCCAGGATTTGAACCACGGATCTCCTGGTTTCTGTGCAGTCGCTCTAACCCCTTGAGCTACCATGGCCAACATGCCTTCCTCCGTGGTTCAAATCCCGGCCATGGCATTGAATTCTTCAGTTGGCTCTAATTAAAAATGAGTACCTAATGTTATATTTGACTCAATTTTTAATTATGCTATTCCAGACATATTCCACATATGCAGAATATAAAAATTTACGAAAAATATATTTTTTGGTAATGCAACATTTTTTAAAAATGTACTTTTTCTTAAAATTATTCTTTAAGGTGTACGGGACCTCAACATAGGTATTTCAGGTTGGAATTTTAAATTCGAATTGTGAGCCCAATGACACAGTTTTCTATTTACTCTAAGTACGTGGTAGATATATTATAAACACTTTTGAAATAAGCTTGCATTTTAAAATGTAGTTACGAGTTTTACAATGCAATGTGAATGAAATCATTCAAAATATTTATAGGAAGAAAGAAACAGAAATTCAATTATTTTTACAAAGGTAAATCCACTTAGAATTAAGTACTAACTTTCCTTTGCGTAATCATACAGTTGAAATACTGACTTGAAAACACACCATATTAGTTTTGGTTCCTAACAGGTTTATCTTGACACAAGCAAAACAACTACATGCTATAAAGCCTAGCATATATTTCCCTGGGGTTAGACTTGCTCCTGCTTGTAGATGACCAGCGACACAGCCTTCCCTCAGAGATCTGCTTCCCGCTTTGTTCTGTCGGTTTTAGATCTCAACCTAAGAGCTCCACTGGGCGTCCAGAAAGAAAAATGTTAGGTAAAATATGTTTCATTAAAATATACTCACTACTGTTTCTCGTAATAGACGCAGTAAGAGCGTGAGAGTTCTAAGTGATTTACAGAGAGCATGTTGCAAGGATAAAAATTTTGCAAACACGGATAAAAACTAGTGTATAGGGTTTATTGGATGAAGGGAATGATTGGCTAATAAAGACAGATATAGTAAAACAAATTAAAACATTAAAACATATATATCTGCAAGACAACACTTGTAATCCATTTAGGCATATGAAACTAGTCTTCATTAATCTGAGGAATCTACATTTAGAATTTAGCTAAAAGATTTTGCATACAAGATATCTGGCTTAAATGTGTGTACTTTATACTCTGCCAATATTTTAATTTTATAGTATTTTACTTAAAATTTATCAAGTGACGCTAATACTCACTTGTATAATATCTCAAGTACCTATATTTTATTTACATATTTACTTGGAATGGTCAACGGAAGACGAAAAGTAGGTAATATAAAAATATATTATGTAAACTTTCTAACATTTTATAACACTGCAAAATATTTTATATTAATCTGGATCAATTTCGAAGCGAACGAATAATATATACATATTCTGAGATGTTCAGAACATTTTTTTTTCTAAAGCAACCAGAGTACTTACAAACTTTTTTTTTTCTGTGGTGATTTTGGCAAACACGAAAATAAAACATTGTGGCCATTGACAATTAAAATTAAGCAGTAACACTACTTCTTTACTTTATCCCTAGTACCACTTACAGTGGTCTTTGGGGCTTCTTGTTGCGCTCTCTCTCTCTCTCTCTCTCTCTCTCTCTCTCTCTCTCTCTCTCTCTCTCTCTCTCTCTCTCTCTCTCTCTCTCTCTCTCTCTCTCTCTCTTGTTTTTTTATTTTAGCCAAAGTGTCCTTCTTTTAGGTTTTGATTTAACTTGACTGTAATGTCACCTCAATTCAGACTCGAAAATATGTTATAAATTAACTAATGATTTTCCCCTAGTAAGTACATCAGATATCTGAACATCTGCAATGGCTGTGCACGCGGGATGACGAATTTAATATACATAATATACTTTATAACACAGTTTCGTTTCTTAGTCATAATGTAAGGTATTTTATAAGAAGTAAGCTTGGAATTTTATGGGATAATGTGATTAATTGCCGTAAAATTGAATGAAACATTTCATGTTATTATCATAAGCATATGAAATCGAAAATTTTGGAATTTTTGCTTTATTAAGAGATCAATGTAAATACTAATTCATGAATACTAATTCTTGAATCTTAAGGGGATATGGAAACTTCACTTGATCATTCCCAGAAAAGGCTACTTAATTCATGTCGTAATATTAAAATGTTTTCTTTTAATTGTAATGCGACAGAGCTTTATTGGTTTAAAGTGGTAATCTAGAATCACAGGTGATAAAAATGTTATACAGCAATAAGTTATTTTGGGAAAAAAAACGTATTTTTGACAACATGGATTTTATACTCTATTACCTACATCTACGTTACGTACATACTAATATTTTATTTTTGTAGAAATGAGTATCATATATATGTCATTCAGCTTTTACACTATAAATTCTTTGTTGAACACATATATATTTTGAGATCCACTGAACCAAAAATGTATTTTTAGAAGAAGGTCCGTCTATGAGTTCAAGTGTGTGGAATATAAATGTGAAATGTGTTTTGACAATAAAATATGCAATAAAATAATTTCTGAAAATGTTAATTCCCATTAAAACGAAGTAGATAAAATATCATTGTTGTAAGAACAGTTTGTATAGAACGGGCTAGACAAATCTATGTTAATGCAACACATCAAACATTTAATTAAGCAGTGGAGGAACAAAATTAAAGAAACAACTGTTTTGGAAGCTAAGTGTTAATAGTAAGTTGTTAAATGATTTACAGCTTGTATTTTACTTCAAATGGTTTAGTTTACAAATTTCTGCATTACAGTGCGACTCCTCGATTAATTACTACCTTATTTAGAAATTTTAATGAACTGAGTGAAATTCAAAATGAAATAACAGGAAAATAACTAAACTGAAATTTCACTCTATATTTTGTTTAGTGGTAACAATAATACAGGTTACAGAACGCAGTGATGTGTATCAAGCCAACTTTAATAATTTAATCTTTGTCTTACAACTGATATTACTGTTTTACAATGATATTAAATGTAAATGTATTCTTGGCAATATTACATTGTGGAATGAACACTTGAATTTGATCAAAGTGTGCTGTGCATTTGTTTCTTTTTTAACTTTTGTACATAATGAAGTAATTTTTTTCAGAAATAAATTGTAATTGTGACTGCATATTCATGAAGCTTACGGAAATCCACCATGGAAACAGAACAATATTAAAAAAATCTAGGACATCACACTCAGTATCAAAATATGTTTCTCTTATCAATACTGTGGCAACCCTGTATGGGTTGTCAGACCTGGCGACTGGCTTAACTTTGTTCGTTGGCTGCGCTGGGGAGGGGGGATGGCATATCCTCTTCCCCCAGACGACCGGCCGCCACCAGCGTGAGAGGATGTGTTTGTAGCAACCCTCCGGAACACAAACCTCATTGAATGTAAGTTGTCTGGGATTATTAAACCTCTTTTTAAAATGCATTTGTGAGTTTTCCTTCGCTGGACCTTCCACCTTTCACCACCATGCAGGTAAGCTAGTTATCAGTAAAATAACATGTCCACCCTACCGCGTGGTGTAACTAGTGTTTGTTGAGATAGTTTAGCTCTACCGCTACGGATTCCCCCCAAAGCTAATAACTATTAAATCTATTCTAATGTAGGGTGTGACATATTGGTGGAGGCGCCGGGTAAGATCTCAAATTTTTTTTTCTTTCTCCTTGCTTTAGTCCGGTTTTTATGAAAAAAATTTGAATGTATACGGTGGTGAAAGATGGAGGAAACATGGCCGACCGCGTGGTGTTCAATTAGTTAGAAATTCTAATCTGGTCATCGTCTCGTAATCCTTTAACTTTTGGTCTGTTTTTTATTTGATTTCTTCAATAGTAAACTTATTTCATAATATTGTGCTAAAATTTTTTTTTATAACTACATGGAAATTGATAATGGACACCACGTGGTCACGTGTTGATTTTCAAGGGACGCTGTGTGAGTTTTGGCAGTAAAATTCAAAGTAAATAGTTTCTTTTTGTTGTTTTTGTGAAGGATGCACTTCATTTTTGTGTTCATTCCAGTTGGTAATTCTGCTTATTTTATTCTGGTGTCCAGTGTTACTTAAAAGTAAGTCAAAATGCCTAAGAAAACGCGGCAATCATCCAATGTGCCAGTTACAATGGATTCACATGATGTAATAGCTTCGACTTCTGCTTTAGCTAATCAAAGTGCACATGTACCTAGTAATTTAGAAGTATCCATGGCACCTAATGTTAATCAGACTCAGACAATGCAAGTTTCTCGGCCTTTTATTGATCCACCCTGTTTTGACAGGATAGCACTGATATCTCCTTCAGAATTTTTGAGAAAATTTAACTTAGTTTCTACAGCAAATGGTTGGTCAGATGTACAAAAGTTGAAGTTTTTCCCATGTTACTTGCGAGACACAGCAGCACTGTGGTACCGAACTTTTTGCCATAGACACCCTGAGCATGATTGGCATTTTCTAACTCAACAGTTTTTGGCAGCTTTTCAAATGTCCAATCAAGATGAATTGTTGGAAATTAAACTTAGGCAGAGGGTACAATTAGAAAATGAACCTGTATTAGATTACATTTATGATGTATTATCCTTGTGTGACCAAGTTAACGCTGCAATGACACAAATGGAGCAGGTAAAAAACTTAGTGAAAGGATTGAAACCTCAGTATGTGCAAGCTTTGCTCCCATTAAATCCACAAACATTTGAGGAGGTTTTACAAATTATTAAAAGCGTTGATAAAGCTAATTTTTATGTGCAACATAGACAACATTTAGTACAAGCACAAACATCAACTTACACTTCTCCACCTGTGTCATCTGCACCTGTTTTATCACGGTTTGAAAGTGTAAATCACTCTGAACCAGTTATTAATGTTGTTTCCACATTGAGTGAACAGGTCACTAAACTTGCTACCCAAATGCAACAACTTCAGTCTCAATTCGCTGCTGCTGCATCTACTGTGCAGCCACCTCCACTTAAGCCTCCAAGATATCATGAAAGGAGACAACAGGCACCTATTGTGTGTCACAATTGCAACAAGCGTGGTCATATGGCACGTAATTGCTGGACTTCACCATCTGCTTCAAAAAACTCGAGAGGCCCAGCCTCCAACGACATAACCTAGAGGTACCCAAAGTAAGTTCACCTGTGTCTAATGTTGTTTCTCTTCCAGGTCAAATTTTGCAAATTTTGGGGTCCATTGGGGAGTCAAAACTTCCAATTTTGTTGGATACAGGAAGTGCAGTTAGCATTGTGAATGCAGCTCATATCAATGACATTTCTAAAATGAAACCTGTCGAGATTTTGCTTAAAACAGCTGGTAACAAGTTATTAGATGCGCCTTATCAAACAAATTTGAAATTTCAAATTAATGACTTTGTTTTTCAGGAAGATGTGTTAGTGGTAAAAGACTTGGCACATAATCTCATTTTGGGTAATGACTTTCTAACTTCACATAAAGTTACCATTGATTATTCTTGTGCAGAAGTTAAGATTCAAACTCATGAGGGAGAAATGGTACACATTCCTTTTGAAACAACATGTGGTGGTCCCTTTACAGATATTGCTGTGATTCCATTGAACGATGAGGTACAGATAGTTAATAAAGTTTCTGTTGTAAAAGATGTTAAGTTGCCACCGCTTACTACTTGTTTTGTGGCAGTGCAGCCTTCAGCTGATATTACAAATGAGGTTATGTTCGAGCCTTCTACCAGTATTATGCATAAGAAGAATATTTCTATTCCACCTGTAGTTTGCAAATCTTCAAAGGACTTTGTGATACCAGTACATAATAATTCAGCTGTTCCTCAAACACTTTTTGCTAAAACTGTATTAGCTAATGCTCATGAAGTTGCATTTGTTCAAAGTAACTCAGTTTCACCTAAGGATGTTACTCCATTGAACGCTCCAAAGTTTGAATTTAATGTTAATACCAACTTAACTGAAGCTCAAAAGTCAGATCTTCATAATCTGTTGTTAAAATATGAACATGTTTTTGCCACTTCATTGCAAGATTTAGGCTCAACTAATGTAGCGGAATTTAAAATAGAGGTAAAGGATGAAAAACCTATTAAGCAACGACCCTATAGGGTAGCTCATAAGCAGAAAGAGATTATTTCCCAACAAGTAGAGGAAATGAAAAATGCTGGTATTATTAGAGATTCTCAGTCACCTTGGTCATCACCTGTGGTGTTGGTAAAGAAAAAAGATGGCTCTATGCGGTTTTGTGTAGATTATCGTCAACTGAATAAGGTTACAGTAAACTCAGCCTTTCCCTTGCCTCTTATTGATGACCTCCTTAGTTACCTTGGAGAAGCTAAATGGTTTGCTTCCTTAGATTTGTTGTCAGCATACTTTCAAATTCCTTTAGAGGAGAATAGTAAAAAGTATACCTCATTTGTTACTCATGAAGGGCAGTATGAATTTGAACGTTTGTCTTTTGGGCTTGCTAATGCACCAAGATTTTTCAGTTTTGTTGCTGAGAAATTGTTAGGAGACTTGAAATTTAAGAAAGCTTTAGCATATTTGGACGATATTGTTGTTTTTGCCAAAACTTTTGAACAATTATTAGAAAACTTAGAAGCTGTTTTTCAACGTTTGGAAATGCATAATTTTAAACTGAAACCTGGGAAATGTTTCTTTGCTATGGAAAAGATAAAGTTATTGGGTTTTGAAGTATCTAAAGATGGAATTTCCCCAGATTCTGAGAAAGTTACAGTGATCAAAGAACTACCACGCCCAAAGAATGTTAGAGACGTGAGAAAAGTTTTGGGTTTGTTCAATTTCTACAGGAAATTTATTAAGAATTACTCTTACATTGCCCATCCATTGATTCAGCTGACCAAGAAAAGTCAAAGTTTTATTTGGGGCCCGGAACAGCACACAGCATTCCAGCAGTTAAAGAACTCTCTTGTTTCTGCTCCTGTGTTGGCTCATTATAATCCTGGAGCCTATACAGAATTACACACTGATGCTAGTGGTCTAGGAATAGGATGTGTTTTACTACAGAAAGTAAATGATAATCTTAGACCTATTGCATATGCTTCTAGAACTTTGTCAAAATGTGAAAGAAATTACAGTGTACCAGAGTTAGAGCTTTTGGCAATCGTTTTTGGTTTAACACATTTCAGGACTTTTGTGTATGGCTATAAAGTGCATGTTATTTCAGACCATCACTCCCTTTGTTATCTGAACAATTTAAAGGATTTGACAGGCCGATTGGCTCGATGGAGTCTAAAGTTACAGGAATTTGATTATGATATATGTTATAAATCTGGTAAGAAACATAATGACGCAGATGTTTTGTCAAGGTTCCCTGTGTTACAGCCTGAAGAGCATCAAATTGAACAACTTGATGAGCTAATTACCTGTTTGCTATCACCAGTTGAGGTTGCTCAGAAACAAAATGATGATCCAGTTCTGACTCCAATTATTAATGCCCTTAAGGATCCTGAATCTGCTCCTGCTAAGGTTCAACGTCAAGCTTCTACCTATATTTTGAAAAGTGATGTCTTGTACAGGAAAAATTCGAGTTCTACTGGTCCCTTGCATTTACTAGTCATTCCTGAGGTGTTAAAGCATGAAATTTTGTCCTCATGTCATGATGATCCACTATCTGGTCATTTAGGTTTTTCTTAAACTTTTAGTAAGATTAATTCAAGATACTACTGGATAGGTATGAAAAAAGATATTGAGCATTTTGTGAAAACTTGTCCAAGTTGTCAGTCTAGGAAGGCACCTAAGAATCAAAAACCTGCTGGTCTTTTGCAGCCTATTCCAGTTAACTTTATTGGAGAACGTTGGGGAATAGATTTGTTAGGCCCTTTGCCTCGTTCTACGTCGGGTCATAAGTATATCATAGTTGCTACAGAATATGCTTCTAGGTGGGTTGAAGCTGCCCCTCTCTCTTTGGCTACCATTCCCCAGGTTACTAAGTTCATCTTACATCAGATTATTTGCAGGCATGGGGCCCCTGCCATGTTACTGTCTGATCGTGGTAGTGTCTTTCTGAGTGAAGTAACCCAGGAACTCTTGAAAGCTTTGTCAGTTTCCCCTCATTTTACTAGTTCATACCACCCTGCATGCAACGGCCTTACTGAACGATTTAACCAGACTTTACTAAATTGTCTTAGTCATTTTGTGGATTCAAATCAGCGCAATTGGTCTAATGTTTTACCATATGTGATTTTTTCATACAATTCTTCTGTTCAGGAAACTACAAAATTTTCACCATTCTATTTGATATATGGTCGTGAACCTTCCTTACCAAATCAGGTGCAACTTCAGGCCACTTCAAATGATTTATTTGTTCGGCAAACTTTGGAAGAGATTCAGAAAGCTCGTGAAGTAGCCATCCATAATATTAATCAGCAACAGATTAAACAGAAAGAAAGATATGATGCTAAGCATAGAGATACTCATTTTGCAGTAGGTCAGCTTGTTAAGATTTTTACTCCAATTAGGAAAAAGGGAAAATGTACCAAATTGCTTCATAGATATTTTGGGCCTTTTGAAATTGTTCGACAAATTACTCCTGTTACTTATGTGGTTCGTCGACCAAATGCTCCTAGAGTTAAGGAACAATCAGTACATGTTTCTAGGATATTCCCATATTTTGATCCTGTGGGACCATATAGACTGTAAATGCATTTTGCTTTTCTTTTGTGTCACATTAAATGTAAAAAAGGTTGTATGTAAAGTATATTGTCCCTTGATTTCTGAGTGTGAATTTTGAGATTTAGTGTATAGTGTGCTAAGCTATTTTGTTTTGGAATATGATGTATATTATTGGCAAATGGCAATACTTGGATAGATGTTTGATGAATTAGATGTCAAAAGTTGAACATACAATTGTTATTATTGAAAGTCACAATTAATTGATATTAAAAGTATATGTTCCCTAATAACTGTTTTGAGTTGAATAACCTCATTTTATGATAAATTTTGCAATGATTAGAAAATTGAAATTTTGTTTATTAATTTTAAGTTTACATTCTGGAATAGTGCTGTGCTACCTCGATAAGAAGGATGAATGAAATTATGTGTGATTATGTGAAAGATGTAGAGATAAAGTTTATCTGGTTAATGGGGTTGCTGTAATGTGCCCGTTAATCCAGTGTTTTAGGCTCGATAAAATGGCTGAAATGTGCTTATCGATGCAAGTAATTAAGTGTATTTTTGAGTTTTGTTTAGCATTGGTGCTGAAATGTGCATGCTAAGATGATGAGGAAAACCTGAATCACAGAGAGGTCTGTGAATGACTGTTATGAAGCTGAGACCTGGGGATGTTCTGTTTGTCATCCTCGCCATAGTTACCAGGTATTTGTGAGATAGCACATTACTAGTACAGATGTTTACTTTGTCTCTTTATTGCAGGATGCTAATAGTTTGAACATTTTGATAAAATTGTTTTGGATTAAGAGTGATATATATTTTGGAGTTGTGTGATTACCAGTATGCTTTAATGGTTTATTGAATTCTAAGTTTTATGTTGAAAAGCAAAAGTACCCTTCAATGTATACAAAAGTTTTTAGAATAGGCTAAGACATGATACTATATTTTCTCTTTTGTGTATCTAGGATGTGAAATTTTGAGGCCCCAGAACTTAATTTTTCTTTCAGTTTTGTTCTATGTATTGTGTTGTAGAACGATTTTTTTTTTTTTTTTGTTGGTGTAGTAATGTGACAGTAGTTTTGTTGGCATGCAAAATGTTGATGTTGGTAGATTGTAAGTAGTTTTGTTGATTTGAAAGGTAGTAGTACTGATGATATTAAGTAGTGCGCGCACATAATAAATATGATTGAAATTATAATGGTAAAACAAAGAGAAAAACTGAGCAAATTTTTGTTTAAGTGTACACGTCAGTTTTTGTTAAAAAGTTTATGGCCACGTGTAATATTTTGGGGTACCCCTCTAATTGTAAGTTTTGGTATTTTGAAAATGTGTAATATTTTTATTCAATGTTTTGGAAGGTCAAATTATTTTGTGCTGTGTGTATTGTATTATTTCTACCCTAAGGGGTTTTTGTAAAGTCTTGATTGTGACATTCCTACGTTTTATGTATTTTGTGAAGATTATTTTGTGAAGATTATTTGATTTATCTTGTCAAAATTTGTAAGCTCTATATATCGCCGAGTGATGGAAATTATCTTAGTTTTATCATGTATCTTGCTACCCAGATGGGGTGCACCTAAATTTTTTTTTATTATTTATTATTGTTCAGAAGCGAAGTTTGTTTTAATGATGTAGTTGTCTTCTGTAATTGACGTACACTTATATTTTTGGAAATAATGTTGTAGTATGATGATACGTATCAAGTCAGCCCTATTTATCTGCGTTCCTGCTGCACCACACTGTTCCTACCGAACTGTTTGCACCATGGGAGTGCTAAACCTGCCACACTGCCTTGTGTCATCGGGCTCTGGTCCGCCCTTTATGACCACTGTTCGTCAGAGCTTTGGCAGCTATTTGTGCTGTCACTTCGTACCTGTGTTGGGGGCAGAAGAACTATTAATGCCCCACATTGTTATTCAGTGTAGAGCAAGTACAATTGTGCTCAATTCAGTGGTGTTTATTCATCAGTGACTGCAGTGCAAGCTTCAAGTTCTTTATTACATTTGTGAGACCAGTGGGAATGGAATGTACTGTTCAGGCAGGTTGTGAAACTTTTTTTGCTTGGTGCAGTAGTGGTGAAAAGTGCTGAACTTCATTTATTTTTCTTTTAGGGCTTTTTAATTAAAGTTATAGACAGACACTGGAGTAAAGAAACGAATGTGTAACGTCAAGAGACAAGATTTATGTGTATAATACTGTTTGTGATGTTTGTATGCTAATTTTTTTTGTTCCATCACTAGAGCGAGTTTCTTTTCATTTGTTATTAATTGTTCTGTTGACCCTGGGTCAACAGCTTGTGGTCCGGGGGGAGGTGTGGCAACCCTGTATGGGTTGTCAGACCTGGCGACTGGCTTAACTTTGTTCGTTGGCTGCGCTGGGGAGGGGGGATGGCATATCCTCTTCCCCCAGACGACCGGCCGCCACCAGCGTGAGAGGATGTGTTTGTAGCAACCCTCCGGAACACAAACCTCATTGAATGTAAGTTGTCTGGGATTATTAAACCTCTTTTTAAAATGCATTTGTGAGTTTTCCTTCGCTGGACCTTCCACCTTTCACCACCATGCAGGTAAGCTAGTTATCAGTAAAATAACATGTCCACCCTACCGCGTGGTGTAACTAGTGTTTGTTGAGATAGTTTAGCTCTACCGCTACGGATTCCCCCCAAAGCTAATAACTATTAAATCTATTCTAATGTAGGGTGTGACAATACAAATGTACATTTTGATGAATCATTAACTAGACTACATAAATGTGCATTTGTCATTATCTGAACAACTCAAGAATGCATTATCCGCACAGGCCCTTATACAATACACCTATAAATTATAAACCTAAGTTTCTAAAATGTATTGTACTTTGTTGATCAATTATACCAATCGGTACATGCTAAATCTGCAATTCGGGAGCTTCAAAATTGACCTTTTCATGAAATATGAGAAATTTCATATATCAGAACATTAAGTACAAATTTAGTTTAAATTAGAGAGCAACTGATTTTCTTTTATTACTACATTAAATGGCAGTAATTTCCAAATGATATTTTTATAAAGTCCAAGAATTTAATAGTTTCTATTTTCTTGGTATTTAAATTTTGGTTTCTTATAATCACAAAGCAGTTAAAACAATAAACATATATGTCATGTTATAGAAATCTCCTTAACCCTATATAAATACAATTATCTTCAGCACAGTTATCAATCTAAACCATAACTCTCTAAATGAATTAATGGTGATAAAGTTTTGCAGAAATTGTTTTATTTCTCTAGGATACTAAAGGATAGGGGAGTAAAGTCAAATCCTTTAAGAGTATTTTGGTTTGAAATTCTGTTTTTAAACATGACTCCCAATTGAGAAAATTAAAATATTTTAAAATTTAAAGAAATAACAATAAATGTCCAGAAAACGTTGAAATCCACGAAAATGTGTTCCATATAAGTTGTGAATGAGATACTGTCCACCAAACGCAAAGTAATTCCCTGAGAGGAATGTCCTACCCAGTTTCATCCTTATACAGTGGGACAAGGACAGCGAATGTGTGTGGCAGAGAACGCATGCTACACAAGGAGCAAAACCGTTAAAAAGCATGCACCCTACTCACTCTTTACACTAAAACCGAGAAGATTTATTCACAAAAGTAGAAGCCGTCAGAATGTTTTTGAACGGTCTGTAACTGAACACACATGGGTTGCCATAAATCTATCCAGGGAGGGTGTGGGAACCATCTCCAACCCCACTAAGTTTCAGGCTCCGGAGACGTTCTTTGCTGTGGTAAACTGTATAGACTTTTTTGCAATGAGAATATAGACTTCTTATGGTTTGCCACTTATGTAAAAATATCTCAGAATGAAGAATACTTCACAGCCAGTGTCTTTAAAAAATTCAAAATATATCTACCTTTTTCATTAAAACATCTTACACAAGCAGTAAATCAAAATATTTGAGCTTTTTATAGCAAATCAAAATGGTCCAAAAATGTTTCATATGAAGGATTGTTTTATGGTATGAATTTTTGGGTCGAGACTGTAAGTACCTGCGTAATAGAAAACAAAGACATCAAACTTGAATAATGCAATGACTGGTGTAATCTGTGATGAGCAGATATCAGAGTTAGAAATAGTAAGTCATTGGATATAGAAACGAAATTTGTATTAAACACGAACAATCAATACATAGATTTTGCCCAAGAAGAAAAACTGTGATCCTCCACTAAACTGATAACAAGATATTTATTTAATAGTAATAACACCGTTTAGTAATTGCGTGTTGTATATTATCTGAGGAGTATTTCCTCAGAATTATCAAGTCCGTACGGCGTGAGAATGCAATCCTTGTCGCTAATAATTTTAGTTGGCTCACTCTTGTGCAGGATCAGATGCTGGAGCAAGCTGATCGATTAGGGCAGCGGTCAGTGGACAGGTAGAATGAGCAGAAAGGGACATTGATTTTCGCACACAACAATAACAGAGGCTTGCGCTCCAAAAAGGCAAAAACGCTCCCTCTAACTACAGCTAGTTTGGTGGTTAAAACAAGTAATTGCTTTGAAAGTGCTTTAAGCACACTGCATTCTACGAAATAAATCCTAGTTTGGTAGTTGTCAAGCTTATTAATTACACAAAATAGACCAACTCTCTGTTCAGTTATAACAGCTGCATTTAACGTACCAAAATGGCTCAAATACCATTTATGTATGCATACATTTAGCAATTTATCACAATTAAAGTCGTGACGTCTGTTTTACACTTTGCTAACTAAAGGTTTACCGATAGTTATATATAATTAGTGGCATGCGCTATGTTTCGTGCGTGTTCATAATTAGATAACTTGTACATGATACATAAAACCTTTTATGTAGTTATAACATTTAAAGTATGTAAGTATAGTGAATTTGAAACAGTTTATGCAGTGATTTGAAATTATGATGTAATATAGATGAACATTCTATATTTCAAAACATTACATCTGTATTTTTTTTTATATACATGGTCGCTCATGACCTAGTTGTTCATGCGACCTAATATAAAAAACATTACATTTCATAGTGCTTAAGGGTTTGCAACCCTTATTCTGTTGATGGTTTTAATAATTTATGACCATATTTAGGGACCGTTATTGCTAAACGTTATGCAAAATAAAATGTTGAAGTGTCTTATTTTTTTGTTTTTTGTTTTGTTTTGTTTTTGTTGTTTAGTTAACGTCCTTTAACGATACGTTACATCGAATGGTGAATGAAATGGGTGAAATGTGGCCCAAATGAGCCCTGTGACCATAGAGAACGAGTGACCAGATAAGGGAAAACCCCAAAAAATCTTATGAATAGCTCACCCTCGCCGAAATTCGAACTTGGAACTTCTTGAATATCAGACAGACACGCTACCATCTCACCCTACAGTGGCGGACGAAACGTTAATGGATTTGTAGCAGCAGAAGTGTCTCCACACGATTTTAAATAGTTTTATCAAAATTGTATTTTTGCCAGTTTTCACGCGGCAGTGATTTTTTTTTTTTTTTTTTTTTTTTTTTTTTTTTTTTTTTTGTAATTTACGTCCTCCAACGTTAAGTCATATCGGACGGTGAATGAAGTGGGTGAAATGATGCTCAAATGAGTCCAGGTTCCATGGAGCTTAGAATTACCCGACATTCATCTTGAAGGATAAGGGAAAACCCCGGAAAACCTTATCCAGGTAACTCACCCTTAGAGAGATTCGAACTGGGATCTCTTGAACGTGAGGCAGACATGCTACCATCTACGCTACCGAGGCGGGCGCGGCAGTGAATACTTACCGTAAATGAATTAACTGTAGGTCACCCCATTCCATCGTTTCTGTTGTTCGCCGCCAAAAGGGCAGCCATTGGTTGATGTCACTAACAGGAAGTGTGTGCCTCATTGTTGAACCACTTTGATGTTTTCCAGACCGTTCAATTTCGGCACATCTAGAAAATTTGACTTTGACAATGTTCCGTTCCTTCAATTCAAGAGGCTTCATTTCCAGGACTCTTATTCCGTGACCCACAAATGATGCACAAAAGCCAGCCTACGGCAGTTCAGTCCAGCTGAATTAATTGGGGGTGCAATGTAGTGCAGCAGAAAGCATGCAATCACTGAATATAAGGAGCTTCGAGCGGCGCGAGTTCATGTGTGCATTAAGCATAGACATTATCATGGAGTCTTTACTCTGTGTATTTGTAAAAGAAGTAAAAGTTATTTAAGTTAACGTTAGTATATAGACTCTAATGACAAGCGAATTCTGTACAGCTTCGTGTTATTATTTTGTCACATTATTAAGAAATCATACAACAATAAAATTCAATTTGTTCTGCAGCAAAATTAATGTTTGCTTTCCCTTCCGCTAAATATACATTTAGTGAACTGTCAACCGACAGACGGTCTCAGTCTGTTTTACTCGAACTTCAACAAAATTAGCAAATAAAACAGATAAAAGAGAGAACACATTAAGAATTTTATATCTTATTTTTTGAGATTCTGGAGGGTACTACAAAATAGGAAATCATCCTTCAAACAACATGAAGAAACAATCTATTGTCCGTTATTAGGACTAAGATACTGGAGAATCTGATTTATGTTTGTGCTAGTATATAATTTAAGATTATTGACAAGAATTGAGCTATAAGTCGTGGATTTTAAGTTAATTTTTAAAATGCAATTTATAATTGTTCTCTTTAACTCGATTGTATGCATAATTTCTTAAAAATATATATAAAAACAACAAAACAGTACAGTTGTGAACCACTATACTCATTAGCGACACTCTTCTGGAGCGTATAATAGTATTACGGGTTTATTATAAATAGTAGAGAGTAAGTTTAAAAACACTTAAAGAAAAATATTCACATAAAAATTTTCACTATATTTAATTTTAGAATTATATATAATATTATAATATTTTACAATTTACACCTGTAAATGTAACTCAAATTAACTTTTTATTTCCTACAAAAATAGCTTTTTCATTTAAAATTTTAAAATAGATTCTCAATTTAGCTCTAAATATATAAAAATTCTTTACATGGGAAAACTGTTGAATTCACACAGCTTTCTTAACTCTCTCTTACCTATATAGACAATTCGTAGCAATGCTTATTTTTGAATTTAATACAGTTAAATGTTACATCATATTTATATACTTACTTTGCAGGTATAAGTAGAATACACTATAAAACTATAGGCGAATATTTTCAAAGCAGGTTACTGAGTAAAACTTTTAAATTTTGTCGTCTTTGCATGACCACGAGTAAAAAATGAACAGCAACTTTTCACTTGAGAAACGTTGTAATAATTATAAAATTACAACCATAATAGAGATTCCAGTTCTTTTCGACAGAAATTAGGTGTTTTAAAGTACCTAAAATTGTTAGTAAGAATCTATCTCTTATAGATTTCCAAGTATGCAAAATAAATTTCAAAAGAGTACGACTTCTCAGACTATTTCCAGAAGATTTACGATATATGTTTCATTTTTCATGAGAAAATCTTAAACAGATCGTCCCTTAGTACAAAAGTGAATCGAGAAGATATTGACACATTGCTTCACTCACAGTGTGACAGTGTGAGTGAAGCAATGTGTCAATATCTTCTCGATTCACTTTTGTACTAATTTGTGCTTCACTGTCCCTACGCTTCTTCCAAGTTTATACTTTGATATCGTCCTTTAATCAAAATTGTCCGAGATGTTTTTTCGAAAACTAAGAAATAATGGGAATTATTGGAAAGGAAAGGTAGTTTTATTTAAAGCAATTTTCTTGGTGTTGAATTTTGAAAATGCATAATCTAAATAGCAACTTTTGGATTTAACCGATTTCTTATTTAAGTTACGCTTTGACTCAAACACACACACTGATCACCATTATCATCACCACTGTTATCATTATCCAGGGAGAATCTCAGATCGTGTTTTTCTGGTGAAATATCAAATTATAAAATATATTTCAATGAAGCACATTTAGGAGTACCGTCCTATAACATTTGTTAAATAACTAGTATCAGTTGAATTCCCGCATTTTTCCACACTTAAATCAAGCATTTAGCTTACGGATTGGCCGGTACCCTTTGTGGCTGTCGTAATTCATATAGCTGATCCTATAGATATTGAAGCGACAGTTATCGCAGATTTATTAATAAAGCTATATTAAATAGAAACAAAACATAAGTTTGATATGAGTAGAGGTCGTTGGGCCATAACAAGTTGCAATAAAATAAAGGGAACCTGCGGTTTCGAATTTTAACCTAAGGCTGGGCTTTATAATATTTAGATTAGTGTGTGTGTGTGTGTGTGTGTGTGTGTGAGTATGTGTGTGTGTGTGTGTGTGTGTGTGTGTGTGTGTGTGTGAAGGGGCGAGGAAAGCCTGAGTGAAATATTAAATTCCGACCTAAAAATACTGATAAACGTAAAAAAAATTATAACTACCTTAGGAGTGTTTGGAGATGAATTAAACTCCAAAGTTGAGCATTCACCTTAAAAATTATCCTGCCCATCTCTGTAGCGTATGTGGTAGCGTGTCTGCCTCACGTTTGTAAGGTCCCAAGTTCGATTTTAGTTTATAGCGAATTATTTCTATAAGGCCTTCATCCAGGGTTTTCCTTTATCCTGAAAGATGAATGTCGGGGTCGGGTAACTCTGAGATCTATGAACTCTGTGCTAATTTGAACATTTTACCCATTTCATTCGTCATCCGATATGACTTAACGTTGGAAGATATAACCTAAAAGATAAAAATAATAAAGCACCAAACTATTTTAGGACCTTTTATAGCTTGTTTTGTAAACGAAAATAGCGTCATAATGACCACAATCATGGCCATATTCCTGCAGCTCAGCATGCCCGATAACTACTAAACCAAATAAGTGTTGGCTTCTTCAAAGAGGTGTAATAATCTTAGGCGGTCGCCTAATTTGCACCGCAATTTGTAATATAACACCTACAAGCTCCATCGTTGATTTTTAGCTGCCAAAAACCTAATGCTACGCTGTAGGTACCATAATGTAGAAAAATGTTTAATGAAGGCAAAACTTAGTTTTTTATGGGAAGACATTTAAATCGCTATATTACATGCTTTAAAAGATCACAAAATTATAAGAAATACATAAAAGACAGCCAGGCTTGTAGTGTTTAATAACGCTAGAATACATTGCCTTTTGTTTCCAGATAGGCATCCTTAAGCAAGAAAAAATCAACATCTGGTGTCATTAAGTTCACGGCGATTTCACTATTTTTAAGAACTTCGGGCATCTAGTCCCTCATATGAGTACATAACTTCAAAGCTTTATCCGAAATAACATTCTTTGCCCTACATTAAACATCGGATTTGAAACTTGAAATGTTCGGCCCTTTACAGCTTACATCGTGAACCATAAAATTGCATAATGTTACGAATAAGTTATACTGCTGTAGGTTCGCGTGTACCATCTACTTCAGTAACATAGTCTATACTTTCCATAGACAAAAATGTAAATTGGGTTGCCACATCGCTAAGGAGGTAGTATTAAATTTAAAGGAAGTAATAATGTATTGAAGATAAGTCAAGAATAATTTTACGAATGACATCGGAAATTCTAAGTACTTATTAATTACAGCACCTGATATTCACTTCCCGTCAAAACGGCTACTCTGAATTTGACGTTGAAGCCTCGATCAGCAAAGCTAGGAAAGGGAAACCTGTAATACAGCAAGCGTCAGATAAGCCTATCGCTACAGCCTGCATCCCGTTTACCGGCAATCTATCCGGCAGAATCAGCAGAATTCTCGCCAAATATATCAGGACCATCCACAAGCCTCATCTGAGGATTAATCATCTGTGGAGGCAAGTGAAAAACAAACTGGACTTCCAAGTTCCGGGAGTGTACCGCATTCCCTGTGAATGTGGGACCGTTAATAGGACAAACCGGAAGGACCATCGCTACTAGAATAATCGAACATGAAAGAAGCATTCGTTTAATGCAACCTGAGAAGTCTGGGCTGGCAGAGCATTGTTTTGATAACGGCTATAGAGCTGATTTTCGGGAGACGACCATCTTGGCAAAATGCAACAGTTACTGGGAGCGGAGAATTAAGGAGGTTTTGTCGATTTCCTCTGAAAGGAGCACGCTTAATCGTGATGCTGGATTTCAGTTCAGCTCCTCTTGGAAACCGGCCTTAAAAATGGAAATTCATCGAATTAAGAAACAAAGATCAATACAGCTTGATAATCAAGTTAAGTAGTTACGTTTCTTTGACACAATTTTCTATACTCACGCCATCTCCTGACCTGGCATTTAATTTACTGAAAACAGTCTTTTGTGCAGTCATGCGAATTTTGATAGTGTTTTGTCTTTGTTTATAGTTGTATTATATCCATTTTTTCATCTGTGGTTATAACATTTTATAAATATCCTCATGATGGGAGAGAGGTACACTTCCGAAACGTTGATATCTAATTATCTTTTCACCTGTTTGGCTGCCCGAGAAGAAAGTGAGCGTACTTATTATTTGTATTGCGTAAGGCATCTACACTAGCAATACTCATAACAATCGGTTTAGTTACTCTTATTTGTTATCAACATTAAATAAGTAACCAGAATACCTTTTAAGATTATAACCGTTAAAATATTTTATATGCAGTAAATGTAATAACATAGAGTAAAGGGAGGTATTTTCGTGAAATAGGCAATTTCATGATACTTTTTCGAAGGGATGTCACAGAGAAACTAGTTGTCTGCCGATAGCTCCTGAGTTCTAAGAACAAGTATGTCAACTACCAACAGTGAAATGAAATGTGCAGTGTTTAACGCCCGCTTTTACTGCATACGGCACCGCAGGCGATGACACTGATGATACATGAGATGAAGATGGAGCACCGGTGGAATGAAATGGCGGGGGAAACCGGAGATCCCGGATAAAACCCGCCCCAGCGGCGTGTTATCCACTACAAATCTCAGTTTGCGGTCGCCTGGAATCGAACCCGGGCCGCCTTGGTGAGAGCCAAGCGGTCTAACCACTGAGCCACGGCCCAGCCTACCAACAGTGAAAGACGAGTTAACACAAACTGGTTTCTCTGTGACTTCCCTTCGAAAAAGTATCACGAAATTGCCTATTTCACGAAAATACCTACCTTTACCCTATAGAATGTTTCTGTGATTTTCCTAGTGTTAGTCATGAAGTATGGGAAATAAGTAATGTAACAGTCACACCGTTGCTAATTCACAAATAACCCCTATTTGTACTGTTCAAGAAAGAAGTAATACTTTAATCAACACTCTCCCATTCACGATAAATGTTTCCTGAAACATTTCAAGCATGCTTATGTACTGGTATATAAAATATGGGAAAACAGCCCTGAATTATCTGTATGTCAAATATATAGGAATATTATTAGTAATGCTTTAGGAAATAAAGTGCATATTACAGAAATGGTGAGCCAAAGTGTACTTCAATCTGCAGAAGTTTAAATGGACAAAAACAAGCTTTTAGTATATAATGTTACGAAAAAACTTTTATAAAATTGTGATTCTTTTCATTCCAACACTGAAGTCATTGAGAACGAGAATAACTTGAGAATTTGCATGTAGCAATTTGATGGTGCTAGTTTTATGTGGCACAAAATACGAAAACATAATATTTTATGTAAAAATTTATAGAATGTTTTTATAAAATAAAAAAGTAATTTTTTACAATATAATGCATTGCTTAACATGAGGATGGCCTAACCTCTTTTGTGTACTTGAAAAATAATTTATTGTACAAACAAGATTTTTAATTTGAGCTACGCTGTTTCCAGGCGTTCAAACGACAGACTGGCGCGCGAAACACCTACATGCACACACGCATTTTAGAGGAAATCAAAGAATATAAGGTAGGGAAGAGAAAAAAGAATCAACGACAAGGAAGTATGATGGAAGTAGGGGAGTACCGCTGATGCTCCTCCGATATTGGCGGTTGTCAGTGGTTGCCGCCCAAAGCTCTAAGCGGAAGCCCTCTGCGGTGGGACTGCGGTATAGCCATGCTACAAGGCCATGAATATAGCCTTAGGTTGGAGAGGCTTTGGAAGAGAAAGGTAGAGAAAATGAAGAAAGGTGGTATGAGCTACAAAAACTCTGATCATTGAATTAATTTTTGCTAAACAGCACTGATTGTTGTGCCACACGCACACGCGCGCGCGCGCACACACACACGCACGCGCGCACACACCAGGTAGAGGTGTGAGTAGAATGTTCTTATGAGATTTTAGGTGAAAATATTTTCGTTTTCTAATTATATCACAAATAATTCTAGAGACATCTGCCAATAATTTCCGCCAAAAAACATTTCTCAAATTGTAATTTCTTAAATCCTGGTGACATGTTTATCAGTTTGCTCATTTTTAATTCTACTGGATCCACCCACTTACCCGTTCGACTATGGGATATTTTCCCTCGGGTTTACATTGTTGTGAGAAATATGTTACATTTCAGTTTTCCTCTGATTTTATATAAATTTGCACAATCTCAAATTTACTATTTTAAACTTCAAGTATTGGTCTTATGATTGCTTCATTTTCTCAAAAAATTTAATGTATAAAAACTGGTATTTTAGCACCAACAGTTTTATAAAATCTAAAACTTATTTCACATCAACTTCAATCAAACACTTCAAACAATGTTTTACTAAAGTATCAGAAAATGTCACTATCATCATTTTCTAGAAAAATGTGAATGAGCAATACAGTTTCCAAATATGTACTTTTTCGCTAAATAAAAAGGATGTAATTGTGTCACCTGAGAAAATATTTGATCCATATATTAGAACTTTTTCACATAAATTTTTTGTTTACATTTATGAGGTATATCAATTTATAAAAAGATTTAGCAGTAAACCAGTTAGAAAATTCAGTACCAGTATTCTATATTTGTAGCTGTACCAGTATTCTATATTTGTATCATAACCTAGAACTGTGCAGTCAAAATACGACGCCATTGCATGAGCGAAAATGTAAATAGATGCATACACCTCTCCCTTGCTGTATGTACATATTACCTGGCAAAGCGTCGACGCGTATTGCAGTGCTGCATTCGCTTGGGTAGCAAAGTGCTGGCAAAGATGATACCGGTCTTTGACTTTTGCTAATCTCGATGCACAAGCAACACCTTAAATACGGGTAGGTTTGTAGCAACACCGCTTTCATGTCTGACATGGAGAGGAAGTAGCCCAGATGATCCTAGAGGCCTTCAATGTCAAGATACATTTCTGTTGAAGTGCTAACAGGAGGCAGTATCCTTCGCTGTACCAACAATACTACGATACTATTGAAAACTTCAGTTTTATTGTTTGAGGTAAGTACAGGCTTTTTGTTTGTTTGTTTTTTAATTAACGTCCTTTAACGTCATATCGGATGAAGTCACAACGGACGATGAATGAAATGGATGAAATGGGCCCAGGGTCCACAGAGCTGAGAGTTACCTGACATTCTTCTTTCTGGATAAGAGAAAACTCGGGAAAAGCCTTATCCAGATAACTCACCCTGACCGAGATTCCAAAGCGCGGCCTCTTAAACGTGAGGCATATACGCTACCAATTGCGCTACCGAGGTGAACAAATCGGAATTTCTGTTGATTTGGGAAAGCAAAATGCCAGTGACGGTTTAGGTTAAGTCAGCGAGGATGATTGCCCAGACGCCATGGCTAATTCCGTCTGCAGTGAGGATTTTTTTTATCAAATATTCCTCTTCGATTTCCGAAGAAAGAAAATGACAAACAAAATACACACAGACAGACAGATAGACAGACAGACACACGCGAGAAAAACTAGATAAACAGGCATGCCAGAAGCCAGTTTACGAACTGCACTTATGCAAGACACGAAGCGCCAAATGGAAATGTAAACCGATTACAGGGATGTTATAAAGATAGCTAATTTTGTCAAACCATCTAATTTAGTTCACACAGTACTCATGTACACTTTCGTTTTCCATGAAATTAATGGATATTTGTAGACAATGCTATTTTCAAAATAAGACCAGAATCTTTCCTGGCGACGAATATGCTCACTTTCTTCTCGGGCAACAAGCCAGCTCAAAAGACGATTAGATATCAACGTTTCCGCCTTAAAAATGGAAATCCATCGATTTCAGAAGCAAAGATCAATACAGCATGTTAATCAAGTTAAGTAGTTACGTTTGTTTGACCAACACCAACTCCAATACTCAGACCAACACCAACTCCAATTCTCAGACCATAATACGAGTATCGATTGTAGCAAAAATGGCGCCGCTCGTGGCCCAGCATGTTATGTTATGGTTATATCCACCGAGTGAAGCATGTGTTTGTTTACTTTGATTGTGTGTTTGCAGAATTAATGTAATCCACATTAAAGTGGCAACTAGTGACCAACGATTTAGTTTATAGTGAGTTTTTTAACATAATATTAAGTTATAAAGTTTATGTAAATATATATGAGTGTGAAATATTGTCGAAATGGGTCTTTCTTGTTCTGTTCCCGACTGCAAATCTAATTATGGTAGTGAACCTCATACGACAATATTTAAATTTGCTAAAGAAAAATCTTTATGGGATAAGTGGATCAGGAACATACATCTTAAAATTGTTGAAGTAAATGACAAAACTGTAGTTTGTGTTCATCATTTTGAACAGACTTTGTGGTTAAGCAAGACATTTTTCCAGCAAATGATGGTGAACCAATTCGTGTCCTTCGAAAAGTAACAAAATTAGCTGATGATGCCTAACCTACGATTTTTAAGAATCAGCCATCCTATCACACAGTAAAGCTCAAGCAGAAAAGACGAAATCCTGAGGAACATATGCAAGACATTTTGCCGAGAGTGAAGAGAATGTTAATAATTGGTGTGCACAAGATGTTTATTGGCAGTTTTGAGTCCTTAAAAATCGAAGTGGTGAGGAAAGATTTTAACACACTCATAGCCATTATTAAAGATGATAAGTAATGTTCTTTTCAATAACATTCAAGATCCCACCTTCACTGATGTTCCTACACTTAATGTGAGTTTCAAAATATTTCATAACCTAAAAGTGAGTGTGTTTTGCAATATTATGAACTTACCAGTGAAAAAAATTTTAGATGGTTCTTGCAATGTGAGGGAACTGCCACCCTCAAATTTGACAGATGGAGTAAACTGGACAATCTGGTGAGTTTTCTTAAATATTATAGTATAAGCAGTATGTCCTTACCAGAAAAGGTAACTATGTAAACAATATAAAAGAAACTTTATTACTTCCTACAGATGATACAGTCCAGTAACATAAAGTTTGCTTTAGAACAGCTGGACCTAGCCTGTGCTAGTTGGATTAAATGTTCTGCAGATGTTTTGATATGGGCTACAAACATTTCATATGCATATCCAGAACTATATGAAACAATAAGAAAAACTAATGTATTGACATTACCACATCCTGTGTATCTAAGGCAATTTTTAACAAAGATGTACAAGCACCCCTGACGTAGGACACTCACACACACACACATATATATATAAATGAGCCTTTACTTGTCAAAGTGAAGAAGTGTGTGAAAGTGCTGGCAAACATATCTATGAACAATTACACAAAATTTTAAATGAAAAAAAAATTGTGTCTGAACACTTATCCAAGAAAGCGCAAAATAGAGAAACCAGTAGAAAAGCCAGTGATGAACTTGGTAAGGAAGGAGCTCAAACTTAGCAGCCAGTAAATATTTCAGGTTAGCTTTTTCGTTTTCTTTTTCTTTCTTTCTTTTCTTGTACATGTGTTCCTGATTTTACCATTTCAGTTGTGTTCAAGAAAAATTTAACTTTTGTTTCATTTAATCATGTTTTCCTCTATGTTTTTACTGTGCAAAGTGTTAAATGCTTGTGAGTTGTTATGCCTTATAAGTTAAACTTTGATTGGAAGTATAAGGTAGAAAATGCAGTGGAACGTACTATATGTGATAAACGATTAGGATTTGTCATTGTGCTTTTTATTTATGTTATTACACGTTTTGGTTGAAAGTATAAAGTGATAAATGCTTAAGAGTTGTCTTACTGCTTCTTAATATGGAATATATTATGTCCATAGTATATAGTTTCCAATTTTGCGTAACCAGAATCGCTGGGCTTCGACGGGCGCCATCTTGGAATCTGTATTAAGGTCTGAGTATTGGAGTTGGTGTTGCTCAGACCTTAATACGAGTATCGATTGTAGCAAAAATGGCGCCGCTCGTGGCCCAACGTGTTTTGTTATGGTTACTTATATCTACAGAGTGAATGTGTACTTGCTTTGAATATGTGCTTGCAGAATTAATCTAATTCATATTACAGTGGCAAATAGTGACTAATAGTTTAGTTTATAGTGAGTTTTTGATATAACATTGTGTTGTGAAAGTTTATGTAAATATATAAGTGTGAAATACTGTTGAAATGGGTCGTTCTTGCTGTGTACCTGGCTGCAAAACTAATTATGGTAGTGCACCGCATATGACAGTATTTAAATTTCCTAAAGAAAAATCTTTACGCGATAAGTGGATAAGAAATATACATCGGAAAGATTTTGAGGTTAATGACAAAAGTGTAATTTGTATTCTTCATTTTGAACAGCGTTTTGTAGTTAATGAAGACCTTTTTCCAGTAAATGATGGTGAACCAATTCGTGTCCCTCGAAAAGTACCAAAATTAACTGATGATGCCTACCCCACTATTTTTAAGAATCAGCCATCATATCACACAGAAAAGCTTAATCAGAAAAGACGAAATCCGGAAGATCGAAGGCAAGACATTTTGCAGAGGGATGAGGAGAATTTTAATAGTTGGTGTGCACAAGATGTTATTGTCAGTTTTGAGTCCTTAAAAACCCAAGTAGTGAGGAAAGATTTTAACCCCTTCATAATCATTATTAAAGAGGATTATATTCCTTTCGTTAACATTCAAGATGCCATCTTTAGTGATGTTCCTTCACTTAATGTAAGTTTCAAAATATTTCATAACCTAAAAGTGAGTGTGTTTTGCAATGGTATGAGCCTACCAGTTGAAAATTTTAGATGGATTCTGCAGAGTGAGGGAACTGACACCTTCAAATGTGACCGATGGAGTAAACTGGACAATTTGGTGAGTTCTCTTAAATATTACAATGTAAGCAGCATGTCCTTACCAGGAAAAGTTAATATGTTTGTAAACAATATACAAGAAACGTTATTACTTGGTACGGAGGATGCAGGGATGTCCAGTAAGATAAAGTTTGCATTAGAACAGCTGGAGTTAGCCTGTGCTAATCAGGTTAAATATTCTCCAGATGTTTTGATATGGGCTGCAAACATTTCATATGCATATCCAGGAGCATATGAAACGATTAGAAAAACTAATGTATTGACATTACCTCACCCTGTGTATCTAAGGCAATTTTTAACAAAGATAGGACAAAGCACCCCTGGCTTAGGACACTCACAAAAGTCTTTTTTGAAAGAGAAGTGCAAACATCTGACCAGTGATGAGAAAGTAGTGGCAGTTCTATTAGATGAAATTTATGTGAATGCAAAACTGTCATATAAAGCAGGCAAAATAGTAGGGATTGCTGAAAATACATCAGGAACTGACTCAGCTACTACCATTCAGGCCTTTATGTACTCTTCCCTTCATTCACAGCATAAAGACATAATTGCTCTGTTTCCAGTAAAAAATATGAATGCCAATACTCTGTTAACACTAACAACAGAAGTCCTAGCATTAATGAGTGAACTTCAGTTTGATGTTGTGTGTTTAATATCAGATAACCACACCACAAACAGAAAAACCTTTGAACTCTTGGGGGGAGGAACCTTGAAAACTAGTATTCCTAACCCAGCTGATCCCTCAAAGCCATTATTTCTTCTGTTCGACAGTGTGCATTTACTAAAATGTATAAGAAATAACTGGTTAAACAGAGCTTATGGAACATTCATAATACCTGATTCTGACAAAACTATGACAGTTATTGCAAATATGTATAGCATTACTGAGGGACAAAGTACTTTGGAATACAACACAGTAGAAGCAAAATTTTCAGACTTAAGAGATTTGTTCCACTCTGAAAAGAATATGTTGTTAAAACTAGCTCCGAATTTGTCTAGAAAAGCTTTATATCCAAGTACTATTGAAAGGCAAAATGTTACTCTAGCTGCAAATATTTTTGACATTAAAAACGTAGTTGCACTAGAAATGTTGAAAAATGAAGGATTACCTGTATCTGATGGTACTATACAGTTTCTGAAATTAATTTCTAGGTGGTGGACCATTTGCAATGTCCAGCATCCTATGAAAGGGAAGTACATGAAAAATGATAATGCAGATCCAGTTACTGGCCCTGATGATCATAAACTTGAATTCCTAGAAAATTTAAAAACTTACATTGAAATCTGGCATACACACAGTGATGGGAAATTTACAAATGAAACTTATTTAGCCCTTGTGCACACACTCACCACAATAGTACAATTATGCAAATACATTTTTAGTAAATACATATGGTCATATATACTCACAGCAAAACTACAGACAGACAATTTGGAGGATAGATTTGGGGCCTATAGAAGGTTAATTGGGAGTACATACAATGTTTGTGTGGAACAAGTTCTCAAGTCAGAAAGGAGACTCAAAGTTTTGAGTTTGCTAAAACTAAAATCTGCAACTTTAGGTGAATTTACTTTGAAAGATTTAGCAGTAACTTTCAGCCAAGAAAAAGAAGTGGTTATAGAAAACTTAGATCCACTACAGAGTGCACTGGATGAAGTACCATATATCCCTGTCCCTT